>CM038599.1:142917-402617 GCA_021533255.1 Ceriops tagal | reverse complement strand
GCTTTATTATCTACAATGGCATTGGAAAATGAAAATTCTTATTGCCTAAGTTGCATAGCCTTAGGAAAAAACAAAGAAAAAGAGAGACCATCTTCATCTCCAAGCCTAGATAATATCATACTAAACCTAATTTTCTTCCTTGATTAAAAACAAGCCATTTAAGTTCAAACTATATAATTATCAAAAAATTACCCCATTACAACAATGCCCTGATTAAGACCTTGATTAGCAAACGATGTATTTACTAGTATTAATCGCAAAAAGAAAAACAAAAACAAAATATTTACTTCGTCAACTGTGCTAACCTTCTTCTTCTTCTTCTTAATTGATATATATTACTTTTTGGTAAATTATAAGCAATTTTTTTGATTGATAAATTTCACGACACAAAACTTTTGTTTCCGATGTACCAACTTTGAAAAACAAAAACAAAAAAAAAAAAAAGGGAATAGCGAAATTCGGTGTAATAAAATGATTTCTAGGAATAGACTTTCATATCTTAGACAATTGCAGAATAAGCTAAATTTAGGAAAAGTAGGTAACTAATCAAATGCTCTCAAAACCCCTTCCCTTCCTCGTTAACCGTTTTAGCAACTGCAGCAAGTTGAGGTCGACCTATCACGTTCGACTTCTTTCCTTACATCAATGTCCATCCTTAGCTCTCAAATTATAAATTATTTGCCACCAATGATCTGATCCAGTAAGAAAGAGGGTACTTCATTTAAAGAAAAGTTATGATTTTAACTTTTTATTAGATCTATAAAATCTTTTCTTTTAATAAATTTAGTTTGAGGATTAGTCTATTATGTAATATGAAGGTGTAATTTTTTTATTAAAAAAAATCATTAAATCATAAATTATATAATGAAAGTAGTTATTCTCCTTTTTATATATTTCTTATTATTTTTAACGAATAGAATTTAGGATATTAAAAATAAAAATAAAAATATTTAATTATTAAAATATATTTGAAAAAACAGATATTATATAGATTACCAAACTTATTTTTTCATTTATCATATTAACAATATATATATATATATATATATATATATATATATATATATTCTTTAGTGTTTGGAGATATCAAATGAAAAGGAACTTTAATCCCACCAAGCTAAAAGCATTAATTAGGCACATAAGGTATTTAAGAAAATCCTCTCTTTGGCCTGGAGTTTGGTGCAGAACTCAAAAGGGAGGAGGCAAAAATGCTAGGAGTCCATTGATTAGAAAAAGAACTCTCTAAAGGGCCACTTTAGATTAGATTTATTTTAGCAGCCAGCAATTTCACTGCTGCTTCCCCACCAAGTACCCATCCCAAGGAGCAAATTGTTTGGTTTTTTTCCTGTGTCTATTCGAGCCCCGACTGCTGACTGCTTTATTTGCATCCTTCCTCCAAGCGAAACGCAAGCACATTCTCGCTCCCAAGTCCTGTACCAATGGCAACTCAAGCAAGAGTAGCAGAGTCCGTAACGGAAACAAAACCTGCAGAAGCAAAAGAAGAAGCAGTCGAAGAGAACACAGAACCGTGTCTTAAGTACAAGGTAAAACATGGTCTCCACGATCAACACTCGAAAGAGAGCTTCGTATCATGTCTCTAGACAAATCTCGCACCGCAACATGTTTTTCACTTCATTTTCTCTTTTTCTCAGAAATGGGTCTTGAAAGTTTCCGTTCACTGTGAAGGCTGCAAGAGGAAAGTGAAAAAGATCCTCAATAACATCGAAGGTACCCACTAAAACAGATGGACTCTTTTATTAATTCTGTTGTAATCGTGGGTTGTGTGCTGTTTCTGAAGAAATTTCAACATTCCCTCAATTTTCACTTCTGGGCCTCTTGTTTCCCGTTATAAAATAGCCGAGGTATTTAAAGATTGATTCTTTCTTCTCTTCATCTTCATGTACGGTTCAATCTTTCTTCAAAACCATTAAGAATTCTCTGTATTATGCCACTAATTTGATCATTGTTTGCAGGCGTTTACACCGCGGACGTTGAGTTGAGGCAAAAAAAGGTCACTGTGCTAGGAAATGTAGACGCAGACACTTTGATCAAGGAACTGGTGAAGACAGGGAAGCATGCAGAGCTATGGCCTGATCAAAAGGCTGACGGCCAGAAGAAGGGCAAAAAGAAGGCCAAAGTGAAAAACAAGGAGAAAGAGAAAGATAAAAACGAAGACCATGAAATCGGCGGAGATGGCGGTGAAAAAGAGAAAGGAACGGGGAAAATTAAGGGACCACAAGTTCTTGAAGACCCTTCTATAGCCACTGAAAGCGGTGCCGGCACCACCAATAAAGCCGCCGTCGATTACGGTGATGGTAATGTTTGCAAAGCCAGCGAAAGCGGTGCAACCGTGACAGCGGTTGGGCAAGTCAAGGAGGTCTTTACTGATGTCAAGCAAGCTGTGATCTTAACGGCAGGTAACCAGCCGCCGGCGTCTTACAAGACTGGCGGCTGTGAAAATGATGGCGGGGGTGGTGGCAGTGGCGGCGGAGGTAAAAAGAAGAAAAAGAAAGGGCACAATGGGAGTAACGGAAACGTTGACGAGGGTGAACATTCTGGTCATGTACCTGCAGTCATTGGATCGACGAGTCAGCGCGATGTCTACGTTCACGGTCAAAGTCAAGTCATGTATCCCGCCAGTCACAGTCCTCCACGTTACCATGCATATCAATACCCACCGCCGCATTACCATGCCCCTCCAGCTTATCCCGTAAATTACCATGCAGCACATCCCAGCACTTGTTACTGTGCCTCACACTGTGCCCCACCATATTCATACGCCTATATGGACCCGGGACTCACAAGTGAACCTCCACCGATCGATTTGGATTCCAATCCATCGCAGTCATCCTGTTCATTTGAGCTTTTCAGCGATGAAAATCCTAATGCCTGCACACTTATGTGACAATAATTGTGGGTATCGTTTTACTGCTTGTACAGTTTCCACAGACATTGAGGATGGAATGTTTCTACTTTTTGGGGCTAAGAGCCTATTAGCTTTTGCTTTGTAGTTTTTACTTTCTACTCTTTTGAGGTTGGTTTAAATTAAAAGGTTGAAGCTGAAGCATGGACATGCTTAGTTGTTACTGGTCCCTCTCTCGTTCACTATCTCTTGCTCAATCTGATGTGCAAAGCAGATTTGGCACTCTGGCTGAATGGATGGTGACCAATGAACATGTTTGAGATGTTGCTATAGAAATACAGATTTTTTTTTTTTCTTTTTTCTCCCAGATTGAAGTGCCAACATTGGGCATTTGTGGGATAAACACATGGTGGTGGCTGATATAAGGAACTAGCAGCCTCAGCCATCAGAATAGTGTGTACAACAATCTAAATCGAGAACTGTTTATGACTTTTTGTCGCCTCCATGGTTAAGCTTAGTGCTTTGTGATTTTTCCTGTGGTTGCCGTGCTTACTTGGTTGTGGGACCCTTGCATTCTTTCCAACACGCTTCTGTTGTGTAAACATAACTTTGACTGTGGATTGATGAAAGATGAAATGAAAATAATTGGACTTCTTTTATTGAACGCAATTTATTCAAAAAAAAAAAAAAAGTAGATTTGTGTTTAATGGGAAACTCTTCACTTAATTTTCTTTTGATGCAGATTCATGTCAAAGGCCTTGAAATTCTAATCTAGTCAAGGTTCTACAAAGAAAATACTTCGCTTTGTGGTTTCTAAGCATGTCTTTGAACTAGGCCCTCTGGGGGCACTGGCAATTTTCACTTTCCTTTTAAAGTGCTCTCTTTCTTCATTAAAATTATCTTTGAAGCGTGCGATGTGGGACAGTTTCGTTAGACAGATTTTTCTGTTCCTCGCCATTCTTTTTATTCTTCCAACTTCCACTTTCAAAGTGAAGCAAAGTTTTTGTTTTTGTGTTGTACTTTTTTTTTTTTTAATTCTCTTTCTCTCCCAGTAAAGAAAAGATTAAAAAAAGGCATCATTTGTACCTTTGCATGTGGTTCTTCCATTTTATTTGAGCTCTCTTCCCTTCTTTCTCAAATGGAATCAAGCGTCCGTGAAAGAAAAGTAAGCATGCCTAATGCCTCTTCATGGGAATCCGAACAAAATTGTACGAGAGTCTGTAGTCTGTTTGACCAGAACTAGACTACATATTTTTTGCTATTTCGTCGAATTGGTCCTGCTTGGCCAACCCCATTTGGAGTCATACCCCCAATGATCATCTCTCCTACCAAACGATCTCAAATCATGCACTAATTTTGTGGGCTGACGGGTGAATCAATGTAGTTCTGGCAGTTAGAAATTGTAAACTAGAAACCAGGATTTGACGAGTGATACAAAATTGGCATCAAAATTCTTCATTGGTTATACTTCCCATTCAAAAACAAAAAAAAAAAAAGTTGGACTTATCAGTTTTACCACAATTTTGGCCACGAATACAATTTTATAAAACCCCCAAAACAACCAGTGCCTTCCTCAGTCATCCATCTTGATATCTAGAAAGCTCCCTTTGGGGTTTTATTCTCTTGGTCACTTGAAATCCATTTGACATTCCAAGCATTGATATCAAAAAGAGATTCTGATTGTTTTATTCTTATTCTTGATCAAGGTGTCCATTTGAAGAAAATCGTCATTTTTTAATGGGCAATCATGTCATTGTTTCTTTCCTCGTGGGTCATGACTATTGCTATAAGCTTCTATGCAGCTTAAGGGAAACGTCACAAAAAAAAAAAAGAAAAAAAAAACAAAACAAAACAAAACAAAAAACAAGAAAAAGTAAGGGCTAATCGAATGGACAGTCGTGAAGAGAAGAAGCTTAAGGGGTCAGGGAGAACAACATGAATATGGCAGTACTATTACTAGATCGCTGGACGATTGCTGTGGATGAAAAAATAAAAATTATGAGAGAATCTCAATCCAAGACAAAGTGTACACTTCACGATTGCGTTTAGTCAATCAAATATGACATCCACTGTTATTTGCATATTCCTGTCTATCATTTTCTCAGTAATTTCCATTTATCAAGAACCCGATTCCTTCAATCAATTCCACTGTCTTGGGTCAAGCACTAGACATAGTGGGTCCTGCCCTTTTGTACTTGCCTTTGCTGCATGAGCCCCCAACTCAATGCCAAGGCATTCAAATAACGACATTGCAATGGAAATTTCGTGTATTGAGGGCACTTCTAATGTAACATGCGCATGAGTAAACAAGTGGTGTGTCCAAAGAAGTATTTTGGTGAGAATCACAGTTATAACTTTGAAGCAATGACGTTCAAAGAAAAAAAAACAAAAAACCTCGAAGCAATGATTATAGTTGGTGGAGTCATAATTAACTCTGTGGACACAATGACGCAAGCTTATTCACACACTTTGGATAATTAGAGATTCACCATTGGCCCAGTAAATTTAGCCACCCAAATTTATGGTTGCACGAAAATAAATATGTGCAAAAGAATTGCTATACTCTAGGCCGGCATTGAAAATTAGATGTCCCATGCACAGGGAGATTGACCCACTTGCACACTACAAACAACTCGCTTTGAGCCAGATGCTCGAACAAAAAAAGTGTAAAATTCGGTTGTTCTTGATCCTTCGTTTCCTTAATTTCTGTAAATGTATCGAATATCTAATTCTAACCTGATCCCCAGGGAACATTATTGAAAGTTGAACCCATTCCAAGGTACTTAATGGAAACAAAAACATCGATTAAAGACAAGGAAGCAAGAGATAGTTATTGAATTGAAATCCATAAATCCAAGGGCAACAGTTATCAACTCCTTCCAGCCTCTGTATTGGGAGCTTCAAACGTTTGACTGAGCTTTGGTCCTTCTCGCCCGCCAAACTGTCGATACGGAAATAATACCAAAAAGAAGAAAAAACAAAAAAAAAAACGAGTCAATGGTTGTTTCTTCCCAACGGACCCTAATAAAATTCAATGCTTTGCAAGTTAAGAATTAAGTAGACCCGAGCCTTAGTAAACATGAATTGGGTTGGTGACATGCACGCGTTTACTTCGATTATGTCCCACAATTAAGTTAGGCCAGGCCAGCGGGAGGTAACTAGAGTTCTGCTCGGTTTGAAACAGCAATGTTATTAGCAGGCTTTTGGGCTTACCAATCGCGAGGACCTTGTAAAACATCGAAAACTGAGAGTTTTGCCTTCTTAGTTCATGGTATAATCTAGCTTTTGTGGCACTTGTTTTCATTGCTAGTGTCTCTAATAAATAAGCATTTTATCAAAAATTTCCTACTGCATCATACATCTAAGAGAGCTACACTTCACGAATGGAACAAAAGCCGGTCATGTTACGAATCCTCCTTGACCATGGAACCAGAAATTAGGGTTCTAAACCAGATTTGAAAATGAACAGGGCCATGATCAGGTTTATCTGTAGCACTCTCTAAATACCCAAAAAATGAAAAATGTCATTGCTCTCTGCCTCGTGTTTCTTCAACTGAAACCAGAAAATAGTATCAGGTCCTAACAGAGCCCGAGCCCTTGTTTGACAGATCATAGGAGATGGATTTATAACGTAAGTCTGCAATGAACGAACGCATAAGCAGCTCCTGCCCATAGAGGACATACATCACACGGGAAAGGGTGTGAAACAATAGTTTCAAGAAGGCCGTTCACACCTAGGCTATGCTTTCGGCAAGGTAAAGGTATGTAATCCATTGCCTTACCCATTGGTATCCCAAATACCAACAGTGCAGCCAGTGTTAAAACACATTGGGCCCAACAGAAGCAAAGATGTAGCGCATAAGGAACTGCAGGCAACAGATTGTAAGTTCAAATACAGCAACTTCCAGAAGTTGAAACACAATATAAAAGGAAATCATGTGATTAATTTAGACCAGCATGCAATCAATTTGATACTCTACATATAAAGTTGTTCACGATTTGAGTTGAGTCCACAATGTTAAAGAAACAGTGAGTCATTGCTGTGACAATCTCTCTTGATTTACTTAAGTACTCTAAAAGGGGCATAACACGGTCACCACAGTTTACTGCTGGCGCAATTCAGTTTTCTTCTTTCTCCGGAGCCTATCAAGTGCGCTGTCAGCATCACCCCGAAACATTGAATCGGCGATATCAAATTAGTACCGTAGGAGTTAAGCAGGAAGCAATCAAAAGGATCCTGGCTACAACAATGTGACAACCATAAAGAAATTAATCAAATCACATAAAATCCAAATGTGCCACAGTTAATGAGGACACAGAAAGACTAGTAGTGGGTTCCTTCAACGCGTAAAAAATAAAAATAATAACAATAAAAAGAGCATTCAACATAACTAGACAAAATCTATCCAAAGCCGCCCATTTTATGCAATTTAAGCCATTATCGGTCATAAAGGCATATAGAATGCTGACATAACTGTTCATCATCGACAGCAAAATTACGCTTCAAGCAATGAAAAATACATCATATAACACGAACTAAAGAAGCTCAGAAGAAAATTCCTCAATTTGCCAATCTCTCGTGACACAAAAGTTGAATATTAGGCAATACCCCCCTCCCTTTACCCCAAAATCACATCTTGTAGTTAATGCCGGCATCTGAGTAGCAGATGTCTTACACCTGCATTATCCAGTCTTTTCAAAAACAAACCAAAATTCAAGAAGCCCTCGCCATGCATGCATATCCTAACAAAACTAGAAGACCTATATGAAAACCACATTAAAAACGAAAGTGGTGACTCAAACTATCGCATTGAAACTTTAATAGCTTCTAGACCATGTTAAATGTATGAAGAAGGCACTCTTCCTTAGCATTTGCATTCATAACCAATGACAAACAACATTGATCCCGGGCCAAAAAAAACAAATTAAAGCTACCCAATAATCCAGGAACCACATGTCAGTATATTACAAACTGTACTTAACTAATCAACATTCCGAGCAGAAAATGTCAGCAGAAACTGGGACATGGGCACGGATAAAACCACAGAAGAGAGCAAAAGTGGCGAATTGGCCAGTGTAGTGGCCATTGGCATCCAAATGACCAACGTTGATCTGGACAGACGCGTGGTCCTACGCGGTGATGAGCCTGTTTGTGGCAGAGCTGCAATTACACAACAAAAAATTTAACCAAGCTTTCCTTCTGCAAATGACAATAATAATAATAAACAAAGAAGAAGCGGCAAGCAACCAGACCATTTCCTGGGGATGTAAAGATCCATATTTTGACCTTCCTCGTTCTGCATCTTGGCTGACTGATTAAAAACACCCCCACAAAAAACAATCGGTTCTAGCTAGCTCAAATCACCTGCCCGATTCAACAAGACCTCATGATTAAAAAAGCTCAAAATTTAGGCGGTTGGTTCAGAAATTTCTATTATTAGTCAATTGTATGCAATTTCGAGACTTAAACAACACTAGAATTTTCAAAATAAAATGAGAGCAAGAGAAAAATAAAGGCGCCACTGGAACAGAGAGAACAGAGATCGTTGCCACGTGCGGAAGGGCTGCCTGGTGCCTAGAGAGTATGGGGAATTCTCCATTGGGCGCGCAGGTTTTTATATAGATTGCGGCACAAAGCCCTGACCAAAGTGCCTACATTCTACCGCCATGAACGTTGACGTTTTACAATCAATAAAAAAAAAAAAAGGACCAAAAAAACTTTATTTCATTTATTTATTATTATTATTTTGTTTAAATGCAGAAGTAAATCCATGGCCATTGCTTCTTGGGGCCCAATCGGCCGAATACATCGATCGCCCAAACCAGTGTCAGAGTGACCATTCCCCACGTTAAAGTGTAATTGATAGCCTGACAGTCTAATCTTTGACAATTTCATCTTCAGTTACGCCCCTACAAAAAAAAAAGGAAAAAAAAAACAGAGAGACAATTTGATCTTCAGCTGCTACGGAGAGTTGCGTGCCAGGAAATTCGTGCCCTGTAAGGAGCAGGACAGACTTTTTGAGCTCTGCCATAAAACTAATATCTAGAGTTAGGTAGTCTGGATGAATTTGGGTCGTTAAAATTGTGGAGTATAGCGTCTTCAAGGTCTACCTCTCGAACCCATTAACCTCAGTTTATTTCTTTCCGAGTATCCTGAACTTTGCTTACATATGCCAGGATGTCATTTGACTTCTCCACGACGAAATTATTGGAATTGGTGAACGTAAGAATTTAATGTTGTGTTTAGAAGACTCTCACATAATCAAGAAAAGTCCGTGTAATAATATTTATATTATTTTCATAATTGTATTTTTATGTTTAATTTTTAGTAAGTCTGATTAAATAGACTCAAAAGTAATAAATTTAAGTAAATAAATTATTTTATAAATATATAAAATATTAATGTAATATAAAATATAAAAATTTAATATATTTACTTAATTTCATTACCTTTAAACTCACCCTAAATTTTCTCATCCTTACTTACGTCTAAAACAGAGAAGATACAGTAAGAAAGGCTGCTAAGGGACAGCTGACCCAGCTTTCTAGCAGGCTAGAAGGGACGCGCAAGCATTGTCCCGGTGATCTGTTGCTTCACATGCCCGTCGTCTCCCCGGCTTCGCGTTGGTTCGTTGGAGTTCTTATTTTGAGGGAAGAAAAAATAAAAAAAATAAAAATAAAAATATATATATATATATATATATATATATATAAAAGCTCAAGTTGATATTCAGGCTAACAATTTGATATGCAGTCTCCCCTCCTTTTGAAAAAAAAAAAAAAAAGTTTTAAGCCTATTTTAAATTATATCGAATAGGCATAAATATTCAGCCCCGCCCCTAGTTGGATTTAGGTTTAGAATAAGGTTAGCGCCGTCTTGACAGAGACGCTCCGGTCATTTTAACTTTTTTCCGCTTGTCGCAGGCATGTTTTACGAGGCAGATCTTTCTTTTTCTTATCCCTAGTCGTTGTCCATTTCAATTTTTAAAAGACAAATGACAGTTTTTGCTTTCTTTTTTTTTTTTTTTTGGCTTCCTTCTCTAGACATTTTAATTTTTTGTTTTAAAAGTAAATAAAATTGCAAACGAAAGTCAGGGAACAATAAGAAAATGGAAATTACCGAAAGTTTTGTTTTAAAAAATTCATTTTATCTTTTGCCCTTCGGTCAAACACAGGAAATTTTTATTTTTACCTTTTCCCTTTGTTGTCTATCTTTCTTTCTTCTCTCGAGTTCTTTTTGTGCTTTTTTTTTTTTTCGCTGTTTCAAATCATATATTGGATGCTAATCAACGGCAATGTATGCCGGTGGTGCTGGACAAGGAAGGATAAATGAGTTGTGACAGATAAGGAACGTCTCTCTGATAAGAGATTCTTGGATATAGACATTAGGATAAGCGCAAGAAAAACCCCCAGTTAGAATTAGATGTTCTGGTTTTTCTTTTTTTTTTAATTGTCTGTTTCTCTCTTTCGTACTACCAACTACCGAGGCGTGAAAGAGAGAGAGAGAGAGAGAGAGAGGAAAAAGACTGGCAGTCAAGTCGTACGTGCAATGCAATGCAATGCAATCCCAGACACGGGGCTTCCTCAATTTGTCCTTCTTATTCATCTTATTTACCAAGTTCGCATTGACAATTTTTCATATTTCTTGTTCTAGCCTGGCAGTCGTAAAGTTGCCATTTTGGCTTCTCACCTTCTTAAAGGCCATTTTCAATAGTCTATGCCTGAACCTCTTGAACCAACAACAAAAAAAATTAAATTAAATAAAAAGAATTATTTGACCAAAGAAATTACCGAATAATTATGCATTCGGCTCCACATTTAGCAAATCCTTTTATTTTTTTTCACGAAAACCAACCATGTATGTATATATATATATATATATATTTATATATTTATTTTTATTTTTATTTTTTTGTTTTGGATACTCTGGTTAGTAGCTGGTATTTGATAGGAAATTTGGGAACTGAGCCATTCATATCATTAAAGCATCAAAATGTAAAGCACCATAATTCCTATATTTTCCAAGGATGAGATGGAAGACCTCTCCCCAAACCCCCATCAAGCTGCGGTTACCCACGATGAATAATTAAGGGGCATAAAAATGAGCATGGTATATCTTACGCCGAAGAGGATAGTGATCCGACGTGAATGGCGTGTCCTTTTGATTTAGGCTTGTCACATATTTGGTCAAACAACTGCCCCAAAGTGAAGCAAAATCTGATAAACTTTCAGTAACCCACAATACAATAATTAGTTTTTTTTTTTATAAATAAGAAAGTCACATTACAGGGTGTTTTATTACGTATAGAATTATTCTTGGACGTTTCTTTATTTTTATTTTGGTTAGTTGTAAGGAATATCTTATATTTTTTCTTGCCAAGCCAACGTTCCAATCTTTGTACCTTGCGGTCCCCCATGAACTCTATATCAAAGTTCGGTTCAAACCAAAAAAAGTTGGCACTTCGGTTGTACCAAAACATAAAAAAAAAAAAAAGAAAAAGGAAAAAGTGGCGCATTGGTAAATTGCAGCCCCCTTTAAAGCCCATCATTGAACAGTTGTGTATTTTAAGTTCCCAACTAGCTCGTTCGTATCTTTTATAGAGTCCAAGGGAGAGAATAAAGAAGCCTAATAAGCACGCCAGCACAGTCTCATGGTCATTGCCATATACCTTGAAGAAAAGAGAGGCGAGAGAATTCCATGGGAAACCAGGAAAGGAGGAAACTTGATTGAAGAAACCAAGAAAGCAAGAAGCCAATTCTTTTTCTTTTTTTTTTTCCTTTTTTCAAGGAACCAAGAAATAAAGCAGCTCTTTGGCAGGAAAAGCTACATTGAAATCCAAGAATGGCCAACTTGTTCAGTACTGTTGGTTTATGGATCTGTGCTATTTTGATCTTGATGGGCGCATCATCTACCCTTCAAGCAAGCGGGGACCTCGAGCACCGACTGGGGTGGATACCCACCAGTTCATTATCATCATCCTCATCCTGCAAAGGGTCCATAGCAGAGTGCTTGGCCGCTGAAGGGGAGGGGGAGTTTGTGCTGGGCTCAGAGATCAGCAGGCGCATTTTAGCCACCACCACCAAGTACATCGGCTACGGTGCGCTGCGGAGGGACACTGTGCCTTGCTCTAGGAGGGGTGCCTCCTATTACAATTGCAAGGCCGGAGGCCAGGCCAATCCCTATATTCGAGGTTGCAGTGCCATCACAAGGTGCAGGAGATGATTAAAATTTCCCCTTCTTTCATCATCATCGTTATTATGTTTTTTTTTGGGGGGGCCGGGGTGGGGGAGAGGAGGGGGGAGAGTCCCTCTGAGATGGGTTTGATTGTCGCACTTGAAGGTGAAAAAAAATTGAGAGAAAAGGTTTGTGGTGATGGGTCTTCGGTGTTATTCACGAATATACTACTGTTACAATAAAAATTGGCCATCTTTGTAAAAGATTATTGTTCCTATTGTTTGTCATTTATGACGTCCTGTTCTTTATGCTTGTCACATTAATGAGTAAAGATCTGTGCTTTAACTTTGATTGGTTCTAAATCTGGGCGTGTGTGTCCACCTGGGTGAACTAATTACCCAGATTGCCTTGTAGAATTGTGATTTGTATGCAAATAATCCCCTCCCCTCCCTTCTTTTTTGACCTTCTTGGCTTGGCTTTTCTTTTTGGTTGTTTTAAAGGAACGATGAGGCATTCATTCCTTCATTTGATTCCAGTGACTTTCTTTCAATTTATTCTTTGTGTCGAGTTGGTTCTAAAAGAAATTTTCTTTCTACTTGTAATCCATCCTCAAGGCCCAAGAAGTTGTTCACTTGGCCATGCAAATTGGAATTTGAAGCATCTTTCCTCCTTGTCATTCCTTTTTGTGGTAGCTTCTTTTCATCTCTCATCTTCTATTCTCTTTATTTAGGTTCTGTAAACTATGGTTTGATTACTCTCAAGTCAAGTCAAGTCTTTTGCTTTTTCCTTCTCTATCTCTCTTTCCCCATCCCCCGGGCGAGGAGGGAAAAAGGGCATGAAAGTTTGGAATCGGAATAAAATGAGGTGGGTTTGCAATTATTGGTACATAACTTGCAGTAAAATGTAAATAACTCGAAGCCCTATTTATTTATTTATTTATTTATTTATGCATTGGCTGGTACTGGAAAGAAGAGCTGGAAAAACCTCAAAAGATAGCTTCAGTTTATTAAAAACTTTATCAAGTAGATCAAGTTTATACTCTAATTCATTTCCATTGGTTTAAGAATGGTTTAGTTGGTTTTATTAGACCTGATTTATTTAATAATTACCGAACTACATGGGCCTTTTTTTTGGGGGGGGGTAAGACAGATATAGATTAAAAAAAAAAAAAAGAAAGAAAGAAGTAGAGAAAGTCCATTGATGAATATCCATATAAGGTTGTAGTACATTTTGGAGTAAACTTATTCGTCAGCTCGAAATCACATCTAGCGTTGCTAACAATTAGGTCTCCCATTTACCCATTATTGAGTTCTTGGAATAAAAGCCATTCACATGGAAGTGCATGATTGAATGATTCGAGGCAATGGCATTAAATTTTGAGAGGTTTAAAAGTTGGCACCTCACGATATTAATTTCCCGACTTTAATTTTCCTTAGGTGTCATGTTGGTTGTTATTTGGCACAATCAAATCAAAAGCCAAAAATTTGGTCCCCATCGCCAAAGCACAGAACCTCGGCAAAAGGGCACCCTCTTGAGATCTTCCTTTTACTCTCAAAAGAATGATACCTTTCATGTTGCAAGAATGACCCTGGGAAGTCTTTGTTCAGTTAAAACTTGTTTGATAAATCAAATTTAATGAATGATTTATTTAATTTTACAATATTAATATGAACGACAAAAATTATATTTAAGAATGACCAAAAATCTACTTTAATAAAAACTAACAAGAGGTCTCTTTCGGCTGTTTCAACTGTCCTGTCGTTCTGTTATCGCCCCAATCACAACTCTCGTGGTCCAGAACATCGGAAGTGCTAGAAAATTACCGTCTGCCTTGGCCCATTGTCCATATGAACGTCATCAGGTTCGGGCATTACTTGTGAGCTTTTTGACTATTTCTATATATATATATATATAATTGACTCCAATTGCAAACTCTCTTTTTGAAACTTTCACTTCTGAAAATAGTTTAGTATCATTGAATTGTATATATAGTTCGTTGCTTCAGCCGTAATGTTTCATTGGCATCTTAAAAGGTGGATTAGCCCACGGTCTTAAGTAATCTGAGTCAACCATCCATCCCACCCATTGGTCCCAAGTATTTTAAACATAATATTTTTATCTTATTTTAAGCGACAGGTCATTATTCACAAAGATACCAAATGTATCCTTCGCAGAGGAAACTCCCAAAGCTTAACCTTTTTCTCTTTTACTCTTTTATATATATATATATATATATATATATAGATTTTTTTTATTATTATTTGAGCGGTAACACGTATGTATTCGTATTAACAAATGGTTTTCATTCATTTGTTCGTTTTGTATCCTGTGTGAAGAGGGAAAAAAAAATAATTTTTTTTATTAATAATAAATATATAAAAATATAATATTTAAAGAGTTTACTACGCATATTAATTTATAATTAACGTATCTATATGTAGGTCTCATTTTTTTTTTTACTTATTAATTTATTTAACATTTAAAATTTTACTAATATTTTAATTCAAATACTTTTCTAATCAATATCAACTTATCTTTATAAATAAAGCCTCTATGTCGAATAAATCTAGCTTCTAGGTCACATAAAAGTAAGGCTTATAAAATAATAATAATAATAATAATAATCATAATCATAAAATGTCTTGTGATTATTGGTTATTTTTAACATTTGTTGTATAATTACAATTAATAATTTTTTTTTCTTAAATCACATGTAGTCTATATACGATTATAATAATATCATTTACTTGTATTTGTCTTAAAGAGCGATCCATCCCTAAATTTAACGCATTATATGCTATTTTTCAATTCATTTTAGGCATAAAAATGTAACTAGGAGTGAAAAAAAATTATTTAAAGAAATAGCCTAATTAATATTGTAATATATATATATATAGATTGATACGAAGTGTTACAAATATCATGATTAATAAATATAATGTGATTTTTTTTGGGTTAAAAAGGACCAAAAAAAAATGTGAAAAAGGAAAATAGCCGTAAATTCTAGGACCAATTTAATTAAATCGGCAGGTGTGAGGCTGTAATCCACGCTCCGCGTTGACGGCCATTATGGTGTACCCATCTACAGACAGTTTTCCGCGCAAGACAGACTTAGCCTCGAAGATTCAACGTTTTTCTTCCAGTCACACGCCTCCACGTGGGAAACTGCCGTGTCCTAAACACGGAAAACGCCCTTGTCCTCACCGAGATTCGTGCCCCTTTCTTCTCCTATAAAAAAAACGGAGAAAACAGGGTCGTTTCTATCTGCGTAAACCATACCAATTTCCCCCATCGAAAATTAAATTTCGTTTCTTCTTAATTCTCGAAAATCATGGCCGAAGCCGACGTCAAGACGCAACGAGAACAAGAACAGATGGTATGCTTCTTTTGATTTTGGATTTTGTTTTGAGGTTTTTTCAATTAAGTTGTGAGAATTGAGAGGTTTCTGTTTTTATGTGTTTTGATTTGGGAAGGCTGAGGAAGAAGAGAGGCTGAAGTACTTGCAGTTTGTGCAAGTGGCGGCTATACATGCGGCGGTGACATTCACGAACCTCTACCTCTACGCAAAGGAGAATTCCGGTCCGTTAAAGCCCGGCGTTGAGACCGTCGAGGGTACGGTTAAGACCGTCGTTGGTCCTGTCTATGACAAGTTCCATGATGTCCCAATTGAGCTCCTCAAGTTTGTCGATCGCAAGGTGAAGCCCTGCTTCAATTTTTTATTGCCGCCCAATTGATTATTATTATTATTATTATTATTATTATTATTATTTAACTTCTGGTTTCGGTTTCGGTTTCGGTATACGGATATGATTATTAAAATGGACAAATTGATGTTTGATGAATTGGGTTTTTTTTCTTCCTTTCTGGGTGTAATGACGTTTTATTGTTATAGTATTTTAATCTCTGTTGATTGAGATTGTCATAAGTAGGGGCTTGTCTGTTAGATGTGGAAGATGTTTGTTGCAATTATGTTTCTATTTAGGAGATTCATGTAAAAGTTGGTCCAATATAATTGAGGTTTTCGGTTAGCCATATAGTTCTGGTTATTTTGTTTGTGTCACATGAAAAAAGGCTCAATGAAATGGACATAATATATATTTTTTTCCTAGTATTTCTTTTCATCTTCTGAATTATGCTTTTGTGATGATAGATTGATAGTCAACGTGAAAATTTGGACATCATCTATGTGGCTCTATAACTGGTGTGAGGATTGTAATATTGATAGATTTTGGGTCTCATCTAGGCTTTTGGTTTGTCTTTAAAATATGAATGAGTAACATGCCACTCGCTTGCTGGGCCTGTTCTTCAAGAATTGTTTTTGAGGCATATATGAAATTTATGACCCAAAAAGTGTCTTCATGATATTGGTGGTTCTAGTTTTTGTTTTCTTTTTGGTTTTAGATTCTAAATGCACACATTTGTGCTTGTTGGATGAATAGACTTGGGTTTGACAATTTCTGTTGGTTGGTTGCAGGTCCATGAATCTGTCAACGAACTGGATCACCGTATGCCACCAGTTGTCAAGAAGTTATCGGCCCAGACCTTTTCAGCAGCTCAAAAGGCCCCTGTAATGGCACGATCTATGGCTTCTGAAGTTCAGCGCACTGGACTGAAGGAAGGTGCCTCTGAACTTGCAAAAACTGTTTACACCATATATGAGCCCAAAGCAAAAGAGCTCTACACCAAGTACGAGCCCAAAGCTGAGCAATGTGCTGCCTCTGCATGGCGCAAGCTCAATCAGCTCCCGCTCTTCCCGCAAGTGGCACAGGTGGTTGTGCCAACTGCAGCCTTTTGCTCTGAGAAGTACAACCAAACGGTACTCGGATCTGCTGAGAAGGGATACAGGGTCTCCTCCTATCTGCCTCTGGTTCCTACTGAGAGGATTGCCAAGGTGTTTAGCGACGGGGCCCCTGAAACAGCCCCACTGGTCTCTAACTGAGTGAGACCCCCATTGTGCTATGGTTGGAGTGTGAACTGCGGGTAGTTTGTATATGACGACTTTCTTCATGTGTGTGCCTACGTGGGAAGCGAATTTTTTCAAACAGTCGATTGAATGAATAAATAAATGGAATAGTGTGTAAAACTTAATCGGAGTTTGTTTGTGTTACTGTTACTTCAATTTACTTTTTGAAAAACACAAGCCTATTTTCCCTGTTTCTTGCTTTAATACATGATACGTCCAAAAGTTTCTTACTTGCAATTTCATTTTATCTCCATGTCTTTTTGTATTTAATGCATCCGCTCAAAATTAACGTCTGATGAAGCACGGATACTTCTACTGTTTATGTCAAAAGGCGGAGCTAGGCACTTCTACTGTTAAAAAGGCGCGATGGTCATGGTGTTCCCGCCAGGGATTCATAGGTGGGTAGATTACGTGATGAAAATGGAGCAATTTGCTATTGCCGGGAGCACGATAGTCAGAACTAACAGCCTAACATCCGGAATGCCACTGGCTTACCCGCGTACCTTATTTTTACGATTCTTTCTGACCTTCTGAAGACAAAAGATGATTTAGTAAATTTCTGGATTAATTAGATTTAAGTGAAGTTGTTTCAAGTTTTAGATCATTAGAATGTTTGAGTTTCGTATTCATTTTAAGTCCTTTAAATTTTGAATTATAATTATTCATATTTTGAATAAATTGGATGATAGGTTATTTTGAATTCGAATTTCAAGTTATGTTGGCTTCGAGTGTCCCGAAATTTTAGGTCACTGAATTTTTCAAATTGTGTAGTTGGGCAAGAGACTTGATGGACCACAAGCATCAGTGTTAACTGAGCCGGTGACCGTTGTTGGGAAATTGGGTCCCAGCTCTAACCAGCAAGCCTCCTGTCAAACAAACATAGCGAGTTTCAGTCCAGCCCAAGAAATGGGCCGAAATCATTCTTGCTCCGATGACGTTTTAACAGTATCCAAACGCCTTTCTCTTTGGGCCAGATGATGACCCGATTCGCCGCTTCCTTTCCTAGTTCAACCCGGAAAATTGTCCACTCCCAATATCCAAGCAAACGCAGGAACCTTGAAGGCTGAAGCTTCGAGCTCCGGAGATCACCAAGGGAAGGCCATGGCTACTTGTTTGAAAGCACTGCCAATGGCCTATTCTACGCCATATTTGTCTTTCATTTCGCAGTCAACTAAAAAGAAGAAGAAATCTTAAGGTCAGTTGCTGTTCAATTGGTGCAAAAAGTTGCAGTTCAATTGGTGCAAAAAGCTCTTCTAAAATCCCCGTCCCACCAATAAAGCCCGAGGACCCGTTCCTTTCAAAGCTCGCTTCTCTAGCTGCTAATTCGCAGGAAAATCTTACGGAATGCCCCGTTGGCTGTGACACGCCACCGTATCTCGACCTTGTTGACGGGCCTAAGCTCATGGCTACTCCTGCACAACTAGTAAAGCTCCTCTCTAAAAAAGTTGGGTTTTCCAGATTCTGCTCAATTATTCTTATGTTTTGAATTTTTTGCTTTGGGAATTTTGGAATAAGGCGGAAAGATTGGTGTCGTACAACGAGCACGGGCCGAGGAAACCACCGCCGGATTTGGCTTCCTTGCTGCTTCACAGGAGAATAGTTTATATTGGCATGCTTGTGAGTTCTAGTTACTTCCCTTATATGAAACATGGAATTGGGTAATTGTGGGCGTAATTGCTTCGATTATGTGCTGATTTTATTAATAAATTTTTGACCTTATTTTTTTGGGTTATCCTTATTCTTTGATTGGGTCGGTTTCGTAAATAGAGTTGGTGGTATCAGGATTAATCATGCATTGTACCCTTGTAATTTAAGGCTGAAGCAATGAGTTTCTGGGTATTTTGGATACTAAGTAATACGTTTTTTAGTGGCTCACGTGTTTACTCGCTGCACGCATCCATTGATATGAATAATCTTTTGCATTTTAGGTTTGAAGTCCCCCCCTCTCTCTTTCTCTCTCTGTGTTTACTTTGGAAAATGAAAGTAGGTCTTAACCTTCCTTCCTTCTGTTTCTCTCTAGCGATTGATACCTGAAATGTAAGAATTTGCATTGGTTTGTTTCCCATTTTGATAACTTTGGTTTCTGAATTGTCACAAGCTTTTCAAATTTTCAAAGGTTTGAGATTGGTTAACTAGAACTTTAGGTACCTCATCTGATGAGTTATGATAGCAGAATTTTGATTTGGGTTTAACATCATTGATAGTCTAGGAAGTGTATTGGAAAGTTGGGATACAGTTTGGGTTCTCTCCAGAAATTGGATAGGAAGACAACCCTTGGGTCAAAGAATTTTGACTCTATCTATAGAAAGATGTGAGCTTTTCTTATGGGGTGTTGATATTTGTTGTATATATGGTTGATGGAGCTTAATAACGAGGAAACTTGCAATGGGCATTTGGTGAATTTATTTGGACGAGAATTCATCTCAGTGGAGTCATTTTGTACCTCAAGGATAACTTAATTCTCTATCATTCTTGTTTATTTCAATTTGAATTTGTGACTTCAAGTGTCTAGTTTTATGACCGAGAGATTTTGAGTTAAAACTATGTGTTGTGAATTTCAACAAAATGGTGGGTATGTGCTTTAATCTGTGAGGAAACACACTAGAATTTAATATGTGATCCATATCACTTGTCTCATCCTGCAGTTTAAGTTATTGGCTTGAATAGTTTTTTTGACAGTTTGCATGATACATGGTCCCATCTAAGCCTTATATCTGCATGCACTTTAGGGTGGTGATAGGTTTTGGAGAATGCTAGAATGGTACATCCGTTGAAATAAATCAAGCATCTTCAAGTCCCAGATGAGGTATTTCTTGGCTCTGTGCTTTCTCCCCTCTCCCACAAAAATACACATAGTATCCTTAGCTGTACTGTTGATGAATTTTCTTCTTCACATTTTCTGCTTCATCATTTTTTAATGTCAAATAGTGGATTTGAATCTCACCCTCTCTGGAGTGATGCAGCTTAGCCAAATCAGACATTGATGTGCTCCACAAGGCAGAGTCTTCAAAGCGTGCGATGGCAGGTTTAATAGAGGCACATTTGGTGATCTCTTGAATAACCTCCACCATGCAATAGACAAATGCTTTGTGCAGAAGTGCGTCGTGTGATGATTAAATTAGAGATTGGTTGCATTCTGACCAGAGATGTTATTTTAATTTGTTTATCAATAGTTTTATTTTGTTGGAGGCTACTAGGTGCAGTGAGAAATGAGACACAAATGTAATTGGCAGAAAATTGGATGGAAAAGGTCAATGCTGCTGTCTGCTGAGTTTTATGAGCATCTGTTACTTCCAAGACACTGATTCCATAGTTTACATTTGGTTTTTGATTGTCCTTTTGGTTGTTCCTTTCCTTTTTGTACTCCAATTGTATGCATAGCAAGAACTGCAATATTTGATCTTCGTTTGTTGTATGATGATTGTACTTCTGATAACTAGATAGCAACATTGTGTTTTACAAGGTTCTAATGACAGTGGTGTTGCATAGCAGGTGATTGATGAAGTGCAGGAAGAGATGAAGAGCCGCTCAGGCACGATTTCTGTGTTATTTGGATCATTGTGATTGAACTAGGCAAGGAAATATTTCCCTCATAATTTTTTTGTTTTTTTTTGGGCTAAGAGTGCAATGTTGCATACCTTGCCTTTTCTGATTGCAAGAATTAAAGCTAACCTTTGCCAAAAAATTAATGGAGATAAATTTGGAAATGCACTGATTTGTTGGCGAGATGTATCAATTATACAGATAGAAAGTGGTCAGGGGTGGGCTGTGGAAGTGGCAGAGGTAGGGAGGAAAGTTGCTGAGAAGCAAGCAAAAGGGATTGGGCATGTAGATGATGGAATCGTCAAAGGTGGTGGCCGGGGCAGAGGAAGTTTTATGAGGACTGGTGATATCAAAGGTAATGTCTTTTTGTTTGACACCTCCATTCTAGATAAGGAACAAACATGGTAAAGTTATATATCTGGACAGATGATATATGACAATTGCATTTGTTGCCATCTTAATCAACGATTTGATATCCTTTTGTTACAGCTCATACCCAACACCAATTTTCCCCCATTCCTTATGAAAAAAAAAAAAAAAAAAGGCTTGCTTGTACTGAGAATGCATTGTTGCAATGTCCAACAGAGCTTATTTTATAAGGCACGTGTGTCTCTTCTCAATTCCCATCAAACTCTCTTAATCCACGTCCAACTCCAATCTGGGAGGAAGTTTCATTTTTATGTTTCTCCTTCCTGAGCAATAACTTTCTCTTCATGGGACGCATTTTGTGGTTAATCCTGATGCGAGCCGTGAAGCGATGATCTTTGGAAGACATGCATACGTCAATGCTCGAAGTATTTTCCCTGTCTTATAAAGCACAAGCGGGGGTTCAAAAGAATGGCTGGAGCAAAGGTATTGCTGACTGGTGGAGTGTGGAGAAAGAAGGAGGTTGGCTGAACAAACGTTTTTGGAAGGTGGATCGAGTTTCAAAACCCCTTGAACAGCATGGTTAGCATCTGTCTACGATTCTGTTCATCTGGGCGTATCTTATTTGTCCCCCAACACCCCCCCCACCCGGGCCCCGGGGGGGGGACCACTTTTTTTGTTTTGTTGTTAATCGAACGAGTGAAAAACTCTGGATTAGCGAGATTCACATGCGTCCGGATATCTCAAATAAAGCGAGGCCTACAGGAAAATCAAGCAAGAGTTTAAATTATTCTTGGTGAACGAAAGTACTTGGAATGGGTTCAATTATTGGGGGAAACGTCACATCGCTTCCTAAGGTATGGAAACGAAGAGGAGAGAGCCAACTTTGAATAACTTAGATAAAGGAACTGCCAATGCTTGGCTCTCTCTCCAAAATGATAATGATAATATATTTGACTACGGACAAATATACGACCTTAAAAACAGAGACACGCACATGCACGGAGATTAGGCCAAAAGATTAAAAAGACTAATCAGCACGCGTAAGATAAATGAAGTCTTCTACGATAAGATATTTGGGAAGGAAAATTCGCTTTAAAAAAAAAAAAAAAAAAAAAGACTTTTTATGCGCCAAAAAGATTCCCTCACAGTGACATGCCATGCCAAAGGGCAAAGTGCGACGGCCCATCTTTTTAAAAGCTTTCACATGGAATCGTCTCTCTCATCTTATCTCATTTCATTGCTCTGTGTATGTTATGTGCGTACGGATAATCTCACGTTTCTAACACTCACTGAATTATTATTGTTATTATTATTATTATTATTATATGTTAGTATTTGGAGAGTGAGGTTGGTGCTGGTCGCAGCTGGTCAGCAACCGAGGTAGGGAAGGAAAACAAAACGGAGCCTGACTCCTCGGCTCGAGGGTCTCATTTTAAAACGCCTTCAGAAAATGGGAGAAATCAAGGCTATCCCCACGACGACGACGGCGGCGGAGGCGGCTCCGGAGCACCGTCTGG
Source organism: Ceriops tagal (assembly GCA_021533255.1). Classification (NCBI taxonomy): domain Eukaryota; kingdom Viridiplantae; phylum Streptophyta; class Magnoliopsida; order Malpighiales; family Rhizophoraceae; genus Ceriops; species Ceriops tagal. Next base: position 380,187 of record CM038599.1, on the reverse strand, counting down.
CAATCGCAGAAACCGCCCACGAGCCCAACAAAGCAAACCGTGTCGCTTCACTCGATATCTTCAGAGGGCTCGCCGTTGCGGTACCGCTCTCCTTATTGTTTAGTATTTACAAATAAAAATCCTCTATCATAAGGGGTCCATAGCTCAGTGGTAGAGCATTTGACTGCAGATCAAGAGGTCACCGGTTCGAACCCGGTTGGGCCCTTTGTATTTGTTTTCAACAGTGATTTTTTTCACTTCTTTTGTACCTTTTGGGCCACTACGTTTTTCTTCCTAAGGCCAGGCCCATTGTATTGGAGTACGGAGACAAATCGGCCACCACACGGCCCACGCGTAATTGGGCCACACAAAAAATTAGTTTTTCTCGCTTTTGGTTCTTTTTTCCCTCCCCTTTTACTTCCTCAAACTTAATCTGTTATTTAATTTGAATTATGTTTTAACGGTGCTGTTATTATCCTTCTTTCCTTCCTCATTATAATTATGTATAATCATGTGCTCTGGTGGAGAATTTGGCAACTCTAAGTACCTTTTACATGTGTATTAATCCATGCAGTTAATGATATTGGTTGATGATGCTGGAGGACACTGGCCCATGATTGGGCATGCACCGTGGAATGGTTGCAACTTAGCTGACTTTGTGATGCCATTTTTTTTGTTCATTGTAGGAATGGCCATTCCACTCGCTTTTAAGGTCAGCAATTTTTTGGTTTTCTTTCCTTAAACCCCCACCCCCCGAAAAAAAAAAAAAAAAAAAAACGCTCCATGTTTGTGTCAATCCACAAAATGGTGATTCCTTCCCAAGTTCTGATATAGGTGATGACGGAACTAGGAATTTCTGACAGTGGGAACAAATATAAAATTATGGGGGCCAAAAAAAAAAACAGAGAGCAGAGGGCAAAATGAAAACTTTGCGTAGCAAACATATAATTAACAATAAAGTGAGACCAATATGTAATTTACAGGTGGGTCAAACGCCCCCAATTTATCAGCAGTTAGACATGTATTTGGCTAAATTGAAGAGGTTGATTTAATACGACGCAGAAAAGCTGGCTTGTTATCACAAGGCCACAATGTCAAAGAAAACGAAATAAAAAAAGAAAAAAAAAATCATATATTTGCTCACAAAAGTTGTTGGTCTTTGTAGAGAATAAAACGATGGGACAAGTCTGTCGGGAAGGTGATTCTTAGAACTTTGAAACTCCTCTTTTGGGGTCTTCTGCTGCAAGGTCATCTCTGTTCCACTGAATTTGCTGCTCATATGTTTCATCGGTATCCATATTTTAATGCGTTTGGCCTTCATAATTGATAATTCCTTTTTATAGTGAATAAATGATAATTCATTAAGGTTAACTTGATTTGGTCATTGTATGAAGGGGGGTACTCTCATGCTCCTGACAAGCTAACCTATGGAGTTGATATGAAGAAAATAAGGTGGTGTGGCATTCTCCAGGTGATTTTAATGTTTGGAGATGTCTATATGGATGAATATTTAGCTTTTAGGACAATATCTATGACCATTAATTCAACTCTATCTCTCCAGAGAATTGCTTTTGCTTATTTCGTCGTGGCATTGGTGGAAATCTTTACAAAAGATAAGCGGGTCAAGGATCTGTCAACCAACCGGCTTGCAATTTTCAGGTTATATTGTTGGCATTTGTAAGTTCAAGCGTCGACCGTTAATGACATTTTTTTTTATTTTCATGCCTTTGGGCCAGTCCTTAATGACTAGTCTGCTTTAATTTTTGCAGGCTGGTTGGGACATCTGTACTAATTATTTACTTGGCAGTAATTTATGGGACATATGTGCCTGATTGGCAATTCACTGTCCATGACATAGACAGTGCTGACAATGGAAAGCAATTCACCGTAAGGCCTCTCTGATCATCTCTTTTTGCTGCATTGTTAATTGTGAAGCTACAGAAGATATAAAATACGAAATCTATTTCATTTTGACGCACAGTGAAATGGTTTTTTGTGGATTTCTGTTAATCGAGTTTTCATGATGATAAAACTGTTCAGGCAATCACATTTCTGTCATGGTGAATTTCTATTTAGGTAGCCTGTGGGGTTAGAGGCAAGCTGGATCCTCCTTGTAATGCAGTTGGCTACGTTGACAGAGAAGTGCTGGGGATTAATCACATGTATCACCATCCAGCTTGGAGGAGATCTAAGGTGCATGAAGATATCTTCTTATTGCGTGCATATCCTGCATGAGATCTGCCAGTTTTGTCCTCAATGGCAGTTACAGGATATAATCTCTCTATGCTGCAGGCTTGCACCCTGAATTCCCCATATGAGGGGCCACTCCATGACAATGCTCCTTCGTGGTGCCATGCACCATTTGAACCCGAAGGAATCATAAGGTTTGTAGTACATAACCATTATCCAAAGACTAATTCATACCATCAAGAAGATGTTTATCCCACATCTCAATTTGGTTCTAACTGCTAATGAGGCAATTTTGCCTTTTGCCTGCTTGTAGAGACCACATGAACAATACAATTTGCACTCTGATTAAAAAAGGCTCCGCCTCTTTATGTTGTATAGATTTTATCAGATAGCAGCCTTAACTGCCTTTATGGGTCTCTAATTCATTGCAGCTCGATATCTGCTATTTTGTCCACTATTATTGGAGTTCATTTTGGACATGTACTTGTACATTTAAAGGTTTGTTTTCATGTGCATGTATATATTTCTCACTTCTAGTGTCAATCCTGCTTCATTTCTTAATGATGACTTTGTAACTGCAGAATCATTCAACTCGACTAAAGCATTGGGTTGTGATGGGACTTGCCCTTCTTGTCGCTGGGCTTATTCTTCATTTCACACATGGTGAGTTGAAGTGTGATAAAGAATAACTTACCATGTTTATTTGTTATAAGCTTCTTTATTCTAATGTTTCGTTTGCAGCAATTCCCTTAAACAAGCAATTGTACACATTAAGCTATGTCAGTGTAACATCCGGAGCTGCAGCACTGGTGTTTTCAGCCATCTATATTCTGGTATGGTTCTGTTGTGAAACTTCAAGGGCATAACTAGTAAAGTCCTGTTAATGACCTCTCATCTCTCTCTCTCTCTTGGTGTGGTTTCATTGGTGCCAATGCTCAATCCTTTGTTGCCGAGACTAGGAAACCATCAGAAATAATTTCTCCATACTTTTTTTTTTTTTGGTCTTTCCAGTAAGAGTATCCTTGGACCAGCTCATTGTGGTGTATTAAAATCAGCAATATTGGTTTAAATTACTATGATCTATGCTGACCTGAAGCAATGTAATTTTCATTCCAGGTTGATATTCAGGGCTTTAAGTTCGTGTTTCTTCCTTTACAATGGATTGGCATGAATGCAATGCTCGTTTATGTTATGGCTGCCGAAGGCATCTTTGCTGGCTTTATTAATGGGTGGTATTATGATGATCCCCGGAATACATTGGTGCGTCGTTTGTGTCCCCTCATCATCCTTACCTTTACCTTTCCTGTCCTCATATATGACCTTCGGTTGTTCCAAACGACAATATGATTCAAGCCTTATCTTGTTATATTGTTTGCGGAGTAGCAGCCTTCTTCATTCCTGAGATTGTTTCTTTCTCAGGTTAGCATGAGCGGGCAGCACTCATTAATAGTTTAGAATTGACCATGGCAGGTGCGTTGGATTCAGAAGCATATTTTTGTTGATGTATGGCATTCCACCAGGGTGGGAATACTGCTCTATGTTATCTTTGCAGAGATCCTCTTCTGGAGTATCGTTGCAGGCATTTTGCATTGGCTCAAAATTTATTGGAAGCTTTAAGCACTTAATCTAATTAATGTGCGTTCATGCAGAAGTGCAGAAAAAAAAAAAAAGAGAAAAAGAAAAACCGTAAGTTTCTTGAGATTGTATATGATTCAGCCACTTCCATTTGAAATTATTTGTTGCTGGTTGCTACTGGGAACATAATGGGGTTAACGTTCTGATTCTGCATCAAACTATAAATTTGATAGAACTTATTGCCACCAATAAATTTGTGACATGGGATGTACTCATCATACTTGCCTCATTTTATTATTACGTGAAATAAATTATTCAAAGAAAAAAAAAGAATTCAATAAGAGGATATTACTTAATAAATTATGTGAATAATAATAATAAATAAATAAATAAATAAAATAAAATTTATTTAACCACCACAAAATTTATTAATAGATATTACTACATAGTATTGAATAAAATAAGTATTTGAATATGTTATATAGACTATAAAAAAATCATAAAATAATTTTATACTATTAAATTTTATTTATTTATAAAAATAAGTAAGATATAATCGATATATATCTTTTGTATATCTCTTATGACTATTACCATTAGTAGTTTTACTTTGCTAAAATATGAAATCCCCATAATATTTTTTCAGGAGGAGAGAAATTATTAAAAGGGGATTCTTATGGTGAAGGAGATAAAAAAGGAAAGGGTCCTATAAAGTCGTGGTTGGTCCAATTTACACCGCCTAAGTACAATCCATTATGAGTTGAACCCAATTAAGGCCCAATCCAAATCCACATCGGAAAAATCAAGGTGTCTTGAGCGACAAGTCGTTTCCCTTTCTCCCCGACCGCTAGTGCAGTAAGATCGAACCAATTTCTTTCTATAGTCTTTCTTTCTTTTTCTTTCGCGATTCAGTTTTTTTTTTTTTTCCTATTTCTGTTGGAAACTAGAAGAATCAGGCCTTGAAAGCGAAGCGAAGAGAAGAGAAGAGATGGCGGCGGCGATGGTGGAGAACACGAGCTTTGAGGACGACCAGCTTGCCTCAATGATCACCGACGACGTCGTCAGAGCCTCTCGTCTTCTCGATAATGAGATTCGTATTCTCAAGGTGCCCCTTCTCTCTCTCTCTCTCTCTCTCTCTCTCTCTGCGCCCCACTGAATCTTTATTTTTATTTTTATTTTTTGATTTTTGCATTTTTTTTGAGGATTTTAATTTGAACATTTTTGTGTGGAGATTTAGGAGGAGTTGCAGAGGACGAATCTGGAGCTGGATTCATATAAGGAGAAAATAAGAGAGAATCAAGAGAAGATTAAACTCAATAAACAGCTTCCTTATTTGGTTGGCAACATTGTCGAGGTCATTTTCTTTCTTCAAGATTCAATCTTTTTTTTTTTATTATTATTCTTTTAATTTTTTTCCTTTGTTGGTTTACTTCTATTCCCAACTGCCTAGCATCCGAGTAAAGATTGCGTCTGATTCTTGGCTTAATTCTGGTAGTAATTGACCGATGTGTTTGAAAACCCCTAATCAAGGTGGAGTTACAGTCACAGTGTTTCATTATTATTATTGTTATTATTCTGTTTTTTAAGCAATCCACCATTAGCAGGTGGCTGGGTCGGTATATATGTTCTTCTAACGGGCTTGTCTTTGACTCTAAGGTTGTGGGTGTTTAGATTTTGGAGATGAACCCAGAAGAAGAGGCTGAGGAAGATGGTGCAAACATTGACCTTGACTCTCAAAGAAAGGGCAAATGTGTTGTTCTGAAGACATCAACACGTCAGGTTAGCCATCTTACATTTGTCTTCTTATGTTTTACCGTTACAAAAGCTAAAACGGCTAGGTGGTCTTGCATTTCATGGAGTTGATTAGGTATTTCACTAGGGGGATGGATGTCACTAGTTTATTGGGACAACAAACTTCAGTATATCAGTTGCTTTCTGCTTGTACATCTTAGTATTGTAAAGGCAAGTTTTGGTATGTCCCTTGTTTATAGTTGTATCTTTGATTCTGTTTTCTTAAATGGAAGTTTACATTCTTGCCCAACAAACACTTTATTGATTCACATTAGTCAAGATTCTAATCTTGAAACTGTTTCCTACTAAGTTTTCTACGTATGGTTGCATGCTCGTACATACATTGGGGAAAGGGACATATTTCTTTTTGCTGCATTTACAATGACTAAAATTATTGTAATTTGCCTGTACTTTAGACAATATTTCTTCCTGTGGTTGGTCTTGTTGATCCTGACAAGTTGAAGCCTGGTGACTTGGTTGGAGTCAATAAAGACAGCTACTTGATCTTGGATACTCTCCCATCAGAATATGACTCTCGTGTGAAGGCAATGGAGGTTGATGAAAAACCTACTGAGGACTATAATGACATTGGAGGCTTGGAGAAGCAGGTAAAGAGAACTATTAAGCATTTTCATAGGAATCATTCTTCTATTACCTTTTTTTTTTTCCTTTGCAGATGCTAACTTTCAGATGCCTAATGTGATTTATTATCCTGCAAACAGATCCAGGAATTAGTTGAGGCAATTGTGCTGCCCATGACCCACAAGGAGAGATTTCAAAAATTAGGTATTCGCCCACCCAAAGGTGTCCTCTTGTATGGGCCACCTGGAACTGGGAAAACATTAATGGCTCGTGCTTGTGCTGCGCAGACAAATGCCACTTTTCTAAAACTGGCAGGCCCACAGCTAGTGCAGGTCTGATTGTTTTTCCACCTCTTATTCTGTTGAATGTCAGTAGTTTTCCTCACTCTTTTTCCTCTTCACCTCTTCTTCTTTTTCTTCTTCCAAGTGTTGAATTCACGTAATGAACTTTCTATTAGCTTATCTCATTACAAGTTGTGTTTCTCCACTTACACATGTGAGTTATATATATATATAGTTCATGTTATTCAGCCCAAAGATAAATTATGGGCTTGTTTCCTGTGCAGATGTTCATTGGAGATGGAGCCAAACTTGTCCGTGATGCATTTCAACTTGCCAAGGAGAAATCTCCCTGCATCATTTTTGTAGATGAAATTGATGCAATTGGAACAAAGCGATTTGATAGGTATCTGATATATTGGATTTTAAAAAGTCAAGGTGCAATGTTATATTAGATAGGGGTGTGCTGTTTGGGTTGAGTTTTCTTCTGAAATAACAAGATATTTTGTAACATTTGCAGTGAAGTAAGTGGAGATAGGGAGGTCCAGAGGACCATGTTGGAACTACTCAATCAGCTTGATGGCTTTAGTAGCGATGACAGAATCAAGGTTAGTTAGTGGCAGTTTTGTAAGATAGTAGCTTGTCTTATGAGGATTACTTATAAGAGATGTTGACTTTGTCAACTCGCTGCTTAATGAACCATGGGATTTCTCCCCTCTAAACAGGGGCTATTTCAGTGTTGTCACTTGTAATTATAGTCATGTTTGTGTTTTGTTGGATAGTCTAAGTTGTCAAATTATGAATTTCAGGTGATTGCCGCAACAAATCGTGCTGATATCCTGGACCCTGCCCTCATGCGTTCTGGTCGATTAGATCGCAAAATTGAGTTTCCACATCCAAGTGAAGAAGCAAGAGCTCGCATTTTACAGGTTTGTCCCATAAGAATTGCTTTCATTTTATTGCTTTCCAACTTTTATCTTTTGTGAGAGAGAATAATTTTTTTCTTATTGTTCCATGCCCATGTTATAGATTCACTCAAGAAAGATGAATGTTCACCCTGACGTCAATTTTGAAGAATTGGCTCGGTCAACTGATGATTTTAATGGGGCACAGCTAAAAGCTGTTTGTATTGAGGCTGGGATGTTAGCTCTCCGGCGTGATGCAACTGAGGTGCCTCTCTTTCTCCCTCTTATGCACACACATACACACACGCACATCCAGTCAGCAACTTGGTGCCCGTCAAAACATATCGTTGTAATATTTACACCTTGTATTGCACCCTGGGAGTTCATGTTGTCTTATCATGCGAACTGTGAAGTCACTGATTTCACGGCCCACTTCGTCTTCTCAACCCAAATACTCTTTCCATATCCGAAAGTTATTGAAAGATGATGAATTCTTCGTTCTGCAATTTTCTTACTCTATATTCTTAAACATAAAGTGTGAGCCTTAGTGTAATGAAAAGGTTATTCCATTTTTTCATATTCGTAAACATGGGTGGAAAATCCTGGATGCCTTCCTATGTATAGACTTTTTCTGTTTGTCGTGGGATCAAGTGCTAAATCTGTGTATTGTTGGGATATAACCAGGTGAATCACGAGGACTTCAATGAAGGTATTATCCAAGTCCAAGCAAAGAAGAAAGCAAGCTTAAATTACTATGCATGAACCAAGCAACATGAGATTCCATTCAAGCTCTAGCCAAGGAGACGTCAAGTTTCAAATTTTGGAGTCTCCTCATTGGGATCTTTAGTTATTACTGTGAAGTTCCTACTTTTGTCTGTTCTCTTGTTTCACTTTCCATGTGACGTGCCTTGGCCATGTATCTCTTCTAGCAAACATGGAGCCGTTTGTTACGGGTGCACAATACCCCAACTCCTACATTATCGAGGAAGAGAGAGATTTTGAACCATATAAACATGGATACTACACATTCTAACAGGTTGCCTTTTGGGAAGAAGACCGTGACAAGAAGTATTAGAGTCTATCCCTATTCTACCATGGGACCCTTGACTTGGTGGTAAGTAATTCTTGATGGGTAATACTGTCCCAGGTGCACATTACCCGGCGCACCAAGGGTGCATCGACGAGGACCTCAATAAATCAGGGAAATGTCATGTGTGCACATTGCCAAACTTTTACATTGTCGAGGAAGAGGGGGATATGTGACACGTCGTCCCAATTTACAAAACCAGTAGCCTACAGGGTTTTTTTTTTATTGTTTTTTGTTAAATGGATGGGGCCAACAGAAATATTATGGACATCTATATGGTTCTGATGAAACTTAGAAAGGGATAAAAAGGTGGATGGATGCTTGCAAGAGCAGAAAATTCAGGCGTCAAGTGTAAAATGCGTATAGATGGCAGAGAGGTATCGTGTTGATCAGGTTGTGCAGAGGGCAGATTGTATCTTAGAATTTTGTTTCTCGAATGAGTTAAAAGTGTAAAAATGGCAAGAAAATATTTTAAAAAGAAAAACCAAAACAATAATCAAGGACTATCATATTTTTGACTCCAGAAAGTATAATAAAAGGCTGAAGAACTATGATAAAGGTTTGAAAACATAATGGAAAGAGACTCATTCAACACTTTGCCTTCGGCCCGTAAGCCAGGTACAGAACACTGGGATCGGACCTTCAGTGATACAATTTTCCTTAGGGAACAAAAGTACTTTTTAAGCCACCAACCACAGAATTCCAGAAAATAAGCAATTACTATTCCAACACCCCAAATCCACAAACACAGCTGCCATCTTCCTGCTTACTTTCTCCAGTTTAAAGGCAAACTATTATCAGCGCCCGAGATTATTCATTCAATTATATGGAGGCACAACTTGTCAAAAAAAAAAAGAAAAAGAAAAAAGGAAAAACAAACCATGTAACCTCCATTAAACCCAGAAAAGCATCCTCAAAAAATAGAATAGAATAAACACAAATAGCAGCTAAACAGCCCCAAAAATCAAAACACAGCAAGCAAAATCCAAAGAATTCAAGAAAAGAAAGCAGAATTACCAGTAATAAGGTCCTGGTACACAAGCATGAACCTTGAAAATCTAGTTTATGCATTAAAAAAAAAAAGAAAAAACTTAAAACGATTAAATTAAAGCCAAAAACGAGCGCGAGCGTGCGAGAGAAAAGGAAGCAGTTAGCAGCGGCGAGTAATTATAGTAAAAGATAAAAGCAAAACAATTGCCAGAGGATCAAGAAATTACGAAAATACCACCTCATCATTTTTCGATTCTTTTATGCATTTCTTCCACTCGTTGTCCTCCTTGGTAACAATTTGTGCGTGACTAGGAGGACCGGGAGGAGTCAAAGATTTTTCGACGTTATTTTTTTACTTTTTTGATTATAGTTTTTCTCCGAACTGTAATAAACTGCGTCCTCACCCCACGTGGCGAGAATTTTCTTTGGGGCAGAAGTACGGAGACTTGCCACGGTATCGAACCGTTGAATTCTTTTGGTGCTCGAATCAGACGGTGACGACGGAGTGATGAGGGTGATGTAGTACAAAAGATGTCCTCGCTCTGAGTTTCTGATGTTGATGACCCCACCAAAAGCTGAAAACAGAGCTGGGCGATGGCTTCTTCTTGCTTGTCCCTCAGAGCGTAGGTAGGATGCTTCCTGCTGCCTGTAATAGGTAGTACAGCTAATAGGATACGCGCCTCAAGCACAACCTGACAAATATTATTAATTCAATCGTTTTTTTTTTTAGAAATAAAAAGAAAAAGAAAAAGAAAAGAATGCAATTTGAGCATTCAATCCATTTCAACAAATGGATCGAGAACATCCATTAATGGGAGACGTTCATTTTTTAACGATCGATGCATTTGAGCACATTAAATTAACAAAATTTGACCTTTTTGACGGCCTTTGTTGACCTGCAAATTTGACCCTAGGCCTGATTTTTTTTTTTTTTTTTGGTTCTCAAATTTCTATTTTGGTTAATAAAGTTGATTAATCCATAATAGACGTGATATTCTCGTCTCAACCTTCAAGATCACATAGGGATAATCCGAGCCAGATTGTTGAAGGGGAATTCTTTTCGAGGATCAATGCATAAGTCATGGCACAAGAAAAATAAAAAGAAAAAAGGTTAATTCGTGAAATCTTATCTCATATATATTGTTAAAAGATTAATTAATTCGTCAAAATTTTAATTCCTAATTCTATAATATGTCACATTACATATGCATTCCTCTTAATTGAATATAGTACGTACATGACAAGAATCACTTGCCTACTACAATTAATTTTCTTTATTATTAAAAAAAAAAAAAAAAAGATGTGAAGGGAATCTGCCGGCTATTCTTCTTTTGTCGAGGGGGAAAAGGGAATGGCAATTGTCGTTCGAATCATAAAATATGTTTGCACGTACTCCTCGTCATGCAAAGGGAAGAGCCGTGAAGCTGAGTTGAACCAGCGTAGATTTTATCGCCATACAAATGTGGAGCACGTGGCCTCGAGCAGATCAACAAGGAAGCAAATGCATGGCATCTGGAGCACTCATGTTACATGAGGCTAATCTAATAATAATGGAGTTATGAAATAGAGAGAGAATGAGAAAGAGAGAGAGAGAGAGATGTACCTGGACAGAGTCGGGATGGATATAGGGATAATGATGCTAATGAGTATTGCATCCGTTATCTTCATTAATATTTGGAGATATTTTCATTGCATCTACAAAGATATTCCTGCAAAATGAGATATTAGAACATAATGAACAAATACATCACCTCACCAGGCTCAATAGTTGAAATATGAATCGAATTATTCTAATACCAATTAGCATAAAATCGATATTAGAGATATTTTCTTATTTCTCGCTCTCATCCGACCTGTGATATTAAGCTAAAATCAAGTATGGAAGATGCTCTTTTTTTTTTTTTTTATTTGTGTAAATGAGAATGCCAAAGAAAATTAATTATTGACACTATGTTCGGTGGAGTCAGTTTCCTGTGACAATATTTGGTTCGCGACAAGTTTTCTGCACCCCAATTCCTAAGACCAAAATCAATTCATACCATTCTAACCACTTAAAAACACCCCTGAAACAATCCACAATAATCATCGCTCCCATACGAAAATTCCTAGTTGTTTTTTGTTTACTTCAATAATTATTCTAATTTTTATTTCAAAAAAAAAAAAAACAACGATTTGGCCGAACGAACTACTGAAGAAATTATAAAAATAAAAAAGAAAAAAAGAACTTTATGAAATCAGATAGCTTGTCGGTGGAAATTCATTTTTAGAGCAAATGACCCCACCCAAAAAAAAAAAAAAATTTACTTCCAATTTTTACACCCCCCAAATTGAAATATTTTATTACAAGTGGATTTTTTTGGGGTAATCAATAGTACAAGAAGTGGGAAAAAAAAAAAAGGAACAGAACAAAAGAACTGTGTCGATTGTCAAACATATATCAAAAATCTCCTTATTAATTATGCACCATCTGAAAAAAAAAAAAATCCCTCATTTTGTTAATTCTCAATCTCAGCCGTCCATCATTAGCCTAAGTTCGGACAGCCGCTATTAGGACTTCCAACCGTAAATCCTACGGCACAACGTAATCTCCCGACCAGACAAACGCGAAGGATAGAGGGAGAAATTACGATAGAGAGGGTAGAGAGGCAAAAATATGAACGAGGAAAAGGGAAAAATAATAATAATATAAATAAATTCCTATCAAATTACATAAAAATTTTGGAAAAAGCTAAAGATAATAGCCTTTTGATTTAATTCGATCCGTGGTTTATTTTCGTTTTCTGAAATTGATTTATCTTGTTAAGATAAGGGAGAAGCTCGTTTTGATTGACTTATGGAGGAGGGAAAAAGGAGATGAAGCGGTGCCGTTTTGGGGCGTAGGGAGTGTTTATTTGTGGTGCGATGGGGTTGGGGAACAGTGATAGCGATGTGATCGTTGACGATGGAGATGGCGAGGGCGGTGCAGGAGGAGGATGCGGCGGCGGAGGCAAACTGTTTGGATCGTCGATTTCGTGCTCGATTTGCCTCGAGGTGGTGGCCGATAATGGGGATCGGTCGTGGGCCAAGCTCCAATGTGGACACCAATTCCACTTAGGTAAGGACTTGAATTGTAAATTTTTCTTTCTTTGTTATATATTTATATATTGTTGTTTTGGTAGAGAATTTTGAGATCTGGTTTGCATTTTTGTTATTTCTTGTCCGTGGGTGTTTGTTTGATTCTTATTTGGTTGGTGGGAAAAATAGAATAATGGGTGATTAGGCTTTGGATTACTTGGAAGTATTTGTTTTGGGCTAAGTTGGCCTCAAGAGAGAGGTGTTCTTCTGAAACCTCTAAGTTAAATGGTTGATTTTTCATGCAGATATTCATCTAATGAAGTGTATTAATGAGATCCATGTGGCCGATTTCTTTAGTTTTATTTGACATTGTACTTGAGTTTTGGTATTATCGAAGCAATTTGGATTTGAAGATCATGTAATGATGGTTTGAGTTATGTGATGTGGTGAAGGTGGTGCTGGAAAAGGAATTAATTAGCATTGAATTAAACGTTCCTCTGATTTTAAATCACAGTTATGAAATAGTTTTGTGACTTTATGATGGGGAAAGATTGCTGAGGTTCCTTGGGTATTTCTTCAATCTTCGTCTTTGTATATCTTAGAAGTTGCAAAAATGCCCAAACCTTCAAATTCATTTGTAGCCTGTAACTTGCTGTTATGTACTTTTGAGTTATTGAGCCTTTTCATTTACAAAGTACAGAATACAAAGTGTTCTGAATGCGGTGCTATTCAGTAGCCCCCTTTCTAGTTGATACATAGTCTTCTGTATGGCCTTTCTTTTGTTTATAGTTTGTTTTGTCGTGACTATGTTCAGATTGCATTGGGTCAGCGTTTAACGTAAAAGGTGCAATGCAATGCCCTAATTGTCGTAAAATTGAAAAGGGCAAATGGCTTTACTCAAATGGTTGCCGTTCGCTGCCAGAATTTAGTATGGAGGACTGGGTACATGATGAGGACCTTTATGACCTAAGCTACTCAGAAACGGTAAATGCCTTAGCTTCATGGATTTCTGGTGCATTGTCATGCTTATGCATAATGCTGCCACTCAACTTCAAATTATGGATTTTAAAAAACTTCCTTGCTTCTTCATGCATGTCTCTAGCACATTTGCACTATTCTTGATTTCATGTCTTAGTAATATCATGCCATAACATTGAGGGTGGAAATGGGAAACATACATTACATTTGTTGGCATTAGGATGGATAAAACTAGGTGGAAGTTATTTTCAAAGTGCCCTTCCTTGCACTTGCTCAGAAATGCAATTAAAACAAGGAAATATGAAAGGAATAAACTAAAAAGGGCTGGGTCCTCAATCATGCATGAGAGTTCTTTTGTTTTTCTTTGCCTTAGATATCACAGGTTTGTGTAAGCGAGCAGAAAGATGAATCGCAAACTTATAAGAAATAAAACAGTGTGAGGAAAAGGAAGAGAATTTCTAAGTCCCAAAAAGAAATGAATTTTTCAATAGAGAAGGTGAAATTAAAATAGTGTCTAATAAAATAAAGTTTTAAGGCCTTTTGTTCCTAACAGTTACTCTTTACATTGGTTGCATGAAGATTTTTTCTCCTTTGTTGGTTGATAGATGATTAGGAAGTTGTGAAACGTGTGCTTTTGATGGAACCTAGTCTACAAGAGTGTCACCTCCATTGTCTCTAAGTAATCATAAAGTACATAAAATAAAGGAATGCTTATGATGTGGGATTCTTTCTCTGAGTCCTTTGATATAATCTTGCAACGGTATATAAACTGCACTTACAGCCAGTGAAATCTGTATCGATTACTTTTAAAGAAAATGTCAAAGTAGATTTCCTAGGAAAAGCCCTGTGTTGTTTGGCAATGTCTTAGACAAAACACTTCATGAATTAACTTACCATTACCTTTAAAAAGCTTTCGAGGAAATGGCTATTTTTGTGATGTTGAGCATTGAAAAGAGGATTCTTGATTGAGCTTGAGGATGAGAATTATTTAGCATTGCCATCAGGTTTTCTTCTCACTTGCCAGCTGGTTTGAGGAGGGGGGCAATGGAAGAAAGTTGTAACAAAATAATCACAACAATATAGTCTTCATTAACAACAGTTAAAGAGAATGGAGAGAATATTGCTATGGAGATAAAACTAGAAGAATTGCAGCTAGTCTGTCACATAGGCAACATGCTAGAAGCCAAAAAATCAATGGAATGCACTACATGGAGATTGAAAATCTACAATAGTGAAGTCAGGCTTCAAAGTTTTGTGGGTGAATAAGTAGAAGCATGCTCAAGGGCTCACTTGCATGCATGATTTCAGCCTCTGCTTGCCTAAACTTCTAAAGATATGGTGAAAATGTGAGACATCACAATCTTTCTGGAAACCAGACAAGAATACTGACTGCCTTTATAAACTTTACATTGGTTAATCCTCTAGTGATAACTTTACCTTTTGCTGGTTCCAAAGGCTGTATTTGTTCAATTTTTCTTTGGGAGATCGGCTGAAGACTTTTAGCTGCCACCAGTGTGCAATGATGAACTTCACTGAAGTGTTGTCAGATAAATCATTGATCTATTTTTGGATATAGGTTTAGCATTTCCATTGTTGGCTCATGATGTAGTTTTATCGTGAGTGATTATAATTATTAGTTTTTTCAGGCCCCTGGCTGTTTAAGAGCACAGGCACACTGTAAGTGCTTCTTGCTTTATCTTTGATCCGTGTTCTGTAAAGTTAACCCAATTGCTATCTTCTACTTATTTCTGGATGTTACATGACATGATCTTATGTTCTTGGCCTGTCAATTATGATGGATTTTAGTTGGTGCCTTTCTGTTCATGTGTCTGTATACTGGAAGAAGAATGAAGTTCAATTGTACCTGCATGCTGCTTCATTTTTGTTTCTGTCCTAAATGGTTTTGCAGTCCTTTGGAGTTCATTGGTGTCCATTTGGTAGCTTGGCACGATTTCCTTCATCTTTTGAGTAAGTTCCATGCAACAATTCAATGCTTCCAGTTATTCCTCTTTTAATTGTGTGTTACAGTGTTTTGGTCATTCATGTTTTATTTTTTGCCTTCTAAACCTTATCTGTTCTTGCATGTTTGTTTGTGTGTGCTCAATTATAGAATTTTCTATAGAAAAATCAGACCCTGATATAAAAAAGGAGTAGTTGGGGAGAAGGAATCTGTGATTGATAAACAGAGTCATGACAAGG
Source organism: Ceriops tagal (assembly GCA_021533255.1). NCBI lineage: Eukaryota > Viridiplantae > Streptophyta > Magnoliopsida > Malpighiales > Rhizophoraceae > Ceriops > Ceriops tagal. The sequence continues at coordinate 364,579 of CM038599.1, read as the reverse complement.
AAAATGCAATTGCTTAAAATGCAAAGTTTTGCACACAATGCTACTGGTAACCAACAGAAAAATGAGCCTTAGCAGTCTCTTCTTGTTTATGTACTCTACTGCTGAGCTTGTTTTAAGTGAGAATAACATGGTTGTCTCAAGAACAACCAATCTTTGTTGTGGAAACATTTCAATCTTATTTGCCAAGGCCCTCATGTGACGCCTATTATCACCATGATATGCTGTGAGCTGATGCAGCTGGAGTTCAGAGTGAGCTAATAACTGGGAGGTCAGCTCACGATTTGGGTGGCTTAATTGTTTTCTTTTTTTCTTTCTGATTGTACATTGGTTCAGGTGCGTTGAGTGAATTTGCATATAGTTCAATTAAATTTCTATTCTAGCCTAAAGAATGTACATCTTGTCATTTATAATTGCTTTTAGGTTTTAGGGAAGTTATTTGACCCCTTTTTGCTTGTGTCCATTTGCATATTTTGTTCCTTTGGTTGCAGGGAAGGGGAATTGTCATCGAATGCATGTAAGATATTTCTCTATATTGCTTAGCTAATGAATGACTTTTACTTCATGTTGTATCTTTGAGAGGCACTGTGACCATCTGTAATAATAGGATTGTTTGTAATGCAGATCATGATCTACTGGGGCAACAAGCTATCTTTTCAGAACATACCGCTGTATCATCTGCTACTCATCCATGCCCATACATTGCTTATTTTGGACCAATTCATCCGTCTCCTTCAAACTCCAATAGAAGCATTTCAGATGGTTCAAATTTTAACAATCCCTGGCATGGTCCATCATTGCCTGGCGAAATTCCTAGTTCCTATGCTTTTCCTGCCTTGGATTTACATTATCACAATTGGGAGCACCATTCCTTACCTTTCTCTACAGCCAATAGTCGGATTGGTAATGCTGAACAACCTTCAGCTCCTCCCATTGCCCAAAGGTCAGGTAGAGCCAGTTCTGACCTTCCAAGATCGGGATCTTTCATGCATCCATTCCCCATTGGCCACAGGTATACGCTCCTCTGCCTTCTGTGTTAAATGCAACGTGCAGCGCATGACCACTGCCCCTCTTTTTCTGTAGAGTAAATATGTTCTCTCTGTGCAGCACAAGGGAATCCCTTGGCCAGCTGCCATTCATAATTTCAGTTAATTCCCAAATTATTGTAGATAGTTTTATTTTGCTTCAAGTCAGGCACATTAACATCAAAGTCACTCTATTCTACAGTTCTAGTGCTAGAGCTGGGAGCTCAGTTTCTTCCTCAATGATTCCGCCCTATCAAGGTAGCAATGCTCGAACCCGTGATAGGGTTCAAGCCCTTCAGGCATACTATCAACAACAACCTGGCAGTTCTCCAGCCGTTCGCACACCCATTATTGCGGGCTCCCGACGATTGGACAGCCACAGAGGCTTGTCTCAGGTGGGAACAATAGCTTCATCATCTGACCAGACTGGCTTCTATTTTGTCCCATCAGACACATCTGGTCGCAATTTCCAAGATTCAGAAAACCATCTGCCAAATAGATTTCATGCATGGGAAAGAGATCATTCGCGGCCATTCTCATCGAGTCAGGTCGACAGAGATTCAGGTTGGGGTATATTCAACCAGCCTGCTAGTGGATCAGATTCCAGCATCAGGTCCAACAACCTCCGCCAACGGCATGGGTCAGAGAGGCTGTCATCCCAAAACCGGTCATAGCTTTCTTACGCTTTTTGGGTGAAGCAAACTACCGCGATATGAATGGAACCAAAATTTATGTATGCGTGAAAAAATGTGAAGAAAACGGTATATACGATGCTTGGAGTCTGTCAATGCTGAAAGCCTGAAAATACTGTAAAATACTGTGGAATGGCCCCAAAAAACGATCCTTTTGGTAGCCAATGTGGTCGTGTGGTGGACTTGGCTTCCTCTAATTTCTTTACCATGCCTTTGAGAACGTATAAAATAAATAACCTGTCGGATGGTACATAATTTAGGTGGCTTTCTTTCCCTCTTTGTTTCGTCTTATAGCATTTTAAAAATTTTACAGTCCATTCTGTCGATTAAAAAAATAAAATGATATATAATAACGTTGGGCGCTGCCTCTGTTAATTGTAATTTGTTTAAAAAGTTGGCCATAATCACACCGCGTGTGTGCAACTGAAACGTATGGACTATAATCTGTATGGTCTGTTCGCGAGACTAGCGTAAAACCCTTTTCCCACTACCAAACATTGCGGTTGATTTTTTGTTTCGAGGGAGTCATAGGTAATGTCTTTAATGACATGCACGGTTAAACCTATCGTCCATAACCATGAAACTGGATTGCTGTTAACATATTATTTTGGTGGGGCATATCAGATCCCCCGCTTCCTCTGTATTCTTCCTTAATTTCTCTTTTTGTGCTGATTTTAATTTTTACGTAATATTCTTTTTATTATGCTTTGGTTCCTACAATAAATTGTTTGACTAACGACCAAATAAAGTACGATCAAATTATTAGTATAATAATCTTTAACAACATGGCTTTTTGTATTGCTTTGTATTATTATGATTCAAATCAATCACTAAACCTTTTTCACTTTCTTATTGTTGCCTTCGGAGCAAGATCAAGTTGGGCCAAAAACAGACCTACAGAAGAAAGATGTAACCATTAAGATAATTATGCCTAAGGAAGGTAAACTCTCACGAACCATTCTCTGGAAATGGGAAAAGTTGCCCCTCAAACCAAATCAGATCTTATCCAAAAGATGGAGCTGGTGTTAGAGCCGTATTCAAGGTGACGGATATTTCAAGCTATTTGGCTAAAAACTTATTATCCTATGCCCTAGAAATAGGGAATCAGGTAGATCGCCACAGAAGACGACATAAAAAAGTTAAAAACAGTAATAAAAATAACCGAGAAAAATATGTCCACATGGTTGGATCAACAGAAGTCCAATTCAAAAAATATTATGCAGCCAACTTCTAGATACGTACTTTTTCTAGAGAAGATAAACTACCTCGTTAAGTGAAGTTTTAGAAGCATCCTAAAGTTCCCCACAAACAATTTAAAACCAAGATAAGATTTTAGAACTTTCAATCGCTGAGTCCCCCATTGAATGGTTTCAATCGGATCTCACCTGCATGCAAAGTTGCAAGCACAATCAGAACCAAAGAATTGGACGAAATGATCAGAAGGAGTCAAGCCACTTCTGGCTTTTGATTAAAGAACCATACAGATGGTGGTGAACGTGACCGGCTCATGCTTCTGCTTTGGCTTCTCTCCCTCTGTTTATAGTGAGGAGGCTGGTGCAGTAACAAGAAAAGAAAAACATGAAGAAATAATAATAGGACCTCATTTGCATTCACATCAGATGAAGTTGCAGACAAAAAATTTACTTACAGATGCAACTGGAGATCTGGATCTAGACCGAGATCTGCAAAAATATCCAGAAGCAAGCAAATTCAATATCCCCAACTATCAATTATAACTGTTGAACCAAAGGTTCCAAGTGCTACCTCCAACTCAGTGAAAGCAATCAAACAATTAGAACATAATACCAGTCCTTTGGAGCAACCAAGGAAACAAGAACAAACCCACTATTTGAAGCACACAACCTAAGCCATTTAGAAATGCATTTTCCCCCAACTTGCTCATGTGAACTTCATTGGCTTCTAAATGGAAAGCATACCATTGCAAGAATAAAGGGCATGCAATCCTCCCAAACTATGCAAGACAAAACTAGCACCACATTTTCCCTATTTGTATCTCTATATTCAGGGAGAAAACTAATATAATAGCATTTCCAGTAGACCAAGTTTTTCTATATGCAAATTAATGGCAACAGTGTCAATAGCAGTCAGGTTCAAATTATTCAGCCTTAAAGATTGTGACCTAGTCAACACTTTGAGCAATCTCAGCAATTTGTTAACCCAACACCATAATACCGCTATCATTTGGAGGATTTCCCTGATGTGCTCCTCATCAAAAACAGCATTACATCCAGAACCAATGAATTGCAGGCATATGAGCACCACATTCCATCAAGATCCTAACGTCCAATCCCCAGGTCGCCGCAAAAGGCGAGATCTAAAAAACAAACAAGGCAACTCTCATGAACAACATCAGACAACCAGCCATTTTAGTGATGGCGTGCTCAAATAGTCTTCTGATCATCTTATTATGCATAAGATATGTTGGTGCCATGTAAATCTAAAATAGGATTTTACAGTATTAATTGGAACTAATTAAGAACAGCAAAAGTTATTACAAAAGATATAAATCAAATAGGATGCCATCATCATAATGTTTTCTTCCCAAGAGTATTTGGTATTCAAGATTTCATCCTAAGAACTTCAAGGGGCAAGAAAGAGAGAGACAAAAGGAGCCAATATCAACAATAGAAATAAACTAGCAAGAAACTACTTCAAGCTCTTTCAACTATTGAAAAAACAAAATAATTCGTAAAAATCATTCTTAGTTAGTGCAAAGTTACTGGTATCTAAAGGGGCCAACAAGAAGATTGCAACATGCAAACAATTGCCGTGTGCATGGAGGACTATCTATAGCAAAAAGGAAAGCCAGGTAATGAAGAATTATAAGCATTTAAAAGGTCACACAACTACAATGCTAACATGGTAAGATTCTTCATGTAACTGCACGGGCTCCCTTAGCAATAGCCCAGCTCATAAGTTTCCGCACTCTTCATTCAGCTTCAAACAGAGTGCTAATGGTGATTTCAAGACACAAATATTCAAGTGCAATTGATTTAGAAGGTAACAAATTAACCAAATTATGTCAAATTTCAGAACCTAAATTCCAGAGATTGCTGCTGAAAAGAAAATATAATCAACCCATATCGACTGCCCATAACATAACAATCAAGCATTTACAATGGAGTATAACCAGAAATAAAGACTCATCCTCCCTTGAACTATTAGTAATGCACAAATTTGAATGTACTTATTACAACGGATGCATGTGTAAAGACCTAGAATTTTCATTTTAATTCCTTGTTGCTGGCAACAGCTCATCCTACTTGATTAACAATGAAAAAGGAATAAAAAAAAGAAAAAGAAAATTAAACAAACCTAACAACCACTTTCAGACTAGCCACATAAGAGCAAAAAAATAATCAATGATTCCGATTTAAAAAATAGAGGTGATGAAAACAGATACCTTGAAATAGATCGAGGAGATGATCCTGCACGAGAACGCGAGGAAATAGATCTAGCAGGAGATACAGAATATTTGGCCCTCGGGGACTCACTGCAAAAGAACTTACTGTAAGTCGAACTGATTATTACTGAAAGCAGCACATCATAACCACTGCACAACAGATAATAGACCTCCTCCGGTAGCCATAGCTACGACTACGGCTACGGCTTCGGCTTCCCGAATAGTTACGTCTTGTTAGGCGTGGACTGCGACTACGGCTCCTAGAGTAGCTCCTCCGTCTTGAGTCATACTCCCTCACCTAGGCAAATGCCAATAGATAAGAAATGCTATCACGGAGACTGGGATTCAGAGAAACAGGATACATGACAACATACCCGCACATAAGCTCGAGAAAATGCATTCCGGAACTCAGAGTCATCCAGTTTCCTAATCTGCAGATGCATGACAGAAACACTCACTGAACATCCATACTCATAATTATCCATAAGAGTTTAGAGAAGATCTTACTTCAGGGCAGGGGGAACTTACAGCATATTTCATATCCTCATAGTTTGTATAGTCTACAATCCCTGTCATTCCTGCAAAGGTTGCCAAAACATGTATAATTCTGCTGTGGACTAGCACAGATATTTGATTCATAGTAGCTCATTGCCATTGTATAGATATGCAGCTATAAGGCCTTTGCATGCAGCATCATAGTATATCAGGGTAAACAAATCATGCAAAGCGAAAAATGGATTTTGAATTGTTAATTTTACCACCACGATCACGGAAGACTTGAGAAAAGCAGACATCCCCAGCCCGCCGCATATGATCCTGATCATTTTACATGCATGAACAATGGTAATTTAACTTGAACAATAGTGACTTAACAGTTTACACTATGCAAAATAGTAAGTGCAAAGCATAGACAGAGCAGAGAAACAACAAACCTTTAGGTCTTGCCATGAAGCAGAAGGTGGCAGTCCAGTGACCAATACTATGTAAAAGAAAGATATTGAATCAACCTCAATAGCAATCATCATTAAAATAGATAAGCAATGCCAGACTAATACATACCACGATAGTCAGAGCGTCTAGAAGATCCCCGGCCACTGCTGCTACCACTGTAACTGCTATAACGATCTACAGGTGAAGACATTCTTCGCCCGCCATGTGCAAGCTCAACCTAACAAGACAAATACATTTACTTGGAAAATAAGAAATCAAAGGCAAGACAGAGCCAAGAAACCTACTCATAACATACATGCGTAAATAACCAAGAGTGAGTAGAGACTGACTCGCAGCGGATACCCATCAAAATCATACCCATCTCGACCATAAATTGCATCTTCTGCATCACGAGGATCTTCAAACTATAGCACAAAAGATTTGGATAAACACATTGGTTTCAAAGAAATTAAAACAAAACAGATAAAAACCCACACCAATGTCTTAAACCAAACTTGCAAATTCAACACAATTCACAGAAGGACAAAGTGCAACTCACCTCAACAAAAGCATAGCCTGGGGGTCTTGGTGGGATTTTCAGGTCAATGTCGATGATGGGTCCATACTGCCATTAATTGTCAAATGGAACAGTTACCAGCTTATTAAGAATTGCTTCATAGTAAATAAATGCACAATCTCTAGCATGCAGCTATACAAATTAATGGTTGAATTAAACATGTCTCTTTATTCATTACGTTTGCCAATAATCAGTTAGCACTAGAGACCACTTTCCAGCATCTTTTTTTTTTTTTTCATAAAGTAAATACTAAAATTTTGAAATGGTAAATACTGAATGATTAATCAATTCATCTTCAAATGAAAGGGCTTTCTGTTTTGAAAACTAATTACAATTTAAAGAAAGATTAAACACCAATTGATAAATTGAACTACCTTGTAAAACAAATCTTCTATTTCCCTTTCACGAATATCCCCTGGAAGATTGCCCACATAAAGTGTGCGACTTGCACGGCTGCTCATGCTTTCCTGAAACATAAGTGATTCACTGGAATTTAAGTACAGCTACTAACATATCAAGAAGGAGGGAGGCACGCAGCTTCTCACTGTATTGTCAAATTCACCAGGGTCTAAAATATAAAAAATTATATCATATGGAAAAAATCACATAAATTCGCACACAGCTAATAGGTAGTTAATTAAGAAAACTAAGAATCAGAGTTACCACGTGCAATCGCCCACAACAAAGAGAACACAAAACAAGATTTAATATAAAAAAAAAAAAAATCAAAACGAACAGCAATTAATCATTCCGCTTCTTCCCTCATCAGTGGTAAACAGATGACTAGAAAAAAACACATAGGGAAAACAAGCATAGATCATTTGTGGTAAGCACCTTTCAGGCGCAGCAAGTCAGGGTTTTAGGGGGGTGTGGGGGAAGAGTATTTATTACAAAGCTAAAATTAAACAAATTGGGACAAATATCCTAACAAAAACTAATGTTAAAAAAATTAATTAATTAATCGAAACATTAATAAACGAAATTATGCAAGAAACAGAGAAATCGATCGAGAAAACATTAATCAAATTCTATACGGTCATCCAAGGCAGAAAAAAATAAATGAAAATTTCAAGAAACCATAAGATCCACGTAGTAAAAGCATAGTTGAACCCCAGGATTAGATTTTTGGCGAGGGGAAACGAAAGAACGAACCTTTTCGTTCTTGGCAGCAACAGAGAGCGCTAGTTCAATGCACGATTCTTCTGGAAGAAACTGGGATAGCAGGGTTTATTTATTTATTTATTTATTTATAAGAGAAGCAAACTTAGTACCGAGCTGCGCTTCCCATTTTGCCCCTCCTATATTATGCGAATCACCGGGCCACGTGTCATAGGTCGAGGCTCGCCACAGCAAAAAAGATGTAGCCACGTGGTCGGTTCTCGATGTCGTCAGGGCCTCGTCCGATGTGTCGACATAGAAGCCTCTCAGACCTCACTATATATATATATATATATATATATATATATATTTATTTATTTTTATTTAAAAAAAATAAAATAGGGCAAGAAATAGGGCAAGAATTTTTGTGTAAGCCAAGTCGTATGTCATGATTCTGTTTTCAAATCGGGACCGTCCATTGCATTTGTTAAATTAAACGAATGATTCAAATTACGCAACTTGCCAATAGATCAGCGCAAGACAGCAGCGCCCACCGTTTTGATTTGACCATTGTTATTTGAGAGGAGCCCAACTTGGCTTTTCCTTTCCTTCTGTCTCCTGTATTCCTATAATAGTCTTCGCGTAAAACACGAAAGCCCCTGCTGCTTTGTCTCTCTCTCGTTCTCGTGCTTCTCCCCTCCCCCAAAAAAAAGAAAGAAGAAGAAAAAGAAAAAGGTCTTTGCCGGAAGGAAAAAATGGCTGAAGCTAAGAGCAAATTGGAATCTGTTAGGGAATGGGTCGTCGAACACAAGCTTAGAACTGTTGGTAATCTCTCTCTCTCTCTCTCCATATATATATATATATATATATATATATCAGTCAGTTGTGTTGTTTTGGGGGTGTTGATCTAATTGGTTTTTTATTTTTTTGGTGGTTGTTTACGATGATGATGGGGAAAAGGGTGTTTGTGGCTTAGCGGTATTGCGGGTTCAATCGCGTACAATTGGTCAAAACCCAACATGAAGACCAGCGTCAGGATTATTCATGCCAGGTTTAGACTTTCCATCATTTATGTTCTTTATTTCTTCTTTTTTTATTTTTTTTCTTCCTATTCTTTATGATGCAAGCTTCGGAAATTTTGAATTGGATATAGCTGATTTGCGAGTTCGCGGAAGTTAAGGTTGCGAACCTTTTTATTTGATGAGTAATTCATGGAATAATGGCTCTTGAAAATATGTAGTTGTGTCTGTGCCCTCCCCTCTGGTGATTTTCACATGCATTGATGTTTTATGTCGTTGATGTCATTTCTGGGTGCGTTTGTCTCGATGTTGTCTTATGGACCATTAGTTTTAGCAACCTGGTTGGGTCTCCCATGGTTTTTCAAGAAAAGTATTCTTCGTCTGTGACATTCAGCCTTTGTAAATTGCTTGTAGATTTTGCATTTTGTTTTGATTTGGGGAGGAGGGGAAAGACCAAGCGACAGCAGTATCCCCAAGCATTTTCTTTTGGGTGATGCAGCTGTTCTTAGGTCTTGAACTGAAGCCTTTCTTTCTTGGCTTAGTATTTGTGCTATTGCAGTAGTGAATGGCTTGCTGATGATTTGTTCACAGATGAAGGGAAAAACTATGTTCCCGGCATTTAACCTGGGACAAATTGGTACCTCAAACCCACGTGGTCGGCTAAAAGTGTATGTTAGAATGTTTAGTAGGATTCCCCTTTTCTTCTCCTCGAGAATATGATAAATGAGCGGAAGATTTTATTAGGCACATCTACTCAAAATGAAGGCATTATTGCTTTTGCCAATGTTTAGCTGTTTAACATCACCACTTTTTTTCTGCTTCTTTGACTTGTGGCTGACTTCTCGTACCCCCCTTGGTTCTGAATAACTTGAGAAGCCTTTAGATACCTGTTAGATTTTGTGTTTCGTATTGCTATGAGCAAGCATCTGAAACCCAGATTTGATTTCTCACCATACTTGGTCTACAATTGAGAAATCTTCTAAAATCTGATGCTGTTCTAGCTTAAATGAATAAGGTGTTCAAAGTTCCCATTAAAAAAAAAAAATTGGTTAATCGAATATTATGGGACTACTTTGCATGTCAACAAGAGTATTATTATTGGTGTTAAAGCCACACACTCTACCGCCATCTAAAATCTCTTCATTCCCTTTGTTTCCTCTTTCTTCTGCAAGTAAGAAGTAAAAACAGAAACACAGTTCCATTTTGTTTGTAAGCATTTATTTCTAATTTATATATAGGATGTTGCTTCATTAATCTGCAAATTTTCTTTTTATCTCAAGCCTTTAGGTACTTGTGCTGTTCTTATCTGCCTTTAGTCCTTTGCAGCTTACTTTCTCTTTCATTTTGAATTTAGGTTGCACGCACAGGCTCTTACTCTGGGTGCACTCGCAGGTGCTGCTTTGGTCGAATACTATGACCATAAAAGTGGTGCAAAAGCTGAGCGATACGCAGATTTCATCCCTCACAAGGAGTAATGACTATATCACCTCGAGCCTTTAAACTTGAATGATTGTAATTGCCAAGTGTGCGGGCGAAGAACCAGTAATTCTGGCCTTTGCTTATTTTTAACTTCGTGCTTGTATTCGTCGTCAAGTAAAAAGTATCATAGTGATTTTCCAGGGAGAATGAAATAAAGTTTCTTCGATCATGAGGGAAGAAAATGAGATCAGAATTACATACCGGGGAGTGGAATTGACCTTTTAACTTCCCCTCAGTAATTCTTTTAATTACATTATTATCGGTGTTCGACTGATTTTCCTCTACCCCTCGGTTTATTATTATTGTTGTTATTTTGATTTGGAAAAATATTGCCTAGAGAATTTTTTTTTTCTTCTTCTAAAGGGAATGCACAAGGCTATTTTGTGGGCACAAAGTTTTGAGGGATATATTTCATTTTTATTCTCTTCCTTTATTGTTTTGGCGGCACATTTTATATTTTGAATTCTTGCACCTAAAGTCACCTTAATTTTTCTGATGCCGGTTTCTTGCCCCGAAACCAGATAGTCCCTCAATGCATTTATTTTATCTTTTACAAACAAGCATAACGTTAATTTTATGTAAGAAAATCTGGATATTTTAATCAAATCAATCGGATTTCATAAGTTAAAAGGTGAGAATTTCAACAAAATAATTGAGTTCAAATGATATATTGTTTAACAAATAACGAACATAAACGATGTTATCAAAATAGATTCAGTTTTACTTTAACAGAGAGATTTCGAATTGGAAAACCATAGCCACCCAACCACTCAACACTCTCTCCCGAAAAGACAAAAATGAAAAAATAAAAAGGGAGGGAGGTTGAGCCGTGATTGGACTTGTTCTTTTGGGTATGCCCGAATTTCTCCTGGTTACCTTGTCCCACGGCCCATGCGGGGATTTTCCTAGACACGTCAAGCTCAAATCAGAGTTAGGCATGTAATTGAGCAGATAGATGTAATAAACACAAATTTGACCATAAGCTCGTACGGAAGGGACAAGAAGACACAACCTACCGTGACTGAGGTGAAATAAAGCCATCATATGGTGAGATAAAATTGGTAATATAACCATGACCCATCTGCCAAAAGAAGAAAGAAAGAAATAAAAAAAAAAAAAAGCATCTTTACCCAACCTTAATTCAAGCAAATGGGTCACGTTTCAAAATCAGATATTCAGTGTGGGGTGGTGGTCCTTTTAGGGATCCATGTGGAACAAATGATGAATAATGAGTATAAGCTTCCCTCCTTTTCGAGTGGGATCCAGAGATTTTTGTGGCAATATGTGAAACAAGCCTCCCCTAATCATAGCACCTCTCGTGACATACTTGGCCAATATAAACACTATTATCTTATTTACACTGAATGGTAATGGAAGGTTCTACTGAAATTCTTACAACTAAGGGTTGAATCTCCGTATTTTGCGAAACAAAAAAGAAAAGAAAAGAAAAAGAATGTATATCACAAAAATAAAATCAAGCTGCGTCTTTCTTCGTAAAGTTGTTGAGTCTCTTTATCTTTTATTCCATTCTTAAATCTCTCCGTAAATTTTTTTTTATCCAAATTATTTTTTGCACATAATAATTTAAAATTTCAAAGATTAAATCGTAGTATGGATTATTACTAAAAAAATATTATTAATTCTTTTGGAGATAAATAATACTTCGATATGTTCAGCAACTATTTGGCGAGTAACGTGAATTAAAAAGGTTGGTAAAACTGTTTGGTACTGTAAAAATTATTTATTAACATTCACAATTTATCCAAAAACAATTATATTGTAAATGTTGGGCGAGAGAGGGTGACAATCGCATCGTCTCTCAGGAGTACATAGTCTTCCTCCCAAATTTACTGCCGCCGCCGCCGCCGCCTTTGTCGTTACAGAGGGTAAATGCTCCTTTTGCCCTTTTTATGGCTTGCCATGAGTCCCGACAACTTCGAGTTGAAAACGTGAATGTATCGAAAAGGAGACTATTTTATATATATATATATATATATAATAAGGCATCTGGATGGCAAATTTCTTGTAATTTCAACCATGTCCAAGACCTTTCTGATATTCATTTGTTAAAAGTTAGGGGCATTTCAGTACCCAAGAAAGAGTAGGGACCCACTCATCACGTGAGTGACAGTCCACCCCAATTTATTTCAATGCCACGTGTCCCCAGTTGTTTCGGGATGTCCAGCACATCGGGCCCCACGTTCCCCACCAATCTTATCCCACAAACGTGCTCGTCGGTTCTCCTGCCACATCAAGCAAATTCCCTCCCAGATCTGGATCAACGGTCCAGATCCTTCGTTTCCCGAAAGACTTGTTCCACATTTTTACCCTTTGGCCGTCATTAAATATCTTCTCCACTCTAGCTCTTGCTCCCTCTTCCTTTGTATTCCCGAGCGGGTGATCAAAGTGCGCTAGTGTTCTAGGAAAATAAACAGAAAAACACAGGAAAGCCTGTGCTGATATCTCTAACCTGCGGCATGGTTCTACTCGACAAGCTTTGGGACGACACCGTAGCGGGGCCCCGGCCGGAGAACGGTCTTGGCAAGCTCCGGAAGCACTCCACCTTCAGCTTTCGGTCAGGCGCCGGGAAGGGTATGCAAAAGAAAGCCTAGTTATGCCCACACCCGCGTCTTAGCAAGATCACGAAACCTAAAATTCGCAAGCTGAAAGCTTGTATAACATAGAACTTCATAAAATGTTAATCTGAAAAATGGCCAGGTGGCGCGCGCACGTTGCTCGCCTTTTGATCGGATGTTCGTCTAAGCGATGATCAGCCGATCGTTGGCAAGCGCGAGATGATCGGTAGAACCCGATCAGAATTGATTGTTTCTTTGGCCTAAATCCTCAGTTATTTGATTAACTCGATGAGAAAAATCATACGATGTAGATATTAGCGATATTTAAGTGGATTGTTTCGATCCAGCGGCTTCTGACTGATCTGCACAATTGTTTCGATTTTGGTTTTTGATCAGAATCCGATGGCGGAAACCTGAGATCGTACGGCGAGGACGCGTCGGAGGAAGCTATTAGGGTGACGCGCAGTATCATGATAGTGAAACCGCCGGGATACCAGATCGGTTCTCCTCCGGTGTCACCCGCCGGTTATACCCCTCCGGTATCGCCCTTTTCTGGTAAGCTTTTTGTTTCTTTTCTAATATATGTTCTCCCATTTGACCATAAAGTCCCCAGTCTTTTGACCGAATGCCTGAAATGTCCTCCCACCCAATGGGAGAACGGAGATTGTGAGGTGGCGCTTGCCGGCTGGGTGCTATTAGTTGGGGATGGGGTTAGTTTTGTCAATTTAATCATGTGGTAGCTGTATTCGCAAACAGATAACGACAATTAGCATGGAATAGAATACGATGTGTCCCCACATTTTCTAAGCGTAAGAAGAAAAGTAATCAGAAAAGTAATCAACGTTTTTGGATTGATTAGTTGAATTGTCAAATCCAAGGAGATGGGTCTCTGTTTTATGAATCCCTCACTTAACTAAACGGACCCATCTGTCACGTCCTATTGTCAGAATTATTGGTTACGCGCTTTTGAGTCCTTTCATCCATGGCCACGACTTACCCCAATAGCAGGGTCATGATAGGTGTCACTTTATTTGTTTCTGTCTTGTTCTAATGACAGTCCGCATCCATGAATTATTGATCAGATTAAAAATTAAAATTCAAGTAAAAATTAAATAATTAAAATTAAATGTAATTTAATATATAAAGACTTTAAGAGATACTGTTAGAGTTATTAATATAACTTAATGTTTATGTTATTTATGTGTGTTGCTTAAATAATGGTGATATCAAAGTTATATCAAACTCTATTAATGTTATTAGAGCTAATCAAGTTCAGGATGTTCAGTTAATTGAGATGAAATGTGTTGTAATCAAACCGAGTTTTGGGTCAAATATAACGTTATAAAAAGACGAAACAAGTTTTTGGTTATAAACTAGGAACCTAGGAACCCCAGAATTGTTAAGAAGTTAAATCTTTCCTTTTTATATGTCTAAACGTACTATTTGGACGCCTTTGTTGCATCGTAATTTGGTACGGATTCATGTAATGGGCTGGAGCAATTAATCTTTAACATGACCAAATTTGTGGGGGTGTTAAGGAAGCAGAGAGTCGTTCCGGTTTCGAAGGAAGTCAACATCGGATGCATATGAGAAGGCAAGCCAGGCTAGACCCAGGAGCCCTACTACTTCTTACAACGTGTGAGATATGAGAACCTCTTCAATCTTTTGCGGCTGAATGTCGGGGTTTCCAGTTCCAGCGTCTCTGTGGGCTTCTGGCCTATGTTACCTGTATCAAAGTGGAAGAGCGTCTCTGGGTGTGTGTTTCTGAGTGTTTTGTAGGCGTGCCACGGCGTGAGTCTTATATCTCATGGCCCGTGAAAAGGGGTTTGTAATTGTGTAGGGTCTGTGATGTAGCTTGCTGCCTGTAATTATGGTGCTTTTTCGCGTCGCTTATTTGTCAATTATCCCCTCTCTCTCTCTCGCTCTCGGTATGTGTGTTGGTGCTTGTGTGTGCGTGGAAGCGGCATAGCCTTTGATCGAAGTAAAGATGGTGGTTGCTAAAGGAAAATGGGGAGTTGTTATAATGAAGCCATCAATGTGATGATGGTGGGCTCCCAATTGTGTGATGGGAATTCTTTTAGGAAGGTCTTGACAGCGTTATTTTCAACCGCACATGATAAAAGTGACTTTGTATGTTATTGATTTCATAAAGCTGTCAGGTATGGAGTTTGAGGTTCTTAATAGATCGCTCAAACTTCGAGTCACTCTCCAAAGCTACGCTACCGGGAAGTGATCACTGTACTTTTAGGGTTTTTTTTTTTTTAAATCATTTTCCCATTTGCTTAGCTGGGGAAGTGGCTATGGATGCGCATTCAAACGAGTGAAACAACAAAAACTAGTTTGTCTAACAACTTATTTAGACAAAATTTATAGCAAAACATAAAACTAAGTTGAGTGCTAATTTATTTGATTAGTTCGAACAGACAGACGCGTGAGGAGTGCCGTGCTAGGAGCGTTGTGCAGATAACCGAGGGTTCCTATATATAGGACAATTAAGTGAAGACGAGTTGTTTGGATCTGGTCGAAAAGACTGATTATCAATCCTTTTAAATGGAATAGTCAATGGATGACAAACTGTTAACCTAATTTTGGTATTAGGTATTTAACATCGGAAAGGTGCTGCCATCATGGATGAATTGTGGTGATGCATTAGTGCTAATTATGGGAGATTTATTTGACTATAATAAAGTTTCAATGATTGGTTTATTTTCTCGATCTGGTGGAAAGGAAACCTTTTTAGGAACAGAAGTGAAGATAATTGTTCTAATTGCGTGGACCTCCCATTTTTGCCGTTTGCTGTTGAAAATTTTCAACAAATATAGAAAGAGTACATTGGGGAATTGCATCTTATGAAGCTTTGGATTGTACCCGAAGATACTTTGTCACATCTAGAAATGCCACTGATCTTGTTGAATTGCACTGTTGATCAACATCTGGACACCATTAGAAATACCTTGGAATATAATATTTTCTTGACCAGGACCTTGTAATAGAATGCAATGCATGTATTTGAGATGGTTGCATGATTCCGTCCAAGCTTTGATGTAAATCTCTTAAGCGCCTATTGGCAAAAATTTTGTACAGCATGTATATCCCATGAGTAATGACCCATTTTGACAAATGAACAAGGGCTCTCTGAGCAAACAACAGAGCGCCAATGCAAACATTTATATGTAAAATTCAAGGCTCGTATACTTCATGGGAATCACAATAAGACTGTTTGCTAGTCCGCGGGATCAAAACTTTGTCCTTGGGTATTCAAGGCATCCTGCAGAGAAGATGACTTCTGTTCTTGATCTCTGAAACATCGAACGACAGTTGCATGACAACTAAATCATCCGTTACTTCAATCAGAGAAGAGGATTCCTCTTCCACGAAGCCTCTGTTTTAACTTTAACTTGCTGCATCGCCTTTACAAAGCTCGAAGGAATATCCCATATACCCTTGTCCCATATTAGATCATTCCAGCTTTAACAGGCTGCTTGAACAAAAACAAGAATCAGCGGATCAGCTGCTTGTTGCAACTACAAAAGTGAAATCTTTGAGAGGAAGAGTAAGGGAGACTGACTGACATCTTCTGAAATTCAACGGAAAAGCAGATAATAAGGATTCAATGGAACTTACTGCTTAGCTGCTGCAAGTGTCTTTAATATCTCAAAGGAACACATTAGAGTTTCGTCAACACTCAATAAAGCACCGTCCTTGTCAAACTCCCGCCATAGTTGGGAGCCGAAAATATCGTGACTAGTCTTCATTTAGCAAAAACTCAAATCAAATAATTGTCAGGCTCCTGATAGCACCTCACAAATGCCAGCATCAGTTGTATTGCTTTGGACCTAACTCTTACAGAAGGATGATTACGGTGTATTCGCATGTCTTTTGCTTCTTGAAGATTCATTCTTTTAAGTTAATCTCAGATTACATTAGATGATTCAAACACACATTACATTTGCTACATTATCGAGACTAATCAATAGAAAACCAAGTCGCAGCTACACAGCTTGGTACACATGAGTGACCCCACCTTCACTTGCATGAAACTAATGCATTCCCATAGACTGAATCTTCTATTGACAAATATTCAGAGAGAAATCTCCCGTGTCGGGATCCGATTTCCATCTAAAAGGCCTCCTTTAGCAAAATTAAGCAAGGGAATTTCAATTGAATATCTGATCTAAGGCATCCTAACAAGAAAGAAGAAAGGCAAGAGAAGAGAAAAAGAAGCTAAGAACCAGTCCTGAATGCAGGTTGCCAGCTTTAATAGGCTTCCTTGAAAGAAGTTGGCATAGCTGGTGACCTCGGCAAATGAGATCAAGATCATTCTTGTCCAAAAATTCTCCAACCTTATCAGCTCCAAAAGTACACGAAACACCTCGGTCACTATCTGCCCAGCCTTCGACCTTAGCATCTGGATCAGACCAAAGGAGATCGCAGAGGAGGCCAGCACCTCGAATTTCAGTAGGCCTTGAAATTTCCTTTATTTGGTCCAAAGTTTCCAACTCTGGAGATAGGCCCCCATGCATACACAATATCTTGTCGTCAATGAGTGCAGCCACGGGCAAGCAATTGAAGCAGTCTGTAAATATCTTCCAAAGTCTCACATTAAACCTCCTTTTACATTCATCATAAAACCCATATATCCGGTTGATCTTTGGATCCTCGTGGTTTCCTCTCAAAGGGTAAATTGTCTCAGGATATCTGATTTTGTATGCCAAGAGCAGACATATTGTCTCCAAGCTTTGCTTCCCTCTGTCTACATAATCTCCCAGAAACAAATAATTTGCAGCAGGAGGGTAGCCACCATATTCAAATAGCCTCAAGAGGTCTTGATATTGCCCATGAATATCACCTATGGAAAGCTAAACAATATTAGATATAAAGGGGGCGAGAATTATAACTAGATAATTTTGTTGCTTTTTTAAAGCAAACCGTGGCCTTAATAGCTTATTTCTTGCTGCCATTCAACCAAATGTAATTGAGAAGACAACATATACTATGATTATAGGCATCGAAATCAATTCCAAAGCTGCAATTTCCCCAAAGCAATCCTCCCATAAATAATCAACGAAAATTCCAGATGTTGTTCCACACAAGTGATAACATCAAACAAACACGTGCAATTTCATACTCTAAACATCGTGGTACTCAATAATTTATCAGAAGAATAAAAGAAAATGGCTGACCAAATATCCGAATGGGAGTTTTTAACTCAAGGAGATTAGGCTGAGCGAGAAAGATTTGGCGGGCATTAACACATAATTGACGTATCTCTCCCTCAGAAAGCTGCACTTGCTTGCCCCCTTCACCTCTAACAGCCTCCTTATAATATCATCCAATACTCTCACGTCCATCATTCCCTCCATTGTCATCATCATCATCTTTACCTTTAAATCAGATCCACTTCCTTGTCTGATTTATATAAATTACAAATGTTCAAGCTCTTGAATTGAAAGCAACGAGAAAACAAAGACAAAAAAAAAAAAAGTCATCTTTTGGCAGGACATTTTTTTCGAGCAAAAAAAAGGGTTGAGAAACTGTGGGATAAAGGAACCAATTGCCAGATTGTAAGAAGAAATGAGAAGGTCAGGCGTTGCATTGATCGAAATGTATCAAAGATACCAACTTTCCGGAGAAGGGTGGCCAAAGAGTGGAAAAGCCTGACGAAAAACAGAGCTTTCGGATGAAACACAAGAGGATGAAATGGTTGCCCTTTAAGAATTAATTAATAGTTTGACTTGAAATACCTTGCAAAAATAACATTAATAGAGATAACAAAATGGAAAATATCAGGGAAAAAAAAAGAAGAAGATATGGGTTGTCACACACTCTCTCTCTACACGATAATCCCATTCTCTCCAGAAAATCATATATTCTTGCCGACTTACAAGAAGAATCAATATCGCACGTTGAAACCTTAAAAAAAAAGTTAGAGAGAGACAGGGAAAGTGCCATAGCAATAGATGAGAGAATCAACACCGCATATTTTTATCTTACGTTATTATTTTTATTAATTAGATCAATATTTTAAGAATTAGATTAATTATTGAATTAAAAAATTAAAAATTTAAACTTTAACTAGTTCAACTAATATAATCAAAATTGAAATAATACAATTAGTATTTAATATTATATATATATATATATATATATATATATATATATATTAATTTTAAAATATTAATGTAAAATATTTGAAAATATATTATAATTTAAATAAATAAAATATAAATATCTATTAAAATTTATACATCTCAAAATTTAAAAATAAAAAAATAAATATTTGAGATTTAAGAAATTTAAAATTTGGGAAAGTAAGAGGAATTGAAAATTTGGAGATTTGAGATTTGAAAATTTTAAAATATAGAGATTTAAGATTTGAAATATGAGAAATTTAAAATAATGAGTTGATTGAAATTTTTTTAATTAAATTAGTTAATTTGTAAAAATTAAATTAAATTTATCAATTCTCGATTCAACAAGTTAATTTACTGATTTTTATATCACTTTCTATTTTCATCAATTATTAAAAAAATTAAATTAAATTATAAACTAATTAGTTACTAATTTTAGCAATCCGACCATCCAACCTTGTTAGGGGTACACATTTTGTTGCCCTCTGACCATTAGGTCTCACCATATGTCGAAGCCCATTTTCAAAAGCCTGCTAATGCGTGTAATCGCAAGTGGCTTCTCTGGTCTACCTGCCTGTCATATCACGTTATTATTTTTATTTTTGCATAGACAACCCAATACCAGCATGCCACGTCTGTGTCCGTCGCCCTTGTGCAATGTCACCTACCGTATGGGCTTGTTTCCGCGAAGGCAGCATCGCCTCTTCTAATGATCTTATTGCCAAGCGGTTTACGTTGGAATTTTGGACTTGGTTTGATAAGAAGGTTTTCAGCACAATTTAATTTGTTTTCTTTGCAGTGAGAATTTAATTTTGCACTTGGTTTGGTCTTAAATCAAAGTTGAAGATTAGAGTAAAAGTGCACGTGTGGCAGGCTAATCTTCGGGATTAAGCATGCAAGTCATTGTTTAGTTAATGATTTAAGAATGCTCCAAGGAACATAGAGAAAGAGACGAGAACCTGAATTGCATTTGAAACAATATTCTTTGGTTTCCTCTGGCTGGCAAAATTAATTTGGATGACTTGTTCTGTTTTGTGGTTATGCACACAAGACTCGTCCATGGAGTCAAAACTATTTCATATATCTATACATGTCTACAGGGGTGTATATGCTTTAGAAGCCATCAGGGAAAGGCCTATGAGCTGAAACCTTCGGAGTTTATGTGCTCGTGAAATCGGCAAGAGCATTTCCTGACATCAAAGGTGGACGTTGACTGTGTCTCCATCGTAACAAAGTAATCAACTAAGTTCCTATGTCAGTGATTACATTCTACCTAAATAATCCAGGGAAATTTCCAATGATTTGCAGTCTCAACAACCATTGGATTCTTTATCCGGTCTGCAGTGTTCAACCATATAAACAAAGGGAGTGAAAATTATCCACGATAGCATCTCATAACTCATGCTTATTTAGTCTATTTTAATCAACCTGGCTAGAAGCTGCCCAAGTGTACATGATCGACCAACGCATAAATTTGTCTGCTTCCAGAGCATAAAATAGAAAATGGCAGTAACCTGCAGAATGGCTGTTACAGAACAACTGGCTCGGTCATAGGCCTAAGTTCTACCTACCAATACTATTATGTCACTGTAATCAACGGCAACATGATACCTTAATACGGCGTAGTCTTGGCGCACATGAATATTTAATCTGCTGCCACAACTATTCTCACAGGATGAACAGGGTCCAAATGGGAGACACAAAGACACCAAGATCTGTTCAGGCAAATAAAGCTTCGCAAGAGGACTAAAAATTTGAATAAGACTCAGATTGATACGTCCAACTGGATCCACACAAAACAATAACTGTGAATAGCACAAAGAATACCTTCCTATTCTTTTGAGTCCAATTCTAATCTGCCATTGGCTTATGCATTTGGTTGGGTGCCATAACTACTCAATATTTAGAAAGCTTTAAAAAGCTTGATTCGACAAACGAATTTGTTTTCCTAGGCAGCTATATGGATGCTAGTGAAAACTTCTAAGGAGCAAGAAGCTTTCAACAACCGTTGATTTAACACGTATGTAACAACAAACTTGATAATAGTTGTGTCCTTAAGCCTTACAGACAGCTTCAACAATGACCAAGTCTTGGGCTTCTAGTTCCGGATGCAATGAAGCTTCCTCAATCGTCAACAATAATGTTATGGTCAATTATTTTAATGACACCTATCCTCAAAACAGTTCCCACACCCTAAGAGTAGGAAGCTTCACCCAAAGACAATTTTGTAGCCACAGACTTGATCAAAGAGCAAAATTTGCACAGTATCTGTTTCTGAACATATGAGCATTGCTATAATGAAGGCTGCAACCAATGAGTAACAATAGCCTTTTAAGAGAGAAAAAAAAAAAAACACATCCCAATTCAATTAATCACAAATGAAAACAGAAACAGAATCGTTATATTCCAACAGAACAATTCAGTGATTGAGATGTTTCGATTCAAAGTTCTTTCTAAGAAGAAGATACAAATGGGTTTTTTCTATGCCAGGTCAATCTCTTATCATCTCCACAATTGAAGCCACACCCACATCGAGGGGACTCCTCAAAATTATCAATTGGAAAGCCAGCACCAGCAATCCCGACGCTGAATTCAAGATCATCCCCCCTTCTTGAAACCTCAATGATATCAACCCACATGAAGAACAACTTCACACTGACACCCTCCAGGCTCAAGATCCTACCTTCAGATATACGCCCTTTGATGGTTGACCTGTACTTTAGCTGGTACGACCCTTCAAGGGAAAAACTGCAAGTGCCATACATGAATGCGGAGAATTTACCTGTCGTGTTGTCAAGATCGTAGCCAAGAACACCCTTTGGGAGTAATCCTCTGGGGAGGCCATATTCGTGGAGCATCTGATAAGCTGTTGGCTTCTGCCCATAAGAAATCTCTTCTTCCTGATCCAATGCTAATGATGACAAGGATTGTGAACATATGAGAACAAGGCAAAGAATTGTTGACAGAGATCTGCAGCTTTCGGTATCGGAATGAACCATATCTTTAATCTTTGCAAAGTTTGAATCTTTAGGATTTGGCTTTCCTTTTTCTCTGCGTTTTCTGTTTCCTGCGGTGGTTGTGGCTTCAGACTCGGGTGCTAGATTGGCTGTTCAAAGCATAGCTGGAATAAGGGCTACTTCCTCCGCCTGCCTCTTAATTCTACGGTGGATGTTGGGCTCCCCCGGACCCACACTTATCGGGATGCCATTCTGCGCCAAACCTTTGGGCACCCGTGAGCCCCACTGCTCTGCTCTCTAAAACTGAATTGTTTGTGTTGTTTGTTGTTATTTACCCTTTGAGGTAAGGATAAATTTGGAATTTCATTGAGTTTTAATCACAGCAGTAAAATATTTTTGGGCCCGAGTAGTGGTTCAATGTTGTGTGCATCAACAGGGCTTAACTTATGATCTGATGCTGCCCGGCCCAGCCCAACCAAAACCCTGGCGAGGCCTACTACAAAATCAAACTCAAAAAGTAAAAACCCCTAGCTTTATCTTAGTTCCCCTATCTCTATAGCTTCCGCCACCACCGCCTGCGGCGCATACTCTTCGCCACCTAGTCGAAACGGCATGGTACTCTCTCTCTCTCTCTCTCTCTCTCTCTGTGTTTGTGTCTTTGGCGCTAATTATATCAGCAAGAAATTGAGTAGTTTTTTGGTTGCAATTTTCGCAGGGTATAGATCTAAAAGCAGGAGGCAAAAGCAAGAAGACGAAGCGCACAGGACCCAAATCAAATGATATCTACCTCAAGCTTCTCGTCAAGGTATAATGTATTTCTATCTATTTCGTATTTGTATATGCTTTTGAGATTTTTTTTGGGTACATTTTGATTGAATTGGGAGCTCGATCGATTTGTGGGGTTCTTTTTTTTCTGTCTTTTTTTGGGGGTGGGATCAGCTTTACAGGTTTCTGGTGAGGAGGACGGGCAGCAAGTTCAATGCGGTGATATTGAAGAGGTTGTTCATGAGCAAGGTCAACAAGCCCCCTCTTTCTCTCTCTAGGCTTATCCGCTTCATGGAAGGAAAGGTCAGTTTTCCCACTTTATAGAGTTTAAATTTGCTGTTTTTGCCTATTTTGATGAATCTTCTTATTATGAATATTGTTGTCCCGTTTTGGGGGTGGGTGATGGGAGGCTATAGGAGAGTAAGATTGCGGTGGTAGTGGGGACAGTGACTGATGATATAAGGGTTTATGAGGTGCCGGCCTTGAAGGTTACTGCATTGAGGTTTACTGAGACTGCAAGGGCCAGGATTGAAAAGGCTGGTGGAGAGTGCTTGACTTTTGATCAGCTTGCTTTGAGAGCTCCATTGGGACAGAACACGGTATGCTCTTTTTTCTGGAGAAAAGTTTTAAAGAAATGTTTTTTGAAAGGATATGGATTGACATCAGCTGATCATTGTTGCCTTTGATTTTCTTCTTGTCATTTGGAATTTATAGCCTCTTCTGTTGGTTTTTCTGAACCATTTTGATTTTGCAGTTGTATACTTTTGTTTTGGCTTTCACTTTTAAGTTTGTGTTATTTTCCTACTTTGGATTGTCAAGTCTCTGTCTCTTCTGGTTGATAGATATTAATTTATTGTGTTACATAGGAATGAATGGGAGTTAAATGTTATTTTCTTTTACTGCTCTCTTTGATCCCATAGAACTCTAGCATTTGTGGACAGTTGAAAGGTCGATTAGGTGCCTATTTGGTGTTGCAGACAGTTCTTTATTGATGGTTCCTTTGTTGGGGATGCATGCTTGACTTTCAGAACCTAATAAGTGAGATACAGATTAATTAATGCTGGCCTTGACTTGCTTTACATGGCTTGAGTGCCTTGATTTATTGATCAACTGATACTCCTAACAAACTTTGATAGGTTACTACAATATTTTCTGCATGAGAATTAGACTGTGATGGCCAAATTTGGCCATATTTTATAATTTGTATGTAGTTTAGTTTCTGCAAAATCATATCATAAGTTGCATGGTTCTTGTATTCTTAATTCTTTCCTTGTTTGTTACTGCCTTTACAATGTTATGGGCACTTGAATGTCTTGTGTTATTTCTTCCACGTGGCTCGACCTGTCCTGTGGTAAGTATAATTTTGAAAAAAAAAAAAAATTACTGAGCCAACCAGCAAATTTAACAGGGTAATAATGTTCAGAAGAATATATTAAAGTTTCATTCTCTTCCCGTACGTGTACAGGTACTCCTTAGAGGTCCCAAGAATGCTCGGGAAGCTGTGAAACACTTTGGACCTGCTCCCGGTGTGCCACATAGCCATACAAAACCATACGTGCGGTCAAAGGGAAGAAAGTTTGAGAGAGCTAGAGGGAGGAGGAACAGCAAGGGATTTAGGGTCTGATTTGGTTCTAGTACTGAATTGTGAGGCATTTCTTTTGATTTTCGCTGTTCTCTTACCCAATTTTGGTAGGCACGAGGTGATTGTGAAACACTATTTGTGCCATGGGCGCTCAAATTGCAAATTATAATTATGGTCATCTCAGTGCTTTGCTTTTTTATACTCTCATTTCTTCACGCGGATAATGTGTACTGAATTTTTGGGTAAGACAATTTGTGTTATAATTGGCCGTTCAGGAAACTGTTGGTAATGATAATTTTAACTTGTAAACTTTCGAAAAGATTGGATTTTAAAAGAGTACATGAATGGCCTTTCTATTCTGCATGTTGACCTGATACTTGCGTATGAAAATAATAATGCCAAACGTGCTTTTGATTCAGTCGCGCAAACGTGTCGCCAGACCCTTATATACAAGGACCCAAGCATGTTAACCCTTCATTCTAGGAAAGCAGACAAACTGACCTCATCTCTCGAGGGCCTAGTCGGAATAGCATGGAACACAATGAGATGTGCATGACCACATCTGTTCATTTGATAACAGAAAATTACTCCAGAAGCGCCCAACTGCCTGCCACGCTAACTATCATGACCCCATTGATCACCTTGAGGATTCTCTGGCTGCTCTGAAACTATAGCTTACAACTGTATTATGGCATGGGTCGCGGCCGCCATGACCGATGCAGAATCATTCGCGGATAGTTTGAACAGGCGAGACACCAGCTCTCCGTTATCAGACTAAAATAGAAAGTTTTAAGTGGCCGTTAGCAATCATCGATCAATTGGCGAAGAGTTTAGCGCCCTTAGATTCGGCTTCCTAACCATATTATTTCTTGAGGTAATGTCTGAATAGAATCCTTTCTATGCTGATCAATATACAATAATGTAGTTGAAGAAAACCCATTTGCCCACACCATCCAGAGCCTCCAAGCAGAGACCAGGATTTCTAATTTATAACTTTTGTGCCCATGACACTCCACATCAACTTAATTATTGCATTAGATTTAACTATGAAAACTCCAGAAATCTTATTGCCACAATCCGAGAAGCAAAAGATTAAAAAAAAAAAAAAGTTTTCTGTGATTAAAGTTTGCAAAATAACCTAAAACTAAGAATATTCCAAAGATGAAAATTAAGGAAAATTATATATAAAAAAGGGTAAATGTGATCCGATAACATTGGAGCTCATCACCAAGATTAAGGAGAAGGCTCAAGCAGAAAGGATTGATTATTTCTTTGATATACGCACACATAAAATCCTTATGACCACGTTAGTAGGTCATCAAGAAGAACTATGTGCAACCACAAAAAACAAAACTGAAAAAAAAACAACCAACATTTAGAATTTCTTTTAACAACACCAACAAGCGCAGTTAGGAAACTTTGCGCAACTAATTTGCCACTAGCTATACAGATATAACACCATGGCCTAATCACAAAGTGTCAAGCCAGCTTAAGAGACCACCAAAGTTTCACATTAACCAGAACCATGAAACCACAGAATTGAGGTTTAAAGGAGCACCAAAACGAAATTAAATCATGGACTAATTAAGTATACAGATCCCCATGAGCTACAAAAGCTCAAGACTAGCAGGACTTCTTACAGTTTACCTGATAAATATGACACCATGCTAGAAAATCTCATATCTGGAACAAGTTCAATCAGTTCATTTGCTTAGTGATTACTTGGGATTGACCTGAGCTCCAGAAAATCAATCAAAACTGGCATTTAAGAATTTCAGCAACTCAGTCCTTTTACTCTCGGCCTGTTTGTCCTCCTTTGATTTATCAACCTTCAATAAAATCTGAAAATACAGCATAAAATAAGAATGAGCAATCGCAGGAGGCAAGAGCCACTAACATAGCAAAATGATAGTGTCACCTTTTTTCCAGAAACAGCACTGCGCCTCACACCATCATCTTTATCATGCCCTAGAAACTGTATTAAGTGAACAACAAGTGTTACTGAGTAAAAGGCCATAGAAGAAAGCTAAAAAGGGTAGAAACAGATAGTAGAAACTGCCATACCTTTGATAGCTGCACTGGACTGCTGCTTCTCTCATTCTGCTGCTTCTATATATGGCTCCCGTTGCCAGGACAAACCCGAGCCAAAAATAAAATCCAGGCAAGTCAACCAAGCGCCCAGACATCATGTCACAGACCCCAGCTCCAATTTCAAAGAGCCAATTAAAACAGGCAGAACAAATTATAAGCACCTCAGATATTAATATTAATATGCATGCATGTCAAACACTTCAAATGCTCCAGCTACAATTTAGATCATGTTACGGCAGTAGCACGGACCAAGTTTAAAAAGACCTATAAATAACAAGTAACATAAAGTTTTCATCAGAAACAAGAAAAAAAAATTCAGTTGGCACGTGGCAGAGTTTGAAAAGATAGGTTACAAAGAGCATGTTGATCCCAAAAGCTACAAACAGAAAATTGTCCTACCTCTTTACCCCTGTGCCTCTGATGTTTATGGCGATGGCTCTTGCTTTGGACCTTTTCCTTGCTCTGGAATATATGTCAAAGAGGAATCTATTAGCCTACAGAAAAGAAGAGAATGCAAACTGAAGATTAAAAATGTAACACCAAACAAACACCTTCTTTGTCCTGTCATTTTTCTTATGCCTTTTTGGATGATTTGATGTTTCATGCTCACTATCAGAAGAACTCTCACTCCTGTAAGGAAGCAATTCATCGTAATTTTGGACTACGCCATAAATGAGGAAAAGAACGAAGGCCTCCCTAAGTTTTGAGAATTGAGAATAGCAATTAACATTCGTTCTCGTGCATCTATATCATGTTCCATATCAAGAATATAAGCATAAGTCACCAAAAACTGCAACAAGCATCCATCACACCAAATCATTCCAGTGCTTTACACGTTCCAGTACCCACGCTTGTACCATATAATCCAGATATTAACAATTTAAATTCCGGCAATCACGTTAGGCAAACATAATCAAAAACTCATATTTTATCAAGAAAATAACAGAAACATAATAATAACAAATGAATAGTTAATCAAAACTAAAATATTAGCTCCAGCTTGATTAACAAGAACCAAAAGAAAAATTAGACTCAACAATAAATTACAAATTATGGATAATTACATAATTAAAATTCAAGAAAAATATGCAGAACTTATATCGAGAAAAGAAAAGAATAATACATTGAAAAAAAAGAGCCTGAAAATAGCCTCAACGGGAAAAAGGGAAATCAATAGAAGGGGGAAGGTTGAAGCCTGGGAAGGGAACCTGGAGGAGTATGAATCTGAGGAGGAATCGTAAGAATCGGAGGAGAGGCGATGGTTGTGTTTTCGGCGTCCTTTTTTGTGGGATTTATTACTCTTCTTTCGAATCTTGAGAGAGTCTCTGTCTCTTTTGCGGTGACGGAGGCGGCGGCGGCGGCGACGGTGACGAGAGGCCGAGGAGTCCGATGCGGAGGAAGATTCGGACGAGTACGAAGAGGTAGAGGAGGCCGCCATTCGACCGTCGGCGCAGACGGTCGAACACAGAGAAAGATAAAGAGAAAGAGAGAGAAAGAGAAAGAGAGAGTAGGGGTTCGTGGGGATTTGGGTAATTGGAAGATTTGACGCGACAAAAGAGAAACCATGTAAAGGACTATAATCTATATATATATATATATAAAAGCGTGATTTACATTTTCTTTTTTCTAAATAAAAAGTAATGAAAATTCAATATGGGCCATTGGGCCAAACATCATTATGTTCCCCTCAAAAAAGAAATGGTACTTAAATTTTTTTTCATTTGTCAAAAAAAAAAAAATTCTTTTGCAACTAAGGCCATACGAAATATTATATCATATGCCTCATTTACGGACAAAAGACCTGTTGGGCAATTTTTTTTTTTTTTTACATCGGGATTATAATTTATTAATGAAAATTTACAAATAATTAAAATCTAAGAGAGTTGCAGTAATAAGATATATTATACCAAATAAATATATATTTATGTCCTGCCTAAAAACACAAGCTTTATCGATTGTAATGTAAAGGATCGCTCCTTTGGGTCCATTTTCTTATGTGTTGGCATCACATTTTGGGAAGTAAGGAGAAGTAACCTTTGCTGAAATTCTGAATTGAGTGACATGAATTTTACTTTGTTAATTAGCCTGAGTTTGTGTTCACGTAGAATGTGTTGTACGTAAAAATTTTGGTGCATCCAATTACAGTATAATTTTTCTGCTTCTCCTTGTTTGAGAAGAAACGGGGGTGGATGGTGGATGAGAATAGCATGAAGATGACCAAAACACCATGGAATTGCTCAGGGGGGATTTAGTTTCAGTGATACGAAGGTTTGTTTCAGGTACTTTCATTGTATAGGGAAAGAACAAGTGCTAGGACGTCGATGGGATATCGAGGATCGTGGCAGTAAAGACCCCGAGATTGATTTTGGCCATTTAATAATATAAGACTATGCAAAAGTACCACTATTTATCTCAATTTCTTTTCACTCGTCACCTGACAAAATTGCTTGTACCTAATAAAGATTCCATTTGAGGTGGAAATATATACTATTTATTCCGTGCTTTTTTGATTGTTAACTCTAAAGATAAATGTCTGTAACAGAGTTCCGTAAATTCAAGCGATTGCAGAGATATTTTTGTAAAGCCTTGACTTTAAAAAAAAAGAAAAAAAAAAGAAAAAGGGTCCTGATATCATATTTACCCCTGTGAACAGGCAGCTTAATTATCCAATTTCTTGATTTTGTGTTTTTTGTATTACTGCATGGACGGAATTTCTGCATTGCGGTACCTTCTTGGAAAAATAGAGAAAAACAAAACCTTCTTGTGAAAAATAATAGTAATGCAGAAAATTATTAATAGATGAATTGCAAACCACTTTAGAAGAACTAGGAATTTAGAATAGAAGACTGTAACAACAACCATTGGGTAAGAAATAGTGGAAGTAATGACAAACCATGTAAATATTATGGAAGATACCCTAGTATAAATCTTAGGTATACGTATGTACAGTGGAAAGTTGTAAGTTCTATCCAGAAGACAAAGGCAAACAAGTACAATTATCAATAGTAAACAATCAAGGAAGGAATATAGATAGGTCAGGAACATTAGAAATTAAAATAATCTCTATAGAAAACACCTTAGAAGAATTAAAAAAAAAAAAAAAGAGAATTAAGAGAAATAATTACGAACATACAAAAAAAATGAAACAATAGAATTAGAAAGAAATTTAGTTATATTAAAAGAAAGATTAGTTAGCAGAAGATTAGTATTTAGAAATAAATTAATGAGGGCTAAAATATTAGATATATTGCATTTAAGATATGTAAAATATAAAATAAAAAAAATGTTTATAAAAATTTGAAAAATTAGGATAGAAATTAATAGAACTAGAAAGCTAACAAAAAAACAAAAGGCAAAAAAAAAGAAAAAAAAAACTAGAAGATAATAGTACATAATAAGCTAGTAGAAACATGTTGTAATAAGTATAAAATAGCATATTCTTGTTATAGGATTAGTAAACCAATATATAGCATAAAAAGTTTTGCAAAAATTTAAATTAAAATTTGGTCACTTAGTGAAGTAGCTTTCATAGATATAGGATGTAATAATACAATATTAAATAGTCAATTAATACCTAAAGAATACCATCAATTCATCCCAATTGAAAGACAATTTAGTAATAAACAAATGGATGGTAAGTTATATAGGTATAATACATAATTAGAACCATGTAAAATTACTTTATGTAATAACTAGAAATGTAGCACACAAGTAGTACAACCTAAAAATACCATAATTTGTCTATGACCATTACAACTTAGCAAACTTAAATTCATCTTAAGAATCAATTTCTTATTAGATAACTTTATAAGATTCACCTGTACTAGGACATGAATAACATTTCATACAAATCCAAAATTATCGTTTACATTAGAGTACGCTGTGAGAAAAGAAAATTAAAAAACTTTTAAAAAAAGTAGATATAGAACAATATGAACAAATAGAAAATCTAAAAAATGAAATAAAAAAAGATGATAGTAACATAAATTGGTTAGAAGATTTCTTAGAAGACTCTATAAAAAATTTTAAAAAAATAGGAGTTAACCCTATAGAAGATTTTCTTAAAAGATATAAAACATACAATTTACTTTAAGTGGTAATAGTGAAATAGATGACCTCATTAATAAATTAGAATACTAAGGAATTATAGGAGAAGAGTCTCAAAAACATTAGAATAGAAATAAAGAATAATGCAAATTAAAGATTAAAGACCTAGAACTTAGAATAATTAGCCTTAAAATAGAAGCAACCAATGAAGTAATAACAGAATTCAAAATGCATACAGGGGATTTAGAAAAAATAAAAGTTATCCATAGAAGTAATAGTAGACACAGAAGTCCAGCGTTCATAGTAAACAAGCATAGTGAGAAAGCCAAGGGAAAATCTAGAATGGTGATGGATTATAGGAGATTTAATGATAATACAGTAGATGATAGTTATAATATACCAAATAAAGTAAAACTTATAAATAACATACATGATAGTAAGATTTTTAGCAAATTTGATTGTAAGTGAAGATTTTGGCATATTAGGAAGCATAAAGATAGTATAGAAGGAACATATTTGTATGTCTCTTAGGTTATTTTGAATGGTTAGTAATGTCATTTAGATTGCAAAATGCACTTAGCATTTTTCAAAGAAAAATGGATAACATCTTTAGACAATATAATGAATTCATTTGTGTTTATATAGATGACATCCTAATACATAGCAAAGATAAAAATAGTTATGTTGAGCATCTTAGGATAGTATTAAATGAATTTATGAAACATGGAATAGTGATTAGTAGTAAAAAAGCTTGGTTTTTTAAGAATAATATTGAGTTTCTAAGAATAGAGATAGGAGATAGCAAAATAAAACTTTAGCCTCATATTAATAAAAAGGCTTTAAAATTTCCAAAAATAAAAATCGTCAAAGAACTACAAAGGTTCTTATGATTAGTTAATTATGCTATACCATTTTTAAAGGACATAAGGAAAACATTTAGGACCACTCTATGCAAAAATAGGAGTTAGAGGTTTAGGACCACTCTATGCAAAAATAGGAGTTAAAGGCGTTAAAAAATTTAACATAGAAGATTATAAACAAATAGAAAAGGTTAAGAATCAGTTAGTAAATATTCCAAACTTAAGACTTCCATTAGCTAGTGATTATATTATAATAGAAATAGATGGATGCGAAGTAGGATAGGGAGCTGTAATGCTTTCCAAACCCAATAAGTATTCACTTAAGTGAAGTGAAGTCATTTGCAGATACAATAGTGGCCAATACAAAGAAAAAGGACTCACTTCTAGCATTGATAAAGAAATCTTGGCAATCAACTATGGCTTAGATAGTTTTAGATTATTCATCATAAATGAGGAAGAAATACTCTTTAAGACAAACTGTGAAGCAATTGTTAGGTTAGCAAAAGGATTAGTTAGAGAAAATGGCTTTCGTTTATAGATAAACTAGTGAATCAGAATTATAGAATAAAGATAAAACATTAAGGGTGGAGATAACGAGATAGCAGACTACCTTTCCAGGTTACTTTACTTTTCCAAAAAACAAAAAGAATTGGAAAAACCCCCTTAGAATGGTAATCTCCCCTTATAATAGTTAGATAGTAATAGGAGTTATTTATGTTTAGCAAAATTAAGACATGATTAAGAAAGTAATCTTGCATCTAGCAATAAGACTCATACATATCGGTCTTCTGGTCTATCCGAAAGACTGGCTAAAGTAGAAATTCAGTATACTTGGTTATTTTCTAACAGTGTTCTAGTGAATTTAGGCGTGTATATGTATAATCGAGTAAGGCAGGTTATCTACAATTTTCCTTAATAGACATATGTAAAGTAATTAGGATACTGGATGCAGGTAAGCTTACTAGACAACGAGATGATCAGAAACTAAAGAATCAGAGGATAGCCAAGATTACTGTTTCTGTCCCAAAAAAAAAACCTTGTTCTTGTTTATCAACAATTAGAGAATGTAAGAGCAAAAAATGATCTCATGATGGGGTTTTTGTGTGTGTGTTGGAGGTAGGCGATCAGGAAGAATTAAGTCCTGCAGTGTTACATTAATCATCAGAGTGCAATGCAGCAGTACTTGACACACATGACCAGCTGATCTCAAAAAGTGATCAGAAGATTTAAGGGAAAAAAAAAACACGTTTAGAATCAATTTATATCTCATCATCAGGCTGTAGTGGTCAAATAGGGTGTGTATGGCACTCCGGTTGGCTTGATCCATTCCTCTCCGCGAAGGAACCTTGCTGGAGTGAAATTCAAGGCATTCGTGCGGGTGATGCTCTTGATTCCCTTCCATGTCACACGAGCCGTCTTGTTGGCACCAGGACCGCTGTTGTTGAATTCTGTGTACCAACATGTCTGGAGTCCAAAGGGACCTTGCCAAGGCACCCATCCGTCTGGGTCGATCACATCATCAATGAATGATTCCATGATGATTGTCCTCGAGAATGCCTTCCAAGGGCGACCGAGGTATGATCTGAATAGGTGCCTTTCTGGGTATAGGTCAGGATGGGCCGTGAAGGTGCTGCTTTGGATGACAATAGCAGATGGCTGATGCCTTTCCTTCCTGCCTTGGGCCGTCACAATGTTCTGCTGGCTGCTCAGGGGCTTCCGGATCAGGAATGTGCAGTTCTGGAAGACCACAGAGGCGTCACCGAAGATGAAATCAATGGTCCCACTAATGGTGCAGTCACGGTAGAATTGGCGCTTGGTGTGTGTGTAAAGTGTATCCTGGTATCCATCAAATGAGCAGTTGTGGAAGATTGCAAAATCAGCTGAAACTCTCAATGCCACAGCCTGGTGTTTTGCAGCACCAGCACAGTTCTCAATTCCAATGTTCTTGGCAAAGAAGTGCTCTCCGACAACAGCTGTATAACCAAAAAGGAAAAAAATATATCAATTTGTCAATGCTCTCTAATGTTATGCACTAACACATTACATTAGATTGGAAAATTTTTCTTTATAAAACATTGCACATTCTAATTTGATAATTTCAAAGAGAATGATTTACCAACAGTAGCTGTTTGGTAGGTGGGTGTCCCATCGTGGAAATTTTTGCTTCCTGTGATGCGGGTCTTATATTTACCATCACCAATCACTACCAAATTGCTCAGGCTCTTATTGAAGGTGAGATACTCTTCATAAACTCCCTCCTTGATGTACAGCACAAAGGTCTTATTAGCCCTGATCTGGCCAGAGGGGATGTTAAGCAAAGCTTCTGTAATTGTTGTAAAGTCCCCACTTCCATCCTTAGCCACAGTAAGGCTGGGCTTCAGATTAGAAACGGGAACTCTGAGGAGTCTACGTGTTCCGAAATTGACCCAGGTAGGGAATACATCATCATGACCTGCAACAGGAAGGTCATCAGAAAGGAGACGGCGGCTGATACCTGGAATCTGCAAGGATGTGAGCACGGAAGACAGGCCTGTAATAATGCCAAGGCCATTGCTGCTTAGCTCCATTGCTGTCTTCAATGCTGCCTTCATTTTCTTTCCAGCATCTGTGGTGGTATTCTGGAACCCATCCAAGCACGTTTCTTGGTATGTAACGGAGGCGCTGAGCCAAATCTTTAAATCTTCCATCAATTTATCCAATTTGGTATAATCAAAGTCGCCCACTTGCTCAAAAGAATGCTGGAGCTCAGCAATGGACATGTTCATGAGCTCTTTGCAGGCCTTGAGTGCTTTGCTGGTTCTTGGGTCCTTTTCCAATTCCTGAAGGGTAGTTGATTTCTTGGCAGCCTCGTTGATGTGCTTCTGAGCCACTTTGAATGCAACCTTGATCAATTCTTTGGGGTCCGTCTGGTTTCCAGCTGATTTTTGGAGGGTTTGCTCACAAGTTTGCTTGTAATCGGTGGGCTGGCAAATGGCCTTAATGGATTTCATTGAGGAAGATATTTCTTTAGTGCTTTTGTGGTTGCCGCCATTGATGCCATTGCCATCGCCATTGCCGAAACCGACGTTGACTGTCACGGCTACCACCATGGCCACCAGGAGGAAGGAGGAGACGCCAATAATGGCAAGTCTCTTCTTTCTTTTTCCATCATCCCCATAGGACATCTTTTTTAGCCTTTATAATTTGTGTCTTCCCACAAGAAAAATTAAAAGATCCAAAAAAAAGGGAAAAAAAAAAGTTGTCTCCTTCTCCCTCCTGAATGTTAAAGAGAAGGAAAAGGAGATGCCAATGAGATTCAAGGGAAGAGGGTCTGGCAGAAATGGTCTTCCCTTAAAGCCTGAAGCAACCTTCCAGCTATGGTTGTTGGAGAGGAGAGGTTTACTTATAGGACAGCATAAAGACGGCAATAATCCAAAAAGTTAGTTAAGTCTGTTAGCAAATGTGGGGCATGGAGGGAAATGGAGGAGTCAAAGTAGAAGTTTAGATGGTTGTCAGCCTGTTTTTCCAAAATTGAATATGCAATTCAAAGTTATTATGTGGGGAAACTGTGCTGTTGTCATCTAAATTTTTACTTTTTCCTTTAATTTGGGACAATTGAACCATCTCCTGCACATCCAGTTTGTAAATACTGTCTTTCACTCGTATTGTACTCGTATTCTACCCGTTTAGGTGTAAGTTGTAGGAGAGATTTTCGTGGTCTTTTCCAAATTATAGATATCGGAAATGTTGAAGGGGGAAAAAAGAAAAACTTCCCTACTTTTGCTGCAGCCACGTTGCAGCAGCAAACCACTTTCGCTTTTAAGATTAACAAAAAAAAAAAAAAAAGAAATAAAAATATTTGCCAAATTTAATTGAGAGGTCAGGACACGATTCAACAGAATTGTTGCAGCTCTCACGGTGGAATTCTTTTTTTCAACTTATCAAAGAACGACAACAAACATTGTTCAACTAAAAACCTTTGTCTTAGAATTGCTGGTTATTATTACGATTATGATTCAGCTTTTGAAAAAGAGACCCGAGTGTAGACGGACCACCCCTCCAATGGTTTTAATTCTAACAAGAACTGTGAAATCGGTTTCGATTTTCAACCAACTTCAATTTGATTCGATTTTACGTTGTTTCCAAATAAACGAAAACGTGGCCACCCTTCCACACGAGCTATATGCAAGTATGCGAGCATCAAAAGGCATAAATAAAGGGCATCATGTTAAGACTCGTTTTTTCTATTTATTTTCTTTCTTTTTTTCCCGTAATAACTGACTAGTCTTCTTTCTTTGATCTAATACTCGATTAGTCTTCGGTTGAAAGTAAGAAAGCATTCATGTTTCTCTCAAAAAAAAAAAAAAAAAAAAAAAAAGAACTTACGTATACATGTTGAGTGGCTTCGGCTTTTAGTAATTGAGCCTTTCAGTTACAGTGGTCGGCCGGTAACTAGTAAGACATTGATTTGAACTGCCACGTATGAAGAGCCCAGGACCAATCCAATACAAATGAACGCTTTTCCAGTCAGTGCCTGTATCACCCAATCCAGCTTGCGTTGGCCCATGTTGATTTGAACAAAGTATCCTTAGACTGTTTACTACGGTTGGTCATTTGGATTCTTCGTACCCAAGTTTTTGCCTAACAGTTGGTCCGACTCCTCCAATAGTTGCCACCCAGCTTTCACCAGCGCCACCCTCAGGTTTCTATACTCTCCTAATTCTCTTAAACGTAAAATTTTTAATTTTTTAAATCTTTTCATGCATGATTAATTAGTGGCAAAAATTATAAATATACATTTAACCATCGCATAATAGTACAATGTGAACTCAAGTTTGAATCTCGTCAAGCTACCGATGCAATGAAACTCTATGCATGTGATCACCTTTCTGGCCCGTACAGCCATCAGCAGTTGGTGAGCTCCATCCATGTTATTCAAGTTATAATCCCTCTTCTGTACAACTTGTCACCACCTTCTGCCGGTGAATAATTAAAGGTTGATTGCCTTGCCACGTGATCCCTTTCATCGGACACGATCAAGGCCTTGGCATCCCAGTACCAAGGGTAAACGTAAGGAGAGGAAATTGCTGATGAAAATGAAGACGGATGGAGTACCACAGAACCCCAGTCTCTAGCTCCAGGTTTTGCTTCCTTCAGTCTCCTCCTAACTAGCAGGCTTCCCACGTCTTCTTTTCTCATTTCTGATACACTTCTGAGTAGTGACATGCAGAGCAGAAGTACCAAAACTGCATCCTCTTCTGGCAATAATTCTACTATCAGTAGCTTCCAGTTTAGAAGAGCTGTTGCTCTTTCGGCTGGGTTATCTTCGGTTGACCGGACCAGTGTCACAAAGCCTCCCTCGTCTTCATCTCCGTCAATTTCCTCTTTCTTTTCTTTCCCTTTATGCTCTTCTCCTTCTTTATTTTCTGTCACTGCTTTCTTCTTTTGATATTGCATTCTTCGCCCTTTTAGCAACTTCAACTGCAAGCCAAGGTTGGTTTGTTATTTAAATTCAGTTTTCAGAAATCAAAAAGTTTCTACGAGTATGCAGAAATCTCTAACTAACCGTTGAACCTGGAGATGCTTGGTTTTTCAAACAAAACCTCAGGGCAGGGGTTGATGCCAATGAGTCCCAGCCTACAAGTAACTCGTCCCCAGTTGAGAAATGCCAAGCAGCTTGCCAATGCTCTGGAGGCTCTTTTGGTGTTGCTGTTCCCACTACTTTCTCTGTAATTAAAATTTGATTTCATCAAGAATATTTTAAGCACCGAACAATCATCTCTGGAAGTAGCTCATTATCAGATCCTTGATCAACATACAATTTGAAACCACATACCAGGTGCTTTGCCAATTGAACCGACCACATATGACCAGGAACCTTCACGTATCTCAATGATCCTGTTGTCCCATTTCACATTCGATGGAGTTTCTCCTCCTCTCCTCCAGATCCCTCCACCCACTCTACAAAGCAACACACAATTGAAGTTATAAAGCAATCAAAGAAAACATTCCATCGTCATCTGGCAGTTGTAGCTTCCATGGAGAAATTACCTAATACGAATAACAAAGCACTCCCTCCCTGCATGATCAAGAACCGTGCGAGCCAACCACCGGCCTTCTTGTGGCTTGTAATTGTTTATTCTCAGAATCACATCTGATATCATGGCACCCAAGTCATCTGTGACTCTATCTGGGACACATTTCAACAAGTATGGTGCTTGAACTGGTGGGGTAATAGAAACAACAATCCTCACTTGTTTATCAAGTTCTCTTTGAAGAGTAAGCAATGGTGCTCTTAGCAAATCATTCCAAAGGAATGCGACTGTGCCCTCCAGCTTACTCACTCTGAAACAGCCAGAACTGTGTTTATGTAGCTCAAGGATTAATCCTCTGGTGGCAAACTCACAGTAGAGATGTGAAGCCTTTTGCCATGAATTCAATGAGAAACAGGAAATCGGCTTATCGATCACCAGCTCTTTGTGACATCTTACCATTTGCAGACGCAGAAATTTGTGTTTTATGTCCTCTTGCATTTCCTTCATCCCAGAATTAAGCCTCACAGACACACACACCTGACTTTAAAACAATACATTCAATATGCAAAGCACTTCTAAAGAAGTGGAATCATGCTTTTGCATTCTATATTCTGCCCATATAGTTTGGACTTTGGATTCCCATGAGTTTGACAATTCTGTTGGCAATTCTATAAGGCTTATGAACCAAATCATGACTGGAACAAAAGAAAAATGTTACTTGTGGGAAAATTGTTGGCAAGAGAGAAAAAAAAGAGGGTAATAAGCATACCTCCAGGAGGAACCTGGGCGTCAGAGACTTATATTTGTTATTGACATCTGTTTCTGAGACTTCCCAGTAAACTGGAGGTTTGGCTAAGGCAACAGCATCAAAATCTATGGGTCCACCAGCTTTCTCGTAAGGTTGATCAAAGGCACATTCCCACAGCTGCTTTGTCTCCCCCACCTCCAACTTGTTCACAGCCTCCCATAATTTCACCACCTTCCCCATATCGGCCTCCACCCCCTCTAAATCTTTTGCATATGCTGTTGGGTAGCTCTAGTGTTTCACATCACAAAGAATTTCCCAAAAACTATGAGTTGGACTGGGGGCCAAATGTTATAATAGAAAAAAATACCAAAAAGTAAGAAAACTCAAAAAACACCCTCAGCTTAGAAGCCAAATGTGCAGTTGGTTAAACATTTTGCCTGCCTTTTAAACTTTTGTTGAGCAAACAATAAAATTTTTAAAGGAAACAACTAATGTGACGGACAGGGTGCAATTAATTTTAATAATTTAAAAGCTGAATGTAACTTTTGCTTGCAAAGGAATGACAATTTTCACTTCAAATTAGAGAAAGCAAAGGAAATTTTTAAGCCTTAACCAAATAATCATTGTCTGAAAAAAAAAAAGAAAAAAGAAAAAAAGGAAAGCTAGAGGCCTTCACAAAAACCTAACAAAATGAATAAATATCAAACATTAAATAATTCAATGTATGTAAAGGACCAGGTAAACCAACTGCTAAGAAAAGAACGAAAGCCACTGAAAGAAAACACCACCAGAGTAGAGAATATGTGAAAAGGAAGAATGTGTGACAGAAAATGACAACTCCCTCACCCCCATCCTCTATTCCCTTCTCCCAATGACATGAATTAATATTGAGAAGTTGGAAAACAGTAACTTACTAATGGTTAAAAAATAAAAAAGGAAAAAAACAACCTACAAAGACAGCGGACCAAACAGATAAAGACAGTAATAATATGTAATGAAAAATATTAAAATGAGGCATTAAAGAAAATAGAACCAACGAACAGAAACAGAAAAAAAAAATGCAAACCCAAGAGAAATATAGATAGGATTTTAAGAACACAAATTGAGGAGTGGAACAATAACGAAGAAAGCCCACCTGATGGGTCACCCACATTAGCAGAATATCCAAACTAGGAACTAAACGGGAACAGTATTGATCCCTAAGTCTGTGCAACAGATACAAGAATCCTCTGTACCTTTGTCTGGCAGCAATCAAATAGACAATCTCACCCATGTATGGCCATGAAAATCTTCTGCACACAATTCTTTGCTTCTCAACTTCACTCAACAGATCTTCATTTATGCCAACTGGGTCCTGAGGTTCTGAATCATCAACTTCATTCTCAAAAGACTCACCTGGGTACCTACTCATCCACAACTCCATGCATCTCATCGATGCATACTCTTCATTTTCGTCATCAAAGACCGGTGGCTTGCCTATCAGTTTTGAGAACCTTGTCTCACAGTACTGCCTGTAAATCGCCTGCAACACAAACTTTTGCATGTCAATATATTTGATGCCAAGAAAAGAAATTTTCTTTTCATTTTTTTTTTTGACAAAATATTACCATAAAAAGGAAAAGAGAAAAGTTCTTTTTCTAGTTTTCCTGCTCTTTCTCGGTGACCAAACAAGAAACTTCACCCAGCCCAAAAATGAGAGAGAGAGAGAGAGAGGGAAGCAGCAGCGGCAGCTAGCTTACTGGATTCAAGGTATGACAGAACCAAACCCACTCGACATCAAGGGGAGGAAGCACCAAAGGAGGGGTTGACCTCACAGTGAGATCAGAAAGCAACGGCATCCAGAGCCGTTCGTACCTGAAAAATTAACCACGAGCCGATCAGATCACTTTCAGTACATTCTCCCATAATTTAACTAGTTAAGCTGATCGCATCACATCGCACAAGTGATCACCATGCCTTCTTAATGCTTCAACAATGCCAGTCCTCTCGTGGAGGCACTGTAACTCGCTGACGGTTCTCAAGAACCTGATATTTCGTCTGGCTGCCGACACAGGATCCACGCTAAAATGCACCGTTTCGACATCCGATATCTCGCCGAGTGTTGGGGTGGAGATGCTGTCCGACATGGATGGTGAGAGTAAGGTTAATAATGTCTTAATTCAATGAGCGTTAATAATGGTGGCTCGAAGCTAGATTGCCAGGAATGGGAGGTGACTTCGGAGTTTTAAGGTGGTTAGCCAAGCAACGAAAAAGACAGCCCACTTCTGAGTGGGCCTTCTCCACGCCTTAATGCTTTATTCCAGAGCCACGTGTCCACACGTGCCCAGACAGAACCTGGACATGGTTGGTTAATGTCTTCGAAAAATGATGTCACTATGAGGTAAGCAACCACGAAATATTGGCAATCTGTCACGAAGCATGGCCCACTGTGTGACTCGCCTCCTGGATGAGGCACCGACCCATTGATGCTAGTGAGCGTGTTTGATGATCAACCGTCCACGGTGGGCTCTGCAAAAGTTCGCACGCACTGGCCGGTGGTTCGATTCTATGTGGATTGTTGAGACACTGTCGCGGACGATATAATACTGGACCATTCTTTGCGTATCACCGTTGCCATGAGTCAAGGATCATGTTACTTTTCGATGATACACACTATTGATTCCCACACACTGTATACCCTTTTGATGCAGTGACGCAGATAAACTTCACAATTAATTCTTTACATGAAATAATTCAGTGACTAATTTGTACCATAGAGCCTGAATTGCCATTCACAAATCATTTTTGATGGACGACCAAATACAATTAGACTGATTAACTAATTTCCCTCACAAGTGTTGAGGCTTCAATTTAGTCTTTCACATTCTGAAAATGCCAGCACAAAGTGGTCACCATGTTATTTTGACTGGGAAACCATACGAATTACTCAAACAGAACATCAAGACTCATGCCGCTTACAGGCAGAAACTTGTTCCCACGATCTGAATCCATATTGAAGTCTCCATAAATTTCCTCCTCTTTTTCATTTTTATCCTTTGCAAATTGGTCCATTTTCAGGATCACCAGTCCTATTCAGCATCAACCATGGTTAGGCCGTCCATATGGGCATAAGCGTTTATTGTTTCCCATAAATAGGATCCACTAACGTTGAAACGCTACTATGATTGAATGTTAGTGTTAGATTAAATATGCTTCTTTTGCTTGAGACCACACCCAAAAAAAAAAAAAAAGGAAATTTGAAGTCCATGCATATCTCAGAGAAGCCAGATTACGCTGGAATACCAGAGCGTTATTAAGGCCTCGTTTGCACCTCCTTAACTCTACTCGTTTAAGGATCCTAAATCAGTTGATTGTTCTGCATTTTCGTGTGGTAATTTTTACCTTAGCAAAGTGAAAGTGATTCTAAACACAAGACTTGGAACCTCATTTTTATATGAAACATAATTGTAGAGACCAAATTGTGGCACCCAGAAGGCAAAAAAAAAAAAACAAAAGGGTTCCCTCAGAGAAAACATAAAAAGAATCAGTCACTCCAAATGATCAGCATCAGCATGGCTTGCAAGAAACATCATTGGAAACGCTTCATAAACCAAAAGCCAAAAGAATACATCAACTAGGGTAACAAAATCTAATCAAATAGATGATAGCGACCAACACAATTGACTTATACAAGTTCAACTGCCACATTCAAAGCAACTGAATAAGCAAATGAACAATGGTAAAAATAACCAGTTCCCCCAGAAAATGAGGAGAATTTGCCCAATCACAAAACTGTCAGAATACATAAGCATGGTTTGATGTCTATCAAAGGGAACATGTTCAAACACTTGTATACATGCACTTCTTGTCATATAAAGCAAAAGCTACAATTTAAGACTAAATAACACAAATAAATTCACACATGAACATAAAAAAAAAAAATTAAAACCTTTGCAACAGAAACAGTGCCGATCCGTTATATTCTTGATGATTCAACACGAACCCCACACATACAGTTCAAAACTTAATTACCAAGCATCAAGTTCCCTCTGTAAATCAGCCAAAAAAGAAAAAAACATAGGAAACTTGTTTCAACAAAGCTAATCGAATAGTTAAAACACAATACACATAAAAATCATCAAAATTTGTGTTA
Source organism: Ceriops tagal (assembly GCA_021533255.1). Classification (NCBI taxonomy): domain Eukaryota; kingdom Viridiplantae; phylum Streptophyta; class Magnoliopsida; order Malpighiales; family Rhizophoraceae; genus Ceriops; species Ceriops tagal. The sequence continues at coordinate 322,435 of CM038599.1, read as the reverse complement.
GTAATATAAGTAGAGTAACTTGTAATGATATGAACACATCGAAATAATAAACAAGACCCATCTACAGATTTGAAGAGAAAAGAGGGAACTGACTGATGGGAGCTCAGATAAATGTTGGATAGAATCAATTCCCAGACCTTTGAAGAAAAGGTCTCATAATGAGCTGGGATTATAGCATTTGTCATCCTAGCATAATCACCATCAATTTGCATACATAACACAAGATTTTACAGAAAAGAAAAGAGAATTAGAAGGAAAAAGTTGAAAAAGACGGAAGAGGATAATAGACTGAACCGGATGTAATGAAGAGGGGAAGGGGGCTTGGAGACAATTTTGAGATTGGATTAGGGTTACTGAAATTTAGACTGCCTTATTAAAATAGGGCTTCTCGGGTCAAAAAGTAACCCATCTTCCATTCTTCGATTAGCCCGATCCATTGTTTTCATTAAAGGGCTTCACTAGGCTTCCACTGCCCACAGCAGTTTCATGGGCCAAGTGAACCGGTCCGAGGTCTGAATTCTAAAGAGGATCGTTGGGCCATGCCAAAATTTGTCCTTGGATTGTACGTGACAACTCCCTTGCGCTAAAAATTGTAATTTTTTTTTTTTTGGCTTATTGATCTCTCTAATGAGAGTATTCGTCCCAGAATTATTATTTTTTTTTAAAAAAAAGAAAGAAGACCGCCATTAATAATACAAATGAACAGAAAATTTCAGCAATTGTAGATCACATTTAGAGAGGACTGTAGAGAAACAACGAACAAGGAATATAGCAGATTATTGTCTTCTTGTGTTGTGGGCACCAGAAATTGGCATGTGAACGGATGAATTCACAGGCAATATGGGAAAAACAGCCAGGTTATGAGGTGACAGCAACTTAAGCTTTAAGGTCACTTGTGCATTCACAGACAATGGATCAAATATGAACTCTAGAATTCATATTTGATCCACCGCCTGTGTATCCATAAGCACCTTTATCAACTGCCACACTTTAGCATTCAATTCCCATGTAGCTTAGCAAATCTTTTCTTCTATATCAGTGTGGCTGAATTTGAGGGCATCCGCATATCTTTGGCAAAACAAAAAAGAGATTGGGCGCTTTGGGTTGATCCACCTTAGGATGAGAATACATGCATTTAGCCTGCAAAATTCCAACATTTTATTTTATTTTTTTCTTGGTTTTGGTTTGAAGGAAGGGGAGAAGATCTCATGGTTTGGATTTATTAGTAATAAAAAAAATAACAATAGTTTCTTTTTCCGCTAATCTTACAAGTATTGTTTTTAATTCTTAAAACAAATAAATTCTCTAATAACACTCGAGCAAACGTGATTGTTTAGTCTTAATGTCTTTAATTTGCAAAATTTTTTTTTGTGTTTTTTTTTTCTTTTTCTTGTATTAAATAAGAGCCTTACAAAATTGTAATTCAATAAAAGTTTCCTATCTAAGTAATCTTTTATACTATTTATTATTAAGTATAATTATAATTAATGGTCAATTTGTGTCTAATTTTATTTTTTTTTATTTTTTTTTTGTCTTTGTAATAAAACTCTATTAACAAAATACACTGCGTAATAGGTGCCATTTCATGAGCAATATATCAAATCATCATTTGGGTTGGGTCTAATACTCTTGATTCTGTTTTAACTGGCATTATATTTTCAATTGGAAAATTGGTTGGGTATGTGTTTTCATGCGAAACAGGAGTTTCAAGAGACCAGGACTTACAAAAAAAAAAAAAAACACTTTTATTATTGATAGAAAATGTTTTGTGTGGGAAAGTTAATGCTCGTGTGAGCTGGGGTTCTCCATAGCACATGCTCTAATTTTTGCCCTCTTTTGTTTGCATGAAAACAAGTTATTGGGTCGAAATATATTTTTTTAAGGAAAATATTTCCTGAAAAAATAGATTATTATATCCTAGGTGTTTAGCGTAGAAAGAGAGCGGCCTCGATCTATTATCAACCGCATGGACTGGCTCTCTCTCCCCACCCATGGACCCAATGAAAAATCTCGACCACGTTTTCCTTGACTTAAAACGAGGAAAACATTTTCTTGCAAAACAATGGACCGTAAAAACATAAGCCCAAAAAAAAAAAAATTGTTAGGGAGACACGGAATGACATCTTAATTAGGGACCAGCAGTCATTATTCAATTAACTTTGAAACACATGTACCGAAATTTGAAGCAACAAGATGACAAGCCGATTTCAAAACATATCATTTTTGGACGTGTAAGCCACTGGAGATGATAATCCGGAGAAAACTTCTTGATAACCGGAAGGTAACGAGACACAACATGCCTTCCTAGGAGATGTGAGTGATAGAATGTATGAAAAACAGTCTTCAGACAATAAACCCAAATTCATACTTTCTTTCTCAAGATTACTTTGTGCCCTTCAATATAGCAAAAATGAAAGAAAACGAAGCGTGGCAAAGAACCAAGAAATCAATCAGGGTGTGACAGCTTTGCGTTTTTCGGATGTTTAGAGTTTTATTGTTGCAAGGATTCATAAAGCTGACTAAATATATATAGATAAGACATGCTCATTGTATATCTAGCGGGTGTTAGACAGCCAATGACCCCATATCGATAACGTGACGACATTTTTAGTTGTCATGTTCGGTTCATATGACGACACGAAGTGAACAGATGAGCACATCGAACCCACATTTCCATTGCCAGATTCAGGGACTGAGCACCCATTAGGCTATGACAATGTCGGACGATTCCAGCCACTATGGCGTAATGAATTGAAGATAAGTAAAAAGTAAGGTGCCTGTACATGTTTCTCTCTGGCATATTCAAGAAAGAAATGAATGAATCAATCGAAAAAAGTGCCACTGTGGTCTGCAATACGTACTTTTGGTATCGCTTTCAATCTCTTTTTTCCTCTCTTTCTAGTCTATCCACTCCGAAGAATCCGATGGAACAGTGGAACACCCATCTTGATGAGTTGAAGCTTTGAAACTTTTGGGCCTCACTTCAATGCCTTCAATGAAGAATAAACTTGATGATAAGGAGAATTCTGAGAATCATGTTGATAATTTCGGAAATCATAAAATTCTAATGCTCTTGCCTTAAAGGTCTTAGCCAAATCTCTGCCAAATTTATTGAAAATCCCGTGATAATAAGTATCAATTGTTGTAATTGTTCATTGTAATTCTGTTGTATAAAAAAGTGTAATCTTCCGATGTAAGTGAAGAAAGAAATTCAATCATATACTATTGTCTTTATGGTATCAGAATGTAGGTTACGATAGGGCACTTTCATCTATCTAGTCTTCATCCTCTCAAATGCAAACTCGGTTTCCGAATTTCCTTAAATTTTAACTTGCCCTTTCTCGTGGAAGCAGAAAATGGGCTTTTGGTGAATCTTGCAATGCTGTTGTGATGATTTTGAAGATAATGGCTTCTTGTTCTTGATGTTTAGCCCTCCGTTAGCATAAAGTTTCAAAAGTCGGGGGACCTAAATGCAATTTTAGAAAGTTGCCAAACTTGTTAAGCGATATAAGTTTGGGGGCTTAAACGACTGCGTTTAATATAATGGGCTGGGTCAATGAATATAGAGATTTGATTAATGGGCCGTTAGCATTGACCCCAAGCGCAAGGATGACACAAGCTCCGCTCTAAAGAACCCACGTGCCTTGGATTATTGGGTCTGATGCCCACGCGGCCCAATGGGCCTTACTCCCGACGATCTTTCTTCTTGTATCGTCCAATATCAATATTTGACACGGTCAAGGACTTAATCGATTAATACATCTTTACCAAAGTGACTACGTCTAGGTATGAACACATTTTATTTAATTCCTCAACACGTCGATGATCGACGTTCCATAGCGATTACGCGCTTTGTATTATTGAAACAAAATATAAACACATCACACGTGTCACCAGGTGGGAGACAGCTTCGCTGCTTTACCAGCATTCACCACCTTCACTCCTGAATGATTGACGAAGATGATCAAATCTTCTTCGACGTCAAACTCAATCACGACGCCATATCTCCATTCCTTCAAACGATCATCATAAAGAAGATAAGGATCGTTTGATTGCACCATCCCGTCAACGCGAAAGAAAGCAGTCTTTCCCGGTAAATTCATGAACCGACGAAAATCAGGTTCTACTACAACCTTTTCTTCGAAGGCTCGAAGTTCATCAGTCAAGCACTGGGTGCGGTCGACGACGATCTTGAAGGGCACCTTCATATGCGAGAGACGAAGACAATAACCGACAACGCGACGCATCAATGGTTCCATAATAGCACAGCCATCTTGTACAAGCGAGTTTAATCCCGAGATTAAACTCTTGAAACTATCTTCAACCAGTTGTCGGTAGAAAAGTTTTTTTATCTTCAGTTGGATATCTGAAGGGAGTTCGTTCCATTGCTCCATCGAGATGGTGTTTTGTATATTCAGTGAGAGAAAATAGAGAGAAGAACTTGTATAAGCAATGGAACCCCGAGCCGTCCTTCATGGCAATAAATAAAGAAGCGCGGCTTTACATTACATTAAGTATACACCGTTAGATTAAATGCCACGTGGACGGCTCTGATTGTTGATCTGGTAGCAACGCCGTAAAGGCAGATCAAAGTTGGCCTTGATTGAATGTTGATCAACGATTTGCCACCGACACGCGCAGGTACTGAATTTCAAATGCCAGAAGAGGTGGGCCATCTACAGGCGGCAGCAAATCTAACATGCATCAAGTCAGTGATAGATACTAAGCAAGAGACCCGACACCGAAGAAGAAACGAATTTGAAATCAACTTGGTATGTCTGAATCAGCTTTGCAAATTGCTCAACGACAGTGCAGAGCAGCTAGGAAAATTGGTGAAAATGGGGAACTCACTGGGTGGATACCCTGCTCAGGTAGCGACCACCACCTCCGAAGTATTTGCAAGTGATAAACTGCCACGTATCTGACACCAATCACGTGGGGCGGTGCACTGGACAATGACGTACTTAGAGAACGCGTGAATAAGATTAGGGGACTTCTGTTTTTCCTGTCGATGGTTCTGGAGGACTGGAGCTTGTAGCATAATCCTACGGAGATTTTGTTAGTATGGCTCCACGCATGGGAGCCTTGGTGTCTCTGTATTACAAAAGGGATAACAATACACAACAAAAAAAAACAGCTATCTTGATCTGGGCCATTTACATTTGTAATCAATGCATTGGTGTGCAAACTGGGTGAACTTGCTGGGATAGAGAGCAAGGATGGAAGAAGAGGCAAATAGCTGATATGTCGTCCATAGCAATCCCTCTCCTCTTGTGTTTCCACGCACAGGCAGCAGACTGAACCAACCGCTTAGCTGCCTTTGCTCTGTCTGGCGTTGACGATACGATCTGTGTCGCTTCTTGATTGGAGACAACATCCCATACCTACACAAGGAAAGCAACTACAAGATTCGATCTATATTTCCAGAAGAAAAGCTATGTTAGAGAGTAATGATTACTAAAAAAAATAAAGTCTTTTTATCGAAATGGGGAAGGCAATCCTCTATGCTCCTTGGAATCGTATTGGGCTATTTAGATTTCAATTATCAAAAATTACTGCAATATCATAAGTGATGCGTACCCCATCAGTTGCCAGTATAACAAATTGATCTCTGCTAGTTATATGCCTCTGTGTCACCTCTGGAACAGAAATAAGTCCACAGTCCTTGACACAGTAATCCCCAAATGCCCTAGACATTGCCAGTCCCGGTGACTCCTCGCCTGGTAGCCAAACTCTGTGAACACCCGGCTCATCATCTAGACAGAACACCCGCCCATTAGATTGAAGTATTCGTTCTGCCTCCTCTGCAAAACAAGATATTCATTACTGTAAGAATCGACAGGTTTTTTCGCTTCTCTTATCAACCATAGGGAAGGGAGGAAGGAGTAAGTAGCAACTCGCAACTAACGAGGTAAATTGGGCTTGAAATCGATAGTAAGCTGAACTGGTATCAGGCTACCATCATCTGATATGGTAGCCAATACAGCCCGAGAGTCTCCAACATTTGCCACAAAAATGAGTTCACCCTGCCAAAGAGAAACCAGAACGTTGACCACGGTCACTTTTGTTACAAGATCAAAATAACAAAGAAACTATCAATTAGCACATTACCTGTCTAATAATTGTCAAGGCAGTAGTCCCACTGTGGAATGAATCGATTTGACGGTGTTTCTCTAGCTCTCGATCAACAGCAGCACAAGCCTTCAGATAGGAATGTTTCCATATATTGAATCCATGATGCTTTTTTTCAGTTTCCAAGTCAATATCCAAATCAAACGAAGCTTGTGCAAGCACCTCCTGCCAATTACACAACAGAGATGAAGGCATAGATTCTCGGACTTTCTTTGCCACAAAATGGCCCCATGGACCATGCCCATCAAATATCCCACAGAAGATCATGTCTGCTTGGCATCCAAACTCCTGCTTCCATGAAACCAAAAACAGCACTCAAAATCACAGGAAACAAAGTAGCATTCAAAACCATTGAAATTGGCAAAAAAAAATTCTGAGAATACACCAACCAATAGTGTCCAATGGTCCATGCTTACCTCCCATACAATGCAGCAATCCTGGTTCACTCCTTTCTCGCCCCTCTTTGAGAAAACTGAGGTAGAGTTTTCCGACCCAACAACATTTAAAAAGCCAGAAGAGCGCAATATCAGTTCATTCTTCTTTGCTTCTTTTGCCATTGCTTCTACAGCTTCCCTTCCATCGCCGTTCTCATTATTCTTCCCTTTTCTTATTGAAAGGGACCGTGCCAATCCATTGAACATTGAGGATATATGCTCCATTTAACTTTGTCCAATTCAACAAACCCCCACAGGAAAGAAGATGTTTGTAGATTAAAAACCTGAACATTCCAAAAGAACACAAAAATAAGTATCAATGGAGGCTAGACCTGTATGACACTAACAGAAAGACAATGACCAAGAATTTTCATTAAAGTAAGTCTTGTTGCATGTTTTTTACTCAAAACTCTTGGCTAAGAACAAAACGGTGGTTAAAGTCATTGATTTGGTTGGAAAGTTAAAGAGAGAATGACATGATCTGACTCGGAAAGTTAATGACCTAACTTTTAATAAGAGTAAAATACAAAACCCGTGATCATGAGGGACGTGGCAGAGAATATTCAGTCAGACATGGAACACTACCCTTGCATTGAGAATTTTGTTAACAGAAAAATAAAATAATAATAAAAATAAGAGAAAGCAAACAAGAATAGCCTCTAAATTCCAAGCTATTCCACTACCCTGTGTTTGGTTTCTGACTTGTGGGAAAATAAAGCACAAGAGTAGAAGTCGAATTCTTCCGTTATACATCAAGTGGACTTTTGATTTGCCACTGCTGTATGGCTAAGCTTAGTTGAGATTTTCAATCTGAAAAGAACAATTATAAAATGGAAAGCCATTAAGATTTTTCGTGCTTTCTTCTGTTCACTTAGAATTGAATTGAGGAGGCGACCCTATTGTTTGTTTTATGGGAGCGTGAAGGAAAGGAAAAGGACTTTCACAAAAAAAAAAAAAAAAACACTTGGGAACATAATCTAAATCATTAGCATACTTTTGGTAAACCGTAGAAAAGGAGAACTTTCATCCCCAAATGAATTCCGATTTGTTTGCAGATCTTCTCTTCATCAAGACCAAACTTATTCTTTTTGTTATCTGGGCAAAGAAAATTGCAGTAAAGGACTACAAGTAAAAGTTTTCACTCTGTTATTCTAGTATTCCTCGACAAAATGACACTTATTTGCATGAACCGGAATATTGAGAAATACCATTATAGTTTTCCGTTCCAGTTCTCGCCAAAATCCAAAATAAACTCCAGTAAAAGCTTTACAATAACAGAATCAACTTCCTAAAAAGGTTCATTTAAAGCTACCCACGTATGACAACCCAAATATACGGAAGCCCAAAACTCAAAAAAAGAAAAAAGAAAAAAAAGATCTTTCTTTGCTTTTCTTTGCCATTCTGTTTTCTTTCACTTTCTTAAAAAAACCAAAAGGAAAACGAAAAAAAAAAGGCAACAAAAATGGAGACGACGGAAGGACCTTGGAGAACAAAGATCAGAGAGCAGGAATCTGACGGATACTTTGCTGGAGAGATCGCGCACGGATCCGGAAATTGAAGCAAGAACTTTGGACGGAGGAGCTGAGAATTTGAGAGTATGAAAGAGAGGGACAACAATCCATATTGTGTTAGAAAGAGGCCCAGCTCTGCTCGTTTCTTCTCCTTTTTTTTTTCTTCTTTTTTTTTTTTTTAACTTTGGAGAAGATAACAAAGACACTGGCTTTTGTTGTTGTACATATACACACGGGAAGAACACCGTTCTGTTTTTTGCAGCAAACTCACTGAGGCTCGGGTTTAAAAATCTATTTTGCTCCTGTCTGCTTCATATTCTCATTTTTCATCTTGTGTTGTTAGAAAATATGGATGCAAATGTTATTGTTGTAATAAGTATATGCTTGTCAATGTTCAAGTTCAACTGCCAGGCTTGTAACTGTTAGATACTGTTTGGGCTAGTTGAGCTATATGCTGCTAATTGTGTGCACGATCATGATTTAATTTAAATTTTTTTTAGAGTATTATAATAAACTCAATCAATGGTATGTTTAGTAGAGTATATATCTAAGAAACTTGTTTTGAGTGAAAATCGCACCAAAACAACAAGAATTGGGCTTTATTTGTCGAGGTTTTCTTTTTTTTTTTTTGGGGGGGGGGTGGGGGGGTGGGGCGGCGGTTGTTGGTGATGACATTTTAAATATCAAGAAATCAATAAATCAAACAAGTTAAAGCTGGTGAATTAAGTATTAAAAATGTATAACATATAACATTAAAGATAAGACATGACCTTGAAACCCTGAAGGCTACATATGCCAAGGGTTTTTAGCTCCATTGGTCATAAACCTAAAAAACAGGAAAATTGTCAAAAAAAAATATTTATTTTGGGGGGGGGGGAATATTTAAACTTATTTTTTGTGGAGGAGAAATCCATGCCGTACCATAAAAACTTAGCCCTTTCTTTATACGTTAAGACACCAATCCTGGTGGGTCCTCGTCGGCCTACCCTGAAATTGAAATTTCTGAAAATACCCAAACGGTCTGCGGCTCTTGATGTCCGTTACACGACCAAATAATTAAGGCGGAGCATAGGGAGCTTAAAAGATATCTTGCGTCGTTAATACATTTTCTATACAAAAATTTGCACAACAATGTCTTCTCTAAATTCCTTTTAATCGAACACGTGGCAGTATATCAGCCAGCAGCTTCTTTTTTTGACGATCAAAAAGCATCCTCCTTTGGTTTCCACTTTGTATAATTAATGCGTTCAGATAATTCCGGCAAAAAATCCAGTTGATAGCGATGGGCAATCTGGTTCGGTTAATAGTCTTGTAAGCAGTGCGACTTTTAGGTTAGATCATATGAAGAACACTTAAAATAATGATTTAATATATTGTATTTTATATTAATTTGAATATAAATTTGTTTATTATCATTTGTTTTTATTGAATAAAAATTTAGGTGGAAACTTATTAATATAAAAGTTAAAGAGATTTACTTAAATTTAATAATATTTAGAAAATAGTTTTTTGATAAAAAATTAACCAATGACTCTTTAATTTACAATAAAGGTCATCAATATACCCTTTTTTTAAATAAAATAATAATAATAATAAATGAGATAATAGTGTGGCGTCAGTGATGTGATAGACATTTTAATGCTCCTAAAAGCTTCTAGGAACAAGGTAGGCAATCACCAAAGTTCTCTCCCATTTTGGTTTTTTTTTTTTTTTTGAAGCACCCCTTTTTTTTTTTCTTTCTTTTTGCAGGAAAGGGAAGAAAAATAAAGCTGTCGCATGTGATAAATGGTTAGCTCAAAAAAAAAAAAAGAATGTACACGTCTTGATTATGCTGTTTATCTAATGGCTTGATCAAATGAATTTATAAGTTTTGTTTCTATAACAGAGAACAGAAAAACCTTGTTATTTGTAATTTGCAATGGGGCATTGACTTGAATCTTTATGCCGAAATCCCAAAGAAATGTGAAGCATAAAATGCTCTGAAAAGAAAAAAGAAAAAAAAAAAAAAAGGGGAAACAAAGATAGAGATATACATGACTCAAAAACATGTGCAACAATGGAGGCAAGTTGAAAGTTGAAGGCTTAAATTTCTTCTTAGATTTCAATCAACATAAAAATACCATTATGATGTACGAATAAGCACATGTTTCACACGATTCAACAACCATGAAAAGAATGGTTCGGTTGTCTCCCACTAGAGGCATGGTTCCACCTGACACATGATCGTGTCCCTTTTCCGGTGAGATCCATCGTCGGCTTTTCATGAACCTCACTCATCTGGTCGTGTCTCTCGGCCATTTTCAAGATTCAGCCTCACAGTTCCGATACTTTTTAAAATAAAAATATCAAAGACTCCCATAAAAAACCACAAAAAAAAGAAAAAAGAAAAACCCCATATTAGATTATAGGTCTTATGCCCTTATGCCTGGCCGCCAGGGACATGGGCATAATGCTGTTTGTTTTATAGTTATAATAATGCTTATACGAAGATAATACGGGTATAAATGTTAGAAGAGAGAGTAATAGAGGTGAAATAAATATGAAGTTCGCCTCTAGCCATTTATATGCCTGCCTGTTTGGGAGGTTTGAACTCCGGTCCAATCTTAACTTCCCTTCTTTTTTAGACGAAACATGATTAATGTTTTAGTGGAACAAGTAAGATCCACATCGAATTTCTATTAATCGTGAAACAGATAATAAAAATTATCAATATTTTAGTGGAAATTCTTTTTGTTTAAAAAAATTAAATTAAGTCGTTAACAAGTAATTTAACGGAAAATAAATTTAATTGAAAAAAAGGAAAAAAAAAAAAAAAGGTGAACGAACTGGAGCAAAGTAGTTAGGTAGCATTCAAGCCCTTTGAAAAAGCATAGAGCCGTTGCGGGTTGTCAGCGTCGGCTGGCCCCGCGCCCACCCCAACCTAGAATATCGCGTTCCTTGAACTTTCTTCTCGTTTGCATCTGCCGCAGTTGACCGTCAATCGTCCAGACGGAGATGACCCATTTTCTCGGTGGGGCCCAGGAAACAGAGTGGCTCAGTATTTATGGTCTGTCGGTAACATTGATGATTTATTTATTTTCACAACGTAATCCCCAAGTTTTTTTTTTAAAATAAATCTTTATTTTTACGAAACATTGATTACCGAGACTAATAAAAATTACATGCCTACGAATATATACACATGAATTTATTATAATTATCATTTATACATTTTTTAATGCATAATTATATTTAATATTATATAATGATTGTACATCGTATGATATTGAAAGACACGTCAAATTTATCATGTCGATGTCACGAAACTCCAAAAAAAGTGGAGAGCACAGTAAAACACATTAATGAATCCATCACAGGAATGGGTCAGCTCGGATGCTTAATTGGATGACTAGACTTTCTTGCACAAAGGCAAAATGGGGGTGTCCTTTCATGTTTTGCCTAAATGGAAAAGGAGATGACACCTTGAGGTAAGATAAGAAGGACCGGAGTTCCAACAACTCACGGACGCATTCCCATCTCAAATGTTTTTCAAACGCGTGAACCGCGATGCACGGTGGCCCGTGCATTTTGCAACACTGGAACCACACGATGCAGTTGGTGAAAAGGGGGAACTCGCTGGGTGGATCACCTGCTCAGGTAGCGACCACCACCTCCGAAGTATTTGCAAGTGATAAACTGCCACGTATCTAACACCAATCACGTGGGGCGGTGCACTGGACAATGACGTATTTAGAGAACGCGTGAATAAGATTAGGGGACTTCTGTTTTTCCTGTCGGTGGCTCTGGAGGACTAAACGAATATTAACTTTTATTAAACTGGCTATCATTACATTGACGATAAATGCAGGATTTAATGGGGTATTTTAATATAATTTGGTGTAATAATTAGAATTATGGGTCGTTTTTTCTTAAAAAAAAAAAGAATTATGGGCTACTATTTCGATTAGATAATTTAGAATATAAATGTAATATGTAATACTACCCAATTTTCAATATTGTCGAGAAATAAGGAGATCTTAAACTATACAGATATAAGTATTACATATTTTAATAAGTTATTTTTTTAAAAAGATAATGACCTTATTACAAGTGGTATCAGAATCTATTTCTGTCCATCGTGAGATCCTTGACTTGGAGTGGAATGCTGAGAACTTTTAATTTTACTAGTTTGGTGCGTGTCTTAAGAACATTGACGAAGACTTCGATGAATTTAATGTGAAAAAATATAATTAATACATATTATTTAACTCATAACATTGTCAAGAAGTAAATATTGGTCATATAGAGGTCAATAGATTACCTTTTAGAGAAATAATAGCCCGTGAGACTAAGAGACCCTTATGAGCACAGAGATCATGAGTGGCTGTGCTAGCAGTGTTTGCTCGGCGATGTAGACGTCAAGAACCCATTGACGAGGGGTCCAGTAGAATTTTAAGAAATTGATTATGGCAAATTGGTTTGTGAAAAGGGATCTTATTACATCACAGAGTTTACTTACTTCTAACTATTTTTTTGAATTTTATTGTGTGAAATTTTTTTGTACTTAGAATGCCTATTATACGGTAAATCAACATCGGAATAGCACTCAGATAGGATTTAAGTGATAAAAAAGCTAAAGCTAATATGAGACAATGACACTAATGGCAATCAATAAGAGGTTCTCTAAACCTAATCCACCACATAGCCATCGCCGGCAAATAGAATTGGGCCAAATTTTTAACGAGTCTCGTAAAATTCATATTATTTGAACATTTTCACACACAAGACAATTTAATAGCTTGGGTTCACGGACAAATTGATAGTCAAAATTTAGATAAGAATTTTTGGGAAGAAAATTTCAAGCATAATGAACATTGGTACGAGGCGTCATTGCCATGAAACGCACCCTGGTGTTGCAGTGAATAGGTAATGATAAAAAAAATGTTGAACCGCCTGATGATAGGAATAGCAAAAGCCACGATTAGTTGGGGAATTCTAATACAGACAACTAGGCAGCCTGGCACCCTGCCCATCACGATTGATCTCCGTCCAGGAGGCTGGTCAATGTCAGATTTTCTAGATGCCCTTTTCTGGCAAAGCACGTCTCGCGTTGTCTCACTGGCAACTCGCAGTTGCTAATTGCAAACTTGTCAGGCGTCTTTTTCCTGGACAATGCCATAACGTCTTCATATGTCATAAACATGGTAAAAAGTAACTGAACTGACTAGGTAGAAGGCATCACGAGGGGGAAGTGAGACCTATTCACCTACCACAATAGCTGCCTAGTAGCAACGGTGCAAGTTCAATTCTGCACACGAGTAAGTACCCTAAGTACCATGTTTTCACGTTCACTATCATTTCTACCCTGAAAGGAGTTAAAGAGAGAGAGAGAGAGAGAGAGAGAGGCTACGGAAAATTTTTCTGACACTATTTCCTATGCAAATCCTCCAGCGGACTGTTCAATTTCAAAATCTGCATTTAATAGTTGAATTTTTAATGTGCCTTGCCTGGACCTGTCTCAATAACTGCGGGGTTGAAGTAGAGCCTGCCAGATTGCCTGAAACAAAACCCAACAACGGGGTACGTTGACAAGAGTTCAGCGTGTCTGGTATGCCTTTCTGTGTTAACTAATGATGTCAGCAAAATTTTTATGATATTACTTTTCACTCAATTATGAGCAGTACCCACTATCCGAGGAAGAATTAGTCGTCCAAAATGCATCAAATCTTGACCAAGGGACCCCTCCAGGTTATATATTGTGGAGGTCCCACTTGGGAAACAATAGACAAACATAACCATGGAAAATAAAACAAAATAGGCAACTGAACACAAAAGCACAATTAGCTTTGAGGGCCAACATCCATAAGTATTGCTTACTTTCCAGTGACTAACAGAAGCTCCCTGCCCAAAAAAAGGAACTGATGCGTGCAGCTCTGCTTTAGTACTAAAAACCGATAACCCCACTTCGAAAACGAGGGAAAAACCAAAAACATAAAAATTGATAAACATACTGAAATCAAACCTATCGTAGTAAGGTTAAAATTCAATCGGGATTGGATAGAGTTCTAGGGAAGGGGATTCCCTCCTCTTTTGGGGAAGTATTCTGGGCTGAGGGAGCCCAATACATTTGAAAACTATTGGGCCATCTGAGCCCATGCTTGCTCTAAACTTTGTTTTTTCTAGGTAAATTTTATTTTTTTATCCATCTTTCTTAAAAAGGACCAAAAAAAAAAAAAAAAGGAAGAAAATGCAGATAATCTCATTGTCTTGCCTATGAATCCTTTAACCAATTACAGATTGCGAGAAAATGGGGATTTTTATATATATCCTCTTAAATTAAGGCATTGGACACCAAATTGTGATTTAGTACAAACATCGGAATCCCGAAAAGGAGTTTTCCTGCACTAACATTACCAGGTAGATGCAACTTGTTCACAACTGCTTCAATTCTGTGCAAATGGGTGGTTTGGGTGAAGCTGGTGGCTTTATATATATATATTAAGGCATGGTACACCAAATTGTGATTGATTCCAAATATCACAATCTCAACTTGTCTTGTCTTGATGACTGTAAAATGATTAGAACATATTAGGTTAATGACAAAGACGCCTGGACAATCCTTATAATTTACGTAGCCATAAAGACGTGAAAAGGAAAGTGGAATGTAAACAGTGTGTGTTTGGTAAGAAACCATTCCTATATGGAAGAGCGAAAACGAAACTGTGGGGAAGCCATGATTATTCCAATACCCTTTTCGCTTTCAAGTTTCTATTCCAACTTGTACGAAGCAACTATATCTTGTTATTTTTGTATTATATAATTTATTGTATGGTCAAACCTACTGCTTGCCATTATTTGGGTGGTTGATAGAATTTGGATTAAAAATTTCTCTCTTTTCGTCTATAAGAAATTGCATGGGTCGTCTATAAGAATTAAAGTTGAGTCAAACCTAAAAGGACAATGTTGGGTGCCACAGCCCTGCCTTCACAAGATAACCATAACAAAAGGACAAACAACGGAGCGGGTGTTCAACGGAAGCCCGAAGATAGAGATTTACGTTCTTAGAGGGAAGGGAAGGCGTATAAATCTAGGATTAATTTTCATATTGATCACACTTTCTTGATGGACGTTTTTGAAAATAACAAGAAAAGCATCAAATTGAAGCAATTATCCGTTCATTATTGCGTTCCATAAGAAGTGTTAACAATCGATTATACATGTGCAAAGCGTGCACGGCACCCTAAGGTGATTGTCACTTGAATTTCTTTCTATATACTGTCCCACTAGGAGTAACCACAGTGGTAGTAGTAAGTTTATTCTAGTTGCCATTTTAAATCATCAACCGAATTGCCACGTGCTTCTTTGTGCATTGCGTTACTCTCCCAACTACAAACTCGATAAAGCAAGCCAGCCGTTCAGATGAAAACATCGTGAACACATCTTATTACGAATACTTTTGGCAACTTTAGGAGAAAATGAGGCGAAGGGAGTTAAGTTGACCCATTTAACAAGCTACACTTCTCACTAAGCAAGCACGATGTGTAATTAACTTTCGTGAAAACTTAATTAAGTTGGTATTTGGATCTTAATTCAGTTGGCAACTAGGGTCCTCGATGATGAAATCAGCATTTTGCAGCATGAATGTTTGTCTTTGTCATAAACAAGATTTTTGACTGATAGTACATATGGTTTGATTAATCTATATATCCAATTATACATAAGTGAATTCGAATTGAATTCAACGTTACCCGAGGTAACAACGTGTTTACTTTAATGGTTGTCATTTGCCAAGGATACAAAATAAACTCCATATGAAGCACACGAAGTTTTCTCTGTAAGACAACAACACGGCCAAAGTTGGATATGCCCTTGCACACGAGGAGGCATATATTTTCCCTGCCAAAATTCATTGGACCTTTATGTATTGTCGATGCCTCAATTGTTGGAAATTTGAATTTAATTAGTATTCCAGCGGGGATAAGCCTAATAGCAGACTTAAATCTTTATAAATTCTTTAATGTAGCCATATTATTTTTTGCATTATCGTTTGAGTCATATGCATTCAAATTTTGTTCAATTTAAATATATTTTTAAATGAAAGTGTGTCAACTCATTAAAAAATATTTAATTAAATAAAATATGCTCCAAAAAAACAATTCGTCCAAATATATACTCAACTGAAACAATCCATAAAAATATAAGACTCTAATAAAATAATAATAATAATAATAATTATTATTATTATAATTATTTTAAGGATTTATAATAATTTAAGACTTATTTGCATATAATATTCTCATTCAATTTAAGTTATATTTAACTTTCCCGAAAGTTGAACTCCCACAACACAACACACAAGGAAAGGCAGATTTTCACAACCTCGTCAAAAATTAGATCACCGTGCATTCAAGTCATGTTTAACGATTTGATGATTTCTGTTTGAATTGAGTTGATTTGATTGAATTAGGCAGGTTGAGCTGATTGATAGACCTCCCTGGTTAGAATCATAGATTGGATCAATAAGGCACACGGACAAAACCCCAAATTCCATTTTTTTTACAAAAAAAAAGACAGAAATCGACAAAACAATGCAAGTTAAGCATAAAAACAAAAAAAAAAAAAAGAGGGGAGGTGGAGAGAGAGAGAGAGAGAGCTACCAATGGCAGCTCAACCACCCAAATGTAAGAACGTGACGCTTATTAGGATAATATATTATGATTAAGAACGGAATACTGGCGGCCAAGGCCATTATATTGTATAGAAATGAAAACGGTCAAAAAATAATACCCACAAAAAATTGCTTTTACTTTTTAAGGAAAAAAAAAATCTTATTATTATATTCTTGAAGGGCAAATGCTCACGCCACTTTGCTAATTCCAAAGGCACAGCACTGACGCCCCCTGACATGAGCGTCGGGACGTCAAGGTTTCGAATCAGATGCCAGGACGGTGGCATCTAGGACTAGGACTGCCTGCATTGCTTTTGCTGCAGCCTGGGCCCATCTCGATGACACGTCACTCCATGTCGTTTTGTCGAATGTAGTAGCTATACGAGACGGCTCATGTCAAAGACGGAAAGTGGAAGAGACGTGTTTCTCATACTCACTCGCCTTCTTCTTCTTCTTCTTCCTTTTTTTTTTTTTTTTAATTTATAATTTTATTTTAAGTGCACTACAGATATAAATTGGTATTTTATTATTTTCGTTAAATTTTATTCAAAATCATATTTGACGTTAAATTAATTTAATTCACTTAAACTGTAAATAAAATTATCTTATACTTTTAATATAGTTAATTAGAATACTTGTACAGGAATATAATAAGATTTTGTGTTTAAATTTTAGTGATTAGTTTATTATTATTTTTATTATTATTTTGTTGAACTTCGTCTCACGTGTAAAATAAAAAATAAAAAATAAATGTCTGGAAAAACTATGATGTCCCAAGAGAAATAAAATGAGTTAAAAGGTGGTCCCATCCAAAAGGAGCTTTCAACCTGATCAACATTTCTCTTACAACTAATACGTGCCAACAGACATAAAAAGCTGGCAAATGGCAAATGGCCATCTTCTTCTTCTTTTTTTTTTTTTTGCCTGAAGACCGAAAATGTGGCGTGAAAATGAGTGGTAATAAAAAGCTAGTCTGCAGGTGGCATAAAGTTCGCAAGAGAATTGAAAAAGGCGACAGCGACAGTAGTGGGCACCAACGACTGGAGAGGAGGATGAGGGTGGGGGGACCCAGCGGACTGGACTGGACTGGACTTGTGCAGCGAAAATTCACTAGATTTGAATTTGTGGTTTCCAATCCGCCGATTTCACGTATCCACTCAACCCGACGAGAAGCAGACGCGCGGATCAAGATGCCGGGTGACTTATCAGAGATCCCACTGTTCCTATCACCGATAGGGCCGGTAGAAAATCAAAGACGCCTGTACCACGCATCGGAGATCGCTAGACCGAGTCTCTCTTTCATTTCTCCTCCTCTCTCCCTCTCTTCTTTGCCTCATGCCTCTGTCTTCAAAGCAGCCTCTGAAACCCTAGGAGTCGTCGATTTTCGAGCTGAGCTGGGCCCCGAGTGCCTTGAAATTAGGTGAAAGCTCTGCTCCGTGCTTATTTTCTTTTGCGAGTTGTACGTTGTCTGGATCGGTCGGGTTCAAGGATCGAATGGTTCCAGGCGGAATGTCGTCTCTGAGCAGGGAATTGGTGTTTCTCATACTTCAATTCCTTGAAGAAGAGAAATTCAAGGAGTCTGTCCATAAGTAAGCTTCCAGTCTCCTCTTTGTCTTTGAATGTTTATGCACCTGTTTCTTTTTTTTTTTTTTTATGTACGCTTATGTTTGTGTTGACAACTTTGTACAAGGTGGACGCCTTTTTGTTTGTTGAAATTCTTGCGTTGTGTTGAAAGGTAGTAAAAGAAGCAAGCCGTTCGATGCGGTTTTGGCTGTTTTTACGTTTCTCAAATATTGAAAGTTTTGAATAAGAATGGTTGCACTAGGTATAACTAGGTGGTGGGCCTTTGTTCTGTTCATTTGTGTGCCATTATGTTGACGGAGGATCGATTTTCTTTTTCTCGTCCCGTGCCACCAAAATAAAATTGAAATGGATTTTTTCTGATTTGTTGAGTTAATTTTTGGAAATTTAGTAAGTTCAATTTGAGTATTTGAAGATGCTAAGATATCTATAAATGAGGGAGAATTCAAGTACTCGATAATAAATGAGGGAGAACTCACATGCCTAATTGGATAGATACTGCTTAATTGACGAAGGTTATAAAACATTCCAAGTGGTTGAATTGTGCTGGGTTGAGTGGAGGAGTCTTTTT
Source organism: Ceriops tagal (assembly GCA_021533255.1). NCBI lineage: Eukaryota > Viridiplantae > Streptophyta > Magnoliopsida > Malpighiales > Rhizophoraceae > Ceriops > Ceriops tagal. The sequence continues at coordinate 303,559 of CM038599.1, read as the reverse complement.
CCTTTTCTTAGTGTTAGATTGCTAGAGACTTAAGTGTAATTGTGAAGTTATTTCCTTGTGTCCTTGAGGTCACAAGTTTCGAGTTGTGGAAACCACCTCTTTGTGAAAGTATGGGTGAGCCTGCGCATATACGACCTTTCCCTAGAACCTATAGCATGGAAGTCTTGTGCACTAGGATGCCCTTGGGTTAGATTGCTAGAAGTATGTTTGAAATATGTATGATGACTTGGTGAAGTGTTGCTCAAGTGTAATGTTGTTTTCCTCAGGCTTGAGAAGGAATCGGCATTTTTCTTCAATATGAAGTACTTTGAGGAGAAAGTCCAAGCTGGAGAGTGGGATGAAGTCGAAAAGTACTTGTCAGGATTCACCAAAGTTGATGACAACAGATACTCCATGAAGATTTTCTTTGAAATCAGGAAGCAGAAGTATCTTGAAGCACTTGATCGGTACACTTAATTTGGGTTCTCATACTATTCCTAGTTATGATTATTGTCCCTGAGCTGGAAAATATATTTTTGTTGTCTTGTTAATTATTCAGGCAGGACAAGGCGAAGGCTGTTGAAATTTTAGTGGAAGATTTGAAAGTATTCTCTACATTTAATGAGGAGTTGTACAAAGAAATCACCCAACTTTTAACGCTTGGAAATTTTAGGTAATTTTCTTTCACATGTAAGCTATATATTTATATTATCTGTCATCGTGTTAGCATGACAACGTGGTTTCCTTTTTGATCAATAGGATGGCTATAAATCATGGAAAAGTTAAAGATTGAATTGTGATTATTTGGTTGACAAAAATGAAACTTTTGGTTAGCTTCTGAGTTGATTTCTGTAGTTTGGATTGGAGAAGTGAAATGAGCTTTCCATTTGAAAAAGCCAGACTGATGAATCGGGGGATTATATTTAATTTTAAACTTTTTTGCCTTTTCAAATCAAAGCAATGTAGAAAAAATGTGTTACATTGAGATTGTATTCATTGAATTGCTTGCTTCACTTTTTCTAGTTCATGGAACCACCTAAGAGTGATTAAATTCTTCTTCTGGTTCTGAATGCAGGGAAAATGAACAGCTGTCCAAGTATGGTGATGCTAAGACTGCTCGTAGCATAATGCTAATAGAGCTAAGAAAGCTTATTGAAGCAAATCCTCTTTTTCGTGATAAACTTGTTTTTCCTAGTCTGAAGTCTTCAAGACTGAGAACTTTGATTAATCAAAGGTAACAACAACTGTTCAATGGATGTATAGCCATTCATGATTTTGATTTGATACCTTTAATTTTGGTGTAAGGTCTACATTGTACTTAGCCCAGTGAGTTTGGCAAAGACCTAGTTTAAGTTTACTCTTTCTTTATTGGAGAAATTGATTTCTTAAATTGGAATAATAACTTCTGAATATTGCTATTGTATGTTGCTGCTTTGATCCCTTTACTGTTCTAACAATTGATTTTGTTTCTGGCTACTTGGTCTTTGCAGCTTGAACTGGCAGCACCAGTTATGCAAGAACCCAAGGCCAAATCCAGACATCAAGACTTTATTCACAGATCATAATTGTACACCTCCAAATGGGCCTTTTGCATCTGCACCCATCAATCTGCCTGTTGCTGCTGTTGCGAAGCCTGCTGCTTATCCATCACTTGGTGCTCATGGTGTATGATATCTTATGCTTTGATTTTTCTAGCTAAATTGGGTTCTATTTTTGAGAATTTTGTTTACTGAATGCTATGGTTTCAATTGTTTTTATTAGCCATTTCCCCCTGCTGGGGCAGCTGCTAATGCTGGTGCATTAGCTGGTTGGATGGCAAATGCTTCTGGTTCTTCATCCATTCAAGCAGCTGTTGTTACTGCATCTTCCATGCCTATTCCAGCAAATCAAGGTTAGTAATGTACTAAAGGTTCCAGCTTAGCAACTGAGCTGGGGAATACACCCATGATAGATGTTGATAAGCTGAAATGACATAAAACCCCTCATAAGTTGCACTGCTAAAACACATTTTGCTTGCTACAAATTCTCTGTTTTTCAATTTTTTGAATGCCAATGGAGGATGGAGCTGGGTGTGGTCGATGCATCTATATTAACTCTGAATTGTCACCACATCCTGTTCTGTTTCCGTGGTGAATGCTGTGGAAGTGAATGTTTTGGGAAGCTTATGTTATTGGGTATTGGGTGGCATTTTTTTGTCTTAATCTTAGAGTCTCCCTTGTCAGATTTTAGTGGTTTTAATGCTAACTATGTATTGTGAAACCCAAAGTATTGTTATACTGTAAATAACTTATGAAGAACTTGCCCAATATGCCTTTTCTTCTATCTGATTTCAGTCCCGAAACATCCAAGAACACCGTTGACAGTCTCAGGCTCAGTTGATTATCAAGTTCCAGACCATGAACAACTAATGAAACGTCTGCGACCTGCACAATCTGTTGAGGAGGTAATTTTCAATTAACTTGCATGTTTAATGTGAGAGTTGGGAATAATTAGCTATACTTTTCTATAATTGTCAGCTTTTTCAGTATTTTATGATTAGCCTGTTTTTCTCATAAATAATGTTGAATAGATTCCCTGGTCTCTACTTTTCAGGTTACATATCCAACCTGGCGGCAGCAGGTATCTTGGTCTCTGGATGACCTGCCAAGGACAGTTGCTTTGACCATGCATCAAGGTTCAACTGTCACAAGCATGGATTTTCATCCTTCTCACCATACACTGCTTCTTGGTATGTTTCTTATCTCCTTACCATGGCCATAATTTTTGTGCATCATTTGAAGATCATATCAGAATACATCATTTTTTCTGTCTCAACTTCACATGGCCAGACATCTTCCCACTCTTAACATTCTGTGTATTGAGCAGTTGGTTCTGGTAATGGTGATGTTACACTATGGGAACTTAGACTGCATGAGAGGTTGGTTTCAAAGCCCTTCAAGATTTGGGACATGCCAACTTGTTCAACACAATTTCAGGTTGGATGTCTTTATTTATGATGTGTTAATATAGATGTTTTGCCATGTACCTTGCCTTTGCATTTTTTTTTTCTTCTCCTTGGCCTTTCCGTAGCAATAAATGAAAACCAAAAGATTGCTCCTTTATCCAAACGAAAAAAAAGGAAATAAAAAAACAAAAGGATGCTTCATTGTGCCACCAATGTGGCAGATACGTTGTGTCTTTTTGGATACCTTTCTAGTGACCCTTGAGTAATGAATAATTTACTTTGAAAGGCTTCATATCTGGAGGTTTCTTGCAGGCTTCTTATGTCAAAGATGGGCCAATTTCTGTCAGCCGTGTCACTTGGAGTCCTGATGGAACTTTTGTGGGTACGTTCCATTTGTCAAATATTTTGTACTTTATTGTATCCTTTATCTTGTCCTTTTAGTGTCTTATGGTCTTCTTGTTGCAGGGGCTGCATTTAATAAACATTTGATTCATGTGTATTCCTACACTGGACCAAATGACCTGCACCAGCGTTTAGTGGTAAGTTGGTGGCATGTATATCTGATATGGCTAAGTATGCAGCTGTAGCAATGAATAGCCTTCCTTTGTCATCACAGATTGATGCCCATATTGGAGGTGTTAATGACTTGGCTTTTGCTCACCCAAACAAGCAACTATGTGTTGTAACCTGTGGAGATGATAAGTTAATAAAGGTAGGTAATATAAGTTGCTGTGAGAGGTTTAATTTAGTTAGATCTAACGTACTAACAAAAGAAGTGGAACAGGTGTGGAGTTTAACTGGACGGAAACTTTTTAACTTTGAAGGTCATGAAGCACCAGTTTACTCAATCTGCCCACACCACAAAGGGAACATCCAGGTATCGTAGGAAAGGAATAGTCATATTTGTTCTTGATTTATGCATTGGTTTTCCTCTATAGGCAGAAAAGTTGTTAGTCTGACCACAAAGCTAATTGTTAATTTAACTTAATTTAACTTCAAACCTACAAATTTGTTTGTCATTTCCCGTATGCTGTGAAGCAGCAGAGTGTCCATTTTATTGAAATGGTGCTTCAATTATGTGAAGTAGTCATGTGATCTCAGACGCCAGGGAAGACTTTTTCTGGTGCCATTAACTGTGTTGTGACCATGCAGTTCATATTCTCAACTGCCATTGATGGCAAAATAAAGGCTTGGTTATATGACAATTGGGGTTCTAGAGTTGACTATGATGCTCCAGGTCAGTGGTGTACAACAATGCTTTACAGTGCTGATGGGACTAGGTAAGATAAATGTTCTTGAACATATGGATCTGACATGAGCATAGACCCAATTTGTTCATTTCTCCAAGTTCATTAGTCTGCATTTCTTTGTAAAGTTTTTAATAAACTCTTATGATTTTCTTTTCAACCAATTTACATAGTTCGTGAACCTTTCTGTCAGGTTATTCTCTTGTGGGACAAGTAAAGAGGGGGACTCTTTCTTAGTTGAATGGAATGAAAGTGAAGGAGCAATAAAGAGGCATTATTCTGGCTTTCGAAAGAGATCACTGGCCGGTGTGGTACAATTTGACACCACGCAAAGCCTCTTTTTGGCTGCAGGTGAAGATAGTCAGATAAAGTTTTGGGATATGGACAACATCAATGTTCTAACTAGCACAGATGCTGATGGTGGATTACCAGTGAGCTATATGATTAGCTTTATGGCTGTTCTATTAATGGTTTGTTTCCATGCTGGGTGCCTAATCATACTATTTTCTTCAGAGTATTCCTCGCCTGAGATTCAACAAGGAAGGAAATCTTCTTGCTGTTACTACCGCAGACAATGGATTCAAGATACTTGCAAATGCTGTTGGTTTTAGATCATTGAGAACAGTTGAAACTCGCTCTTATGAAGTATTTAAATCCCCTATTGAATCAGCTGCTATCAAGGTTGCACTGATTTCCTTTACTGACTTGACCATTTTTCAGAAGATATTTACTTCCCAAGAACATGTTTCTGTCCATTGAACAGGTTCCTGGCACTTCTGGTGTCACAAGTGTCAGTCCAGTCAATTGTAAATCAGAAAGGAGCTCTCCTGTGAGGCAATTTGCAATTTTTGTATGTTTGCCATAATTTTTCACACTGATTTTTATCTCAATTTTGGCAAATGTGAAGTACTGTGTGTTAATGGTAGGCATGCATCAATGTTTGCCTTTTTTTAACAATTATCCTGTGAACTGTTTTGTGTATTAAAAGAAGGCACCCATTGCTTGTCATAATTTCTAGCATGTCAGAAATAATAGCTTCACTAGTTTCTCCTGTATTATAACATTGGCTGATTTTCAATCATAGTGTGTCCTTGCTTGTGGTGGAGAATGTCTCTTTTTATCTGTCCATTTAATGCCTATGCTGACTATATTTCCATGTATAAAGTGGACTTCATTACCTGTTAATGATTTGACATTAATTTAAAGGGTTATACTGAATAAGACGTTTATTCTCCTCTGGAAAGTTTTTTTGCTTTGCAATTTGATAATTTGGTTCCTTTGGTGGCAAATTGTTTTGAGTGTGTGTTCATTTTGCTTGGTTGTTTTAGAGTGGAGTTGATCCTATGAATAGAAGCAAGGAAAAGCCACGAACCATGGATGTTGTAATTGACAGATCAAAACCCTGGCGGTTGGCTGAAATTGTGGATCCTGGAGAGTGCCGATTAGTTACCTTGCCTGAGAGCACAGATACTTCTAGCAAGGTGGGTTAAGTTTCTTCTGATATCTGTGATTACCACATGGTTTTGTGCCCTGAATTGATCCGACCCTTTTTTTGTTTCCAGGTTGCTAGGCTGCTATACACAAATTCTGGTGTTGGCATTTTGGCATTAGGATCAAATGGCATTCAGAAGTTGTGGAAGTGGGCATGTAATGAACATAATCCATCTGGAAAGGTAGTATCTTTATGATGAACAAGTTAACTAAATGGTTTCTCTCTATTTGACTGTTTCTCCATTTGCTACATGTTGAGTTAGTCTTGAATGGGTTTCTGAATGTGATCAATGTTTTAAAGGCCACTGCCAGTGACATTCCACAGCATTGGCAACCCAACAGTGGTCTTCTTATGACTAACGATGTGTCAGGTGTCAACCTCGAAGAAGCAGTCCCATGCATAGCACTCTCAAAGAATGACTCATATGTAATTTCAGCCACTGGTGGAAAGGTTTCGCTTTTTAATATGATGACATTCAAGGTATGTCTGTGCATGCATGCATTGAAAGTATGGTTAAATGCATCTCATGAAAATGTTGTTAACTTGGGCATTTTCACTATTTTCATTGACTGCTTGGTTTGCAGGTAATGACAACATTCATGTCATCTCACCCTGCTTCAACCTTCCTAGCATTCCATCCACGCGACAATAACATTATAGCCATTGGAATGGAGGATGCGACTATCCACATATATAATGCTAGAGTGGATGAGGTGATTGCTTACTCTAAGTTCACATTCAAATCTTTTTTCCCAGTGTTGATGTTCATCCTTACACAGGGTCCCAATGTTCTTGCTTGGCTTTTCTAGGTGAAATCAAAATGGAAGGGTCACCAGAAGCAAATAACTGGTTTAGCCTTCTCTACCATTCTTAATATCATGGTTTCATCTGCTGCTGATGCTCAAGTAAGTGGAATTCTTGCATGTATCCAGGAATGGATTTATGCTAATTGCATAACTATTAGGTAGAATATTTCACATATGGCCTTTTCTTTGTTCTGTTTCCTTCTCATTGGTACAAATGGTTCAGTCCTTGTGCTGACATCTGTGTGACATCAAAGTTGCCTTTTTCCATCTTGTTTTCCTACTTTTGGTTCTATTGCTGTTTTCTTCAAAAAAATCCACTTTGCAGTTTTTTCCCCCACAAACTTGGGGTCTGGAAAGAGGAACTTGAAGATCCACCCTTGCCAATTTGCCTGAAGTCATTGCTCTCAAGTTTCAAACCTGCACCGTTGTTGCTGTAATCCTAGATTTTTTACCACTGTGCTAAGCCCCACATGGAGTGATGTTTTAAGTCTCTTAAGTTCTAAATTGAGTGCTGGTGTTGAGTCTAATGAAGCAGGGAGGCAAAGTTGGCCATGTTTATGGTTATGGGCATGGTGGTCCAGTAAGAAATTGGGAGAGTTCTGTTTTTCCCTTTGGTATTTTGTGTAGTTATAGGGCGGTGGGAATGGATAGATGGAAAATGAATGCCCATGAATTGCCAACTCTGGTTTTTGGAATTTAAAAATCATAATGTGTGTCCCAAATTTTGAGCTGCTATCATAACTGCATGAATTGCCAACAACCTGCAGTTGAGGGTTTGTCTTGGCTGTGTTGCCATCTGCCCATCAAATTTGTTCAGCTTAACTACTTGTGCAACCCTGTTCCTAATTGAGATTTTTACGTTGAGTGAACCTTGTGCTCTCAAAGGGTGTTGTTTCTTTATGGTTCCAATTAATTTAATAATTATTTTTCACAGCTTTGTGTCTGGAGCATTGATACATGGGAGAAAAAGAAATCTGTTGTCATGCAAATTCCAGCAGGGAAATCATCTACTGGTTACACTAGAGTGCAGTTCCACTCGGATCAAACCTGTTTGCTGGTGGTTCATGAGACCCAGTTAGCAGTTTATGATGCATCAAAGATGGAGTGTATCTGTCAGGTATGAGGTTGATTGAAACATGTGGTGCTTAAATTTCTTGAAATTTTATGTATTTTGCTGTTGCTAATTGTGGCATTTTCTGATCTAGTGGTTACCACAAGATGCATTGCCTGCACCTATATCTTGTGGGGTATACTCGTGCAACAGCCAATTAGTCTATGCTGCCTTTTGTGATGGCAACATCGGGGTGTTTGATGCTGATGGCCTGAGATTAAGATGCCGCATTGCTTCATCAGCATATTTGTCTCAGTCAGCCTTGAATGGGTAAAGTGATCTTCAGTGCCTGTTATAAAATTTTTTGTTTGCTTAATCTCCTTTTTACCTGCTGAAAAGCTTACAGCTCCCATATTAAACTCCTGGCAAATATTATTATTAATTTTTTTGGGGGAGATAACCATCGGTTCTCTGAACTCAAAGGGTGATGTTGATTTGCCTTAATCTTCAAAAATTGCTAATGAGTGTACTGACATGTAGAAGCCAACCTGTGCACCCGCTTGTTGTTGCGGCACATCCTTCGGAACCCAATCAACTTGCTGTTGGTTTGACGGATGGGTCTGTTAAAGTGTTGGAACCCACGGGATCGGAGGGAAAGTGGGGATTGACGCCGCCAGCGGATAATGGGATACTGAGTGGTAGAACAACATCATCATCTACTACGAGCAGCCACACCCCAGATCAGCTACAGAGATGAGAGAAACATTGTAACCTGTTGCTTAACTGGCATTTTGTAAATCATAGAATTTAGGTCCTTTAGTCCTCCTATGGCACATACCAAAGTTGAGCAAGTATGGACACCTCCATTACTGGTTGAAGATGCACATTCTTACATACTATTGTATTTTTCTTGTTAGTTACTTGTTTCCCAAGTGGTGATATGCCCCTTTCAAAGAGTTGCTGTGTTGATGTTGATAGGTGCCTTTCCTTTCAATAAACTCAATTTGTGGTTGCCACGCCCCTTTTCCCTTCCTGTCTTTATTATTATTATTATTGTCATTATCAAATGGTCCTGATTGAGGGGTTCCAATGTGAGATGGTTCCAATTTCCAGGGAGCTGAGCCAAGTATCATCGGCATTTTATTTTATTTTTCCTTATTTGTATGCTATGTAACGGAGGCGAGTCTCTTTAACATTTTAGCAAATTATTCCCACTTAGAGCATTTCATTCAAATTTATAGTGAACTTGTAAATTTTATTTAAATTTGTAATTTAGTGACTAAAACCCAAATATAATATATAATCAAGTTAAGTTATTTTTGTCGATACACATTAAATTTGACTATTCAAAAGTCGGGATGTGGTTTGTACAACTGTGACTTTATATTTTCAATTAATAATAAATAAATAAATACTCAATTATTATTAAAAGACAGTTGAATTTTTCATTCAACGAGTCCAACAGCCAACCTGTGCACCGTCTCGGTCTCTTTGCTTGTTACTTGAAATCCGATAATCGAAACCCTAAAATCCCATCGAATCGGCCGATGGCGAATCGGACAGATCCGACGGCGAAGAGCATAAGGGGAACGAACCCCCAGAATCTGGTGGAGAAGATTCTGCGCTCGAAGATCTACCAGAACACGTACTGGAAGGAGCAATGCTTCGGCTTGACGGCGGAGACGCTTGTCGACAAGGCCATGGAGCTCGACCATCTCGGCGGAACCTTCGGCGGCAACCGCAAGCCCACTCCGTTCATGTGCCTTGTCATGAAGATGCTCCAGATTCAGCCCGAGAAAGACATCGTTGTTGAGTTCATTAAAAACGACGACTACAAGTACGCCACGCCTTGCCCTAATCTCTCTCTCTCTCTCTCTTTTTTGGCCTTTTTTATATAGAAAAAGAATTATTTGGTTGAGCAATGAGGAGATGGGAAAAAGAAGAGAAACTTCTTGTAACATTTGTAGCTTTTGGATTTGGGGTAAAGGAAATTTAATTAACTTTTGTGGTTGATTGGATATGCGCAAGTCTCATGGGGCTCACTGAATTTGACGTTGTTTGGATGTTTTGGGAAGAAAGGGGAGGGGAAAGGAGTTTTTTTTTTTTTTTACGAGCTTTTCACATTCTAGAATGTCTTTTACACCGTGCTTTTTACCAATTGTTTGTTTCTGGATTCTTGTTTTATGCTTGATGGGTAGGACAGAAGCGAATAGTATAGAGGGCCCTTTGTTGATAAGTACAATGGAATGAAAACCCTTTTTGAAGGTTGTTCTATTGCATTGTGTTACATTGCCATAAAATCTGCAAAGTGTACTGTTTCATTTCCCAAATTTGCTTCTGTCTTTGCACATGTAAATTGCATTTCTACGGTTGTAGTTGAAGTTTATTGTCTGGTTGCAGGTATGTGCGTATACTTGGTGCTTTCTATCTACGTCTTACTGGTACTGACGTCGATGTGTACCGGTACCTAGAGCCTTTATATAATGACTATCGAAAACTGAGGTGCAAGTTAGCTGATGGGAGTAAGTTCTGTGGCCTTTCCATTGAATTTCTTCTCATTTCTATCTCTTTGGTATCTTTTTTTAAAACACTGGAACCAAAATGTATTTGTGTGTTATTATCTGTGCTTATTAGTGGATATAGTAATTTTTGCTATCCTCTCTACCATCAGAATTTGCCCTGACTCACGTGGATGAGGTTATAGATGAGCTTCTAACAAAAGATTATTCCTGTGATATTGCTTTGCCCCGTATCAAGAAAAGGTCAGTAATTTCTTACTCACCCTTAGAACTTTTACCGACCAACTAGAGTGGTTATAAGAAAAACACAATTTTTTACCACTTTCATGTGCATTGACATGAAGATTCTGAATTGTTGGCAATGCTGGTAGCTCTTTCCTTTTTTTGGTTAAATTTCTTTTCATTTTATTATAAGGCCAAAATCTCACTTCCATAGCTGCTATGCTTGGAACGTTTGGGTGTAACCCTCTATTGGATCAACAGATGGACACTTGAATCACTTGGTTCACTCGAACTTAGAAAAAGTGTGTTGGAAGATGATTTTGAAGAGGAAGAAGAGAAAGAGGAGAATGAGCAGCTCGATGTGCTAGACAACGGGGTTGATGAAAGGGTACGTCTTTCCTCCTATCTAAACACGAATTCTCATTTTTCAGCTTTTGTGTTGTGATATGTTTTTTTGGTTTCACATTCATTGCATTTTCAGTTTTGCCTATAACATGATTATAAAAACGTTGACAGGATTATCACCGTGGGAGAAGCCCTACAAGAGATAGAGATAGGGATAGAGATCGAAGACGTGAGAGTCATAGATACAGGTAAGCTTCTTGGCCATGCATGCTCCATGAATATCTTCATGTTCTGTTGCACCGTTACTATTCCTATTTTCTTGGTTTATTTTTCTATAATTTATCTTTCTTGTGAATTGGTTATCTCCTACCATGGTATCAGCTGTCTTATCATCTAATCTTTTGATCTTTGTGTGAAATATCCTCATGTGTGATTCCTGTTCCACTTCCCAATAGTTGGGGTGTAAACATTGTACTGGTCTTCTTTTTCATATAGAAGTATCTGGGGTGGAAAAGAAGAAACGAAAAGGAGAAATGGGGTGGTGGGGTTAGTGGTTGCTGGAGATGACCATGTGGAAGCTCTTGTTTTACTGTCATATTCATTCATATGAAAAGCAGTCAAGTGTTACTTCTTTGCCATGGCATTTAAAGCCATTGGTGGCTTAGAGCAGCTTCCAATAGTAATGTCTAGTGATCCTGCCAGGTTTCTCTGCACTGACAGTGTGCAGTGAGAAGTATGATGGATCAGACAGTTTCATTATTGCGTTACAGATGCAACTTCATGTGCACAAGCTTTGTAAACAGTTTGTGGGGTAAAAGAACATACTTATCACAATCATACTGTATTTTCCTCTTTATGCAGGGACAGAGACTACGATAGAGACTATGACAGGGATTATGATAGAGAGCGTGGACGTGGTCGGGACAGGGACAGAGATAGGGATAGAGAGAGGGAGAGGGAGAGGGAGAGGGATCGCTATCGCCTGAGAGGAGAAAAGGATTATGGCCGTGATAGGGATCGGGAAAGAGACAGAGAAGGTAGGGAGAGGGACAGGAGAGATAGGGACCGTGGCAAGCGGAGAAGTCATTCGAGGAGCCGAAGTCGGAGCAGGGATCGCAAGAGACATGGCCGCAGCAGCAGTCCAAGGAGGCGTGGAGATGGGCCAGAAGAGCATAAGAAGAAGAAGGAGAAGAAGGAAAAAAGGGATGATGGAACTGACCACCCAAATCCTGAGATTGCAGAAGCAAATAGGTTGCGAGCAGCAGCTGGGTTGAAACCATTGAAGATTTGAGGAGACTTCACTAATGGCAACATGTTAAACACTGCCGTCACATTTGTATCTGTCAATGTCCTTCAGAGCTCATATGGAGATGCATAGCAGTTCTTGTTAATATCTGACAAATTTGGGACTTTTGGGCAAGGGACGCATTGCCTTTTTCAACCTTCTCTCTAATATGTTGTTTGCATTTGTGTGTAGAATGAAATTATTCTTCCCGACTTGATATGCTGATTAAGTTTATGAATATCTTTTTAATTGATGCGAGCAAATTTAGTTCAACAAAATAAAATCACCAATATAGAAAGAGTTTTTTTTTCCTAGTGTTAATCTATTCTGTTCGATTTTGCTTGTACGTTCAAGAATAAAATTGACTTTAACACACTAGTGGGCTTTGCCTGGCATGTTAAAATCAGCAGCAGACGAATATTGACCCACAATTACATAAATGCTTATACAAGTCAACTTTTCCATCGGCATTGTTTTCCATTTTAGGCAAGCTTCTACGCACAAAAAAAGTTCAGTGACAGAAGTGCTTACTCTCGGCTGAAGAGCCAAGAAAGATAAGCAGTGATGAAGTACTCTCTATTTCTTTTTCTTTGATGTCATGGTACTCTGTTAATAATTGAGAATACAAATATGAAACAGACAGGGGACGCCCCCGGTAGAGGTGTGGATTTCACTAGATGAACACCCATATATAAAAAAAAAATAAAAAATAAAAATAAAAAAACCAGCAAGGTGGGCTAATGATCACCACTGCTGAAGCTCAGTCAAGTGAAAATATTGGCGTTCAATCATGAAAACCCCTGTCCCTCTTCCTTCTCTTTCTATACAACCAGATGGATACACAATAACAAAGATAAGCAAACCAAAACCAAAATTCATTCCATACCATAAGCCTCTCGTGGTGTCTCACTTTGGATGTCCAGATTTCCTCTTTCCATCAACGGCAACTAGCTGCCTTCCAGGCCTGTTATTAGCTGTACTGTTTCCATTTGGTAGTTTCTTTGATGGAGAAGGAATTAGTGATGGAATTAAACTCCTGCTTACAAACCAAATGAATGTTGACATTTTGTTAGAACAGCTCAACAAATTAATTTTGAGCAAAAAATTTGAACTTTCCTTTTCTGATACATAGGGAATCAAAGAAAGAGCAATATCCTACACAAGCATGTGCACACTCAAACCCGATAAAGCAAATCATGCAATCCTGTTGATGGTGCTGACAAAAAGTGACAAAAATTAATTCTCTAAAAACTTTCTGTTAGCAAGCTAATGCACGACTACAGAAGTAACTCAGCTGCACAAAGCTTACCTAGTTTCTCCACCCCTTAATGATCTAGGGTAATTTTTTTTTGTTTTATACCCTGACATTTTGGGAAAGCTGCTCATCCTGGGAAGATTAGACTGCCATAGTAAGTCTGGCTCAGAAGAATCGCTGGTTCCGGCCTCGAGCTCATCGGAGTCATGAATGGATACTGTTTCACACTGAGTTCCCAGCACATCATATTCTTGGCTGTCCTTTTTGTTTATTGGAGTTCTATTGTATGGTTGTTCAGGATAAATCTTTGAAGGGTCTCGAATACGACTCTGATCACAAGTCTCAAGCAATTGTCTGCCATTTACACCCCATTGCTGGCAAGAGTCTTCATCTTTACTTAAAGTGTCCTGTCTGTTAATCATAATCTTGTCAACCCAATCACATGAAGCTAATTCTTTGTCATCCTCCTTTCCACTCTGTGCGGGACTTCCAACATGTGGCCAAGGGGGTGAATTCCTTCGTAAATCATGGAGATCCAAGCTTCGCCTTCTTGAGATTTTTGAAGGGTCATTTATAGCCTGCTGGTCATTAACTTACACGTGAACCTTGGATATCACATAGAATTATATTCTGCAATTAAGCTATGTACTTATACATGCAAGGAAAGAAAAAAGAAGCACAACTTTAATGTTACTCGTGAGATAAGCTTCTTATGCCTTAATAGTGGAACTGTTTTGAGTCATAATGTTTGCAACCATCCATGATTATCTATACCTCTAAACTACCAACTTCCCCTATCAGATGCCTATGTCCGTTGGAGATATTGCCCACAGTGTGCCAATTACGTTGAGGAGAAAGCCCATCACGCTTCATTTTAACTCTCTCTGGGGTGCTGGATCGAGAATGTTGTGAGTGCTCCATCCCTCCCTCCTTCTTTGCTAATGCTGCCTTTAGACTAGAAACCTGGAAGTAGAACAACCAGAAACTGCTAAGCATATTTCTTGGTGCAATAATCTATGCAAAAGAGACTACAAGGAGGACAATTCAAAAGCCTATGGATGAAATTCTCATAGTGAGCGTGTCTCATACAATAAACAAGGAAATGAATTGAGTGCTATCTCTGAAAATTATCAATGATGAACGTAATTGAAAAGGAGGAAGAACCTGCTCTTTTAGTTCCTTCACTTCCATGCTCTCTCTATTTACTTTAGCAGCACCAAGTTCAACAGTGGCAACTCGTTCAGCAAATTTTAGTGTGCTAATTGTTTCTCCAAGAGCTTCAAGTTCAGGACTTATGTGGACAAACATCAGTGTTTTGGCTTGCCCTCCTAATGGTTTTTTTAAAAAAAAGGGGGGGGGGAATATAAATCAGAAAGTTCAGTGCATGGAAGAGAAAGGAAATAGAATGTTTTGGTTAATTTTACCAAGTGAATCTTGGAGGAGTTGTGTGAGTTTGCTGTTTCTATAGGGAACATGTGAATTTTTTTGAGCAAGAGAGGAAATCACATCTCCTAAAGCAGAAAGAGATTTGTTAATATGTTGTGCTTCCTTCAATCTATCTCCAGTAGCCTCAGATTTGTCAACCCGTTCACTTCCTGCCAGGTCAACCAGATGCATAGATCCACGAAGCACTGCTCCAGATGCAACGTCTCTCCCTTGAACATGAACTGTCAGGCAGCTGCAGCACATATGCTTAAGCTATTTAGTTTAACAAACAATAAGATCATATGTGCTGCAGCACATATTGTGATATTGCAAATCACAATACAGATACTAAGCTTCTAGTGCACATTAGCCACACCTATGAGATCGACTGCTTCGATCATTCATCGCTGTAGCACCTACTGCCCGATTCTTTTGTCCAAAGTTCATCAAGTTCATGACATCAGACGTTGATGACACAGGTACAAGTCTTGCATCTGGCACATTAATTCCATTCTGAGAACTGTTACGTATTTCTAATGTATATATAAGTTAAGAACACAAGTCAGAAAGTAAGAAGCCTTTGAAAAAGATAAATGCGTCTGCAATGAAAGGATATCTTCTGTTAAGACCATCAGTTGCAAGTAGATCCCTCACTTGCTCATTGTAGATCTCAAGCATCTGGACTGAAATATCATAGGAAATAACATCCTTTCTTTGATCTGAGAGAAGAAATAGATCACTCAATGCCCTGTAATTCACACCTAAGCTTTCCTCTGTGAGATCTTTAGGTCCAGTCTGCATCAATACATGCGAAGAATACATATAAGTTAATTGGTCAATGAAAAGGCTGTTATTAAAAACAAGATAACAGTGGAGGCAAGATTTTTAATGAATGAACTATACAAACACCATGCTGGGGAAGATTATGTGTTGCATGCTCAATCTCTCACCATGGTATGAGTCTTCCCCGAGCCTGTTTGGCCATATGCAAAAATACAAACATTGTACCCATCAAGAACAGAGCGAATCAAAGGCTGGGTGTCTGAAAATACCTCCTCTGCAGGTAAAAAAACAGTAGAGATAGTTCAAGGAGAACACCAAGAAAGGGAGTACAATAGAAAAAGAATCACTTTGAGGCTTAAAGACCTTGAGTTGCCAAAGGACCGAATACTTTATTGAAACTAAAAGATTTCCGCCCTTCTTTGCTGTACTTTGAAGTGTTGATGATGGTAATTTCTCCTTCATCTATATGATCAACGGTAGTTAAATGGCTTGGTTTCCCAGGCAAGAAGGGCCTCACTCGGCAATATACTCTAATATTTCCTAGTCAAACACAGATAACATCATATGTGATTGAGAATCACATGAAGGTTTAAGTTTATGCATCACACCAGAACGTATGATACCTCTCAGATCCTGCACTTGATTGTATAACTTCCGGTTTTCTTCGAGTACTTTTTGATATCCTGAGGCAGCATGAGCTAGACCTTGCAAGTGCTTAACTATTACAAGAAACCAGAAAATATGCATGTCATTCATCTTCTAATGATCTTGAAATGACACAGAAAAGTTAAATTCTACCTAAAGTTTCAAATTCTTCCTCATACTTCATTTGCAAAAATTGCATCCCCTCTTTGGTGGAGTGAAGAGTATGTTTCAGTTCCTGCATGCACCAACTTGGTTCATGATTTTAATCCAGGTATGCAGTTTGAAATATCTTAGATCAGCTTGGTATTGAGCCATTACCTGAACATCCCTCTGTTGCTTTACAACCAGGATGTGCTGTTTTGATGTCTTGACTTGTGATTCCTCATTGCGGCAAGGCTCCTCATTATTGATTGCAATAGAAGCATCTTCTTCCTTCTTAGTCAGTGCATTAGTCAAAATAAATGTCACTAATTGCATTTAAGAAATAGAAAGCTTATAGAAACAACTGATTTTGCATGCTAAGTTTCATTCCAAAGTAGGAAAATTTGATGCTTGTTTTAGGCATTTTATGGTACAAACCAAACCCAATACCTTTGCATGACTAGAGGATCTTGAAAGAGACAAGGCAGCACTGGGCATTTCCACAACTTTTGTCTTTGACTGTTAGATTGAAAGAATATTAAATAATTAGTTTTACATCATGACAATAGAGAATTGCTAAATGTTCATGCTAAATCATTTGAAAGGTGACAAGGGACACTTGTTAGCAATTATCTGCATGCCCATACTAACACAATTTCGTAATACTACCAAGAGAGAGGCAAGGTGACACCACCGTCTATGAAAAAGAGCCGCTCACCAGTTCATTTTGGCTTGCCAACCGATGCTCAAATTCCTCTGCGACTTTGTTTAACATAGATTCTACAATCTTTTATCAGAAAAAGAAAAAGGTAATATTACTTATTGGCACAAAAAATTGGAACAAGAGCTATGTCAGTCAGAAAAAATAGAACTCCATCAGTCTCCTTTGTACCAATGCTTAACATCCATCTTAACAGGAACCTTCAAATTTCTCGTCCTAACAAGGATAAATCACCAACAAGTTTGAGATAGGAAGAAAAAAGCCTTACACTGGGTATTTCTTCTTGCCTCCTATTTGAAAGAACTGCACGGACTAGCATATTCAAGGAACGACCAGCACCCTGACAAGTTGGATGCACATATGGTTTCAGCCTTGACTCACTATCTAATATCAACATCAAGAACAGTAAACAGGAAAGCTCACTAACTCCTTCATTAAGTTCCTGGCCAAAATCGTCACATAAAAGCTGGTCACCACTTGACACACTACCCACTGAAGAGCCCATTGATGAGGTTCGTGAAAAATAATTCACGAATTGTTCTGCATTTTTCCTCACAAATGGTTTCCCACAAGTTGGGGGTTTCAAAGTTCCTCCATATTTCCATGTTCCGGTTCCTCCATTTAGTTTCCATTCACTATATGATTTCAGGGCTAAAACACAGTTCACAATCCTTGCAGATTTTCCTCCCTGAAAATTCAAGATGCAAGAGAATGTCAAAACAGGAAGACAACTCTCACAATCTAAGGGTCCAAGGCAAGGTCTAAGTTTCCTTTTAATGTGACCAATGTTGAAACTCTCACCTGTTCCAAATCAGATGCTTCAAAAGCTGGAAGCCCAATTTCCTCTGCAGCCACAAGGAAGTTTCTCACATTTTCAAAATACTGATATGCAGATAGAGCTGCCCCATCAGGAACAATATCAGAATCGCCAGGGCCTTCTACTACCTACCAAAAATTGACAAATCAAATATAATTAGACTAACTACAGTGTATAGTCATCAGCAAAAGTAATGAAAACCAAGTCGAGCATACCTTTGGAATTGCACCAGGTTGAACCTTGTTAAGGACATTACACAAAATTATCCCACTTCGCAGTCCAAGCCTGAAGTCTTCTTCGGATGGCTCAGCAGGCAAATCTTTGCCCCCAACAACTCCAACAGTTTTCCGGAGCCACCCAGCTGCTTCGTATCTTCTAAAGGCTACAACAAGACCATGCATCAGCTATGAACCACTGCAGTCTTCTCCTTCTTATGCAGCATGATTCGAGCGAGAAAGAAGTAACTTCCAAGTGCCAGCCAACAGAATTGAAATTCAGATAGCACGGTAATCCCATATATGTTTGTGTGTGTATGTGACAATTTACACATAGATATTCATGTATCTTCTAACTGGTTCAACATAATTAACGTGCAATGTGAAAATTCAGAAGCAGAGGGCTAAAGGTAGAATTTTCTATATATTGCAGCAAAATTCACGGGTTAACTCAATTCAAGAATCTTGGCTTGAAATTTTATCAGCAAGGATAAAACATCACAGAATTCTTGAATTCACTATTTTTAAGTCAACAAATTCCAATGCAGTGTGTGCATCAAACAACCACATGATCCTTGAAAATCTTTTATAAAGATCCACAAAAAAAAAAAAAAAAAAATAAAAAAAGACAGAATTTATCAAGGAAAAAAAAAAAGCCAAAAGAATTGTTTCTGAATTTACCATCATCAACAAACCTCAAAATGGATCAAAATGTGAAACGAATGCAAGAAAGAGAAGGAAAGATTGATCATACAAGCTTCGTTAGCTTTTCTTGAAGAAAAATCAACGTCACTTAATCGAGTCCCATGTTGTTGAAGAATATCCTCAACCACAGAAATAACAGAAAAAGGACGAACTTGCTGTTCTGTTGCCATTTATTTTCTCCAAACCAAACCAATTCACAATCTTTCAAGAACCACAATTCCAGTCTTTCCCTAATAACCTCAAGCAACCAAGAAAGATTCAATCTTATCAACAATCAAGAAAATGGGTATGCTTATTATGTATATGGGTAGGTTTCTTTATCTAGCATTGCCCTTATTTTGTATTATCATGGACAGAGAACAAGAAATGTGTTATTGTGATGATCATTCCAGAAGATACAAGATACAGTCTGGAAGGAGATTAATGCATTATAGAAAGAGAGAGAGGAAGAAAATGGAGGGCGTTTCTCTCTCTTCTGGGAAAACTCTCTCTCTCTCTCTCGCTCTGTCTAATATTTGAAGAAAGAAGGCACCGAAGCTGGTTCCGTGCCCCTCGGTCTGAGGCACGACAGTTTATATATTTTTTCACGAGCAGAGAAATTGAATGGCTGGTTTTATTCTTTTTCTTATAAACCAATAAAAAGATGGAATAAAAATAATCGCTGTTGTGTATAGATTTATTGTATTACTTCCATAATTCCTTTTGAGCATCTCGCCATCGAAAATTTACAGAAATTCTTTTATTATTATTATTATTATTATTATTATTATTAGTTTCCTCGGATCTTTAATGATTGATACCCTGCAAGTGGCTACACACAAATTTACCATCAAATCTCTGCTGCCTTGAGTGGTTTTCTTATAAGATTTCAGTCCTTCGGGTAAACACCTGGAAATCATAAATGCAACCTATTATCACATGCCTAACAAGTAAAAAAAAAAAAATAATAAAAGAAAATCTTAGGAGAAAGTAGTTAGTCACGACTAACCAATTAAAATTATGTCATACATACTAAAATTTTGGAATAACTCATTTATGGCTAGATAAATTTTATGTTGGATTAAGCTGGCTTAAACTTCTCTGTCTAGCACTCAATTACACGGAATACTACTATTAGATAATTATGAAAAAAATCTTAATTTTATTATTGTAAAAAAAAAAATTCTTGATAATTTTATTTATAATGATAATAAAACTTTACATTATTATTTATAGATTGTGAACGAACTTGTTTTAGAAGATGATTCGGCAACTAAGAAAAAGTAAAACTAGAGCCTAGCAAGAAAGTACACATCCCTTTGCTACATGGAATTTAACTTCACGGCTCTCATATCTTACAAACGGATGGATCAAATATATCCGTCCAATTGCCCGCACAAGCAAATGATCTTTAATTAAACTGTCATCTTAATTATATTGACGGAAAAATGATAATCAATTATAGTTGTTGCTTTCACAGCTCTTGAATCCCCCCCCCCCCCCCCCGCTGGGTTTTTTTTTTTTTTTTTTTTTGGGTGCATCGGAAAAAACGGCTAATTATTTTTGAGTTGTATTCAAATTATCTGCAATCAAATGTGCATTTGCTTGTGTATAAAGGCTAGGCATGTGACATTTGATCACGATTAGGCAACTTAAAAATGGTAGACAAAGTCTTTAGACACAGATGAGATGATGATAACTGCCACCGTTCCCACTTAGTTCTTTTCTTTGACAAATGTAATTAACCTCGATTAAGTGCTCATCAACTAATTATGAAGCTTGATCTATAAGATATAATGATGCTTAAAAATGTCATTCTTCTGCACATTCTTGCGAACCTGCTGCCTATTCATTCTGCCCACTTAACACGATGAAACTATGCTTTTCCTCTTTGCTCTTAAACCGTAGTCATGCCTTCACCACTCTATATAATTGCTTATGTTGCAGTAACCTATATGCGAAGATGTGTGTCAAAAAAAATAAAAATAAAAATGCAAAGATGTGCTGCACTGCGTTGAAACTCTATTTTCTGTGTCTTTTCAGATTCGGATAAGAATAATTTGTATTCGATTGAAATAAAGGGATAAACTTAGCATAATACGTGCAAATTGACACGTAATACCACTTTACCTAGTAACTAAAAATTTGTCATTTTAGTTTAAAAGAGGGTTTATAATCAAAATTTCGTGTTTTGAGTGCGTTAAGTTAGAATGCGAAACACTCTTTTTTTTTTTTTTTTTTTTTTTTTGGAGTGTAGTTTAAAATGAAAATATGGGGATTAGATCCCGATATATTCTGTTTTATTTATTAGGCAGTTGGTCTGTTTCACCCATCAACATCGCTGCTGGTATAGAATCAGTTAGACAGTTGCCCACCTAGCTTTGTGGGTCATCAACAAAAACCAACCATTTTCTGGGTAATCTACAGTTGTGTAGGGTGTGCTTACATCTCTGGCCAATCCCAAAGATATCCTAGCTTGTAAGTTTCTATCAAAAAAGGTTGTGCTTACTGCTTAGCGTGTCTGCATATCTATATACTATATATATATATATATATATATACATACATCAGAAAAATAGGGTTGGGGGGGAAGGAAAATGTGGTAAGAGGGAGGTAGAGAATGGGCAGGCAGTTTGTCTAGGGAAAAATGTTGTACAGAGAATAGGGCTAACAACAAGAGTGGCCCCCAAGAGAGGAAACCAAAAACCCAAATCATGAGAAGGAGCCTAGCACCCACCCACACTTACCACGATAAGACTTGCCCCACTCAAAGATGATGATGGCAACCATGCAACACTTAATGGGCATGGCAAAATGGAAGGCGCATGACATGATATGTGTGCATCATCATCTCATGATTTAGCCCTATTTTCCTTTTTTGGGTCCAAATTAAAAATATTAATGGAACTGAACTTAAAATTTGTACTTGGTAAATGAGTTTTTGTATAAAAGAGTAATAATATGTTTTCAACTCTTTTTTTTTTTTTGAGTAAATGTCAGGATTCTTTTTCAACTCTACTCTACTATTATGTTGATATAATATATTCAATAACGAAGATAACCTTAATAGTTCGCTCCATTATTTGAAAGTTTCATACAACTCAATTGAATAATTTAATCATGAATAATAACATCATTCTTACTAGTAGTAGATGGTAGCTAAACGTAAAACCCTGCATGCAAGAATAATATGAAGAAAAAGATTTGGGTTAGTTTCAATTTCAATAAGGCATTGTATAAATGAGGAAAATAGTTGGGGATAATCTTTTACATGAATTTCTTGGGGTGTCTTCGACTCACATTTTCCCATTCTTCTTAACATTTCAACTACATTAATCATTGACTATTACTGTATTTAAGAATAATTTTTTTTAAAAAAAAAAAAAAATCTCTCATATGAATGAGAAATTATGAATTTAAGCAGAATCCAACAATGTCCCTCTTTAGACTGTATGAGATGTACAATTTCGTAAGGAGGGAACGGTGAGATGGTCAAGGGCTTTGTCGTCATTTGGAGATCCGCGAGACCCCCTCCCCCCACCCCACCCAACCAACGTTGGAGTCGGCTGTATTCAAAGCACCCGTTGGGGGTCGGGATCACAAATAAATGAATAAATAAAGGAAACCATTCACCGAAAAGAACAGCCATGAAATTAAAGTCGGCCGTGGCCCACGAGAGGTCTACGAGGAGGGCCCAGAGGGCATGGATTACTTTAAGGGCCGAAAAAAGTAGGCCGGCCCATTCACAATTCTTGAAACAAGTGGGCTCCATTGTGCTCCGGTGAAATAAGTAGAATCTAATTGAAATAAGAAAAGAAAAAATATGTAATTGAAAATAATAAATTTGTTATATTTATAAAATAAATAAATAAGGGTAATAAATATTAAAAGACATGGATTAGAATTAAAATTTACATTTTGAATCTGATCTCCCTTCAAGAGTTTTGCTTTTATGGCCAACCAAGCATACCTAGTCGGTCAGGCCAAGACATGGTCACATTGTGGATTGCCATACCTTTTTTTCTTTTTTCTTTTTTCTTTTCTTTTTTTCTTTTTCATGCCTCTGCCAGGGATGCATGTACAAAATTTCAGTTACGCTAAAACTTAATTATCATGCTTGGAATAGTCACCAGCGTGGCCGTAGGCCATGTCCACTTTCATGAATCACTTTATATTTCTATGGAAGGTAGCAAAGATTCCGGGGTTTCATGAATCTATTGATGACAATCCCTCCTTCCGACCTCAGCCATTGCCATGCCATCCCTATTGTGTTAAGGATGCAGCCTGGTCCACCCACACATCTTTCAGGTATGAAACTATGAGATCACGCACTCAGCAGATAGAAAACATTAAGAATATCTGACACTTCCTTTCCGTAATTGTTTTGCTGGCCAACAAACCAGACACAATAAATTAAAAAAAAACATTAGACTAGCTAGCGTCGGCCTCTAGACTTTTTCTTCAGAAGGCTACATTTTGGAAACAGTACCTTAGCCCTAGATGTGGACAAGATGCTCTGCTTTTCTGTTTTGCATTTTGGTTTTGAACCTAAAGAGTGGGTCGGAAAATGGGGTGGTTTTAAAAATGAAAATGTGATGAAATTACATGAGCCGCCAACAACTCTCAACACGCGCCAAAAGACAAGACATATAATACTGAGGATTATTATTGAACTTAAACTTAGGAAATTCATGTTGCTCTTGACTTTGGTTATTATAATGCTGAAATTTGGTTATTTTCATGATGATACAGGCTTTTTCAATAATTGCATTGAGGTTTATTCCACCAAGTGGCTTGTTGTCAATATCTTAACTGATCAACATGGACCATAACACGTTAAAAAAAAAAAAACCCTAAAAGTTCTTTTCTTGTTAGGCACAAGGTAATATAAAAGTCGATATCCTATGGCTTAAACAACATATCTAAAACTTTTTTGAGGGCTCTGTCTGATCACAACAGCAATTCCCTTTGGCTTCATTAATAATCTACTGGATTTGGACCATTCCTGCATGATGGAGGGCTGGGGGCTTAAGGCGACTCATTAGTTTCTCTCATCTTTTCCTTCTTTTTAACATGGTGACCCCTCAATCAATCCTCACATTGTCATGACACTTTTTTCCAATTATATGTAATGCAAAGATATATACCGATAAACATTATTCAGTCCAGAGTTGATTGTTTATCAGAAACTCTGTTCACTTCCATAACGTTAATCGCTCATTCTTTACTGGTTGTCTTCCCTCAGCAGTCCTTTTCAGCACAGCCCATGTGCCCCAATCACTTCATGAACCTACCAAGCATTTTATGACAAATAGGTTAACAGATAATCAGCCTAATATTTCTAAAATTAGGATCCAAATAAGTATGGATTAGCCTACTTTTTGACTGTCCTATTTGCTTACCGTAACAAGGAAACCAAAATGGAATTTTTCCATCATTTAATTCTTGATAGGGACGTATTCCTCCGTCTCAACAGGACTGCAAATAACTGAAACTTTTTTTATATATAATGCTCATGCATGATGGGAACAAAAGCTTTTTATTAGTTCTTTTGATACAAACATCCAATGACCAGTCCAGGCCCGCGGGCTACTGACAAAATCATATTGTCCAAAAATGCTGACCTAATCATTCCAAGGAGAAAAAGAAAAAGAAAAAGAAGAAAAGAAAGAGAAAAGTCGAATGCCCAAGAAAGTTTGGACTATGGGATGCCAAATGACACTTAAGGTTAAGCTATTGTTTACACACTAAATCTAGCAATCAAGAAGGGGAAGATATGAACTTTTGAAAAAGAAGAAAGGTGAGAGATAGGCAACTAAACAATGTGCTTCTTTTGGGAGCAAGACTTTAAACAAGAGGTGATGAGCACCACCTTTATTATGATCTCTTGTTATAACTTTTCCCCTTCATTATCATTATAGCTAGGATGGTCCTCGAGTTTCGGTATGATGGTGTTCGATGAACCAGCTTTGAGAGACAAGGCATGTGTTTGCAATTAGCATTTGAAGTCATTCATGAATTGGACAACTCAACCGTCTTCGGTCGCTGTATGGGGCTTAAAGAAGTAAACGATGAGTTGGTTCAAGACCAGAGGGAAGGTGATTCCAGCCTCAAACATTTACGGGATAAGGTAGCTAAACATATACACGTGCATTATACTTTAATATATCTTAATGATTTGTGTGTGTGTGTGTGTGTGTGTATTATATAAAACTAAGCGCCAGTAACACTCTATTGTGTTGGAGTTAGTGAGGAGGAAGCCTTATACAATTAAGAGAGCTTTAATTTGCTTCATAGGTACTATAATGGCTGACAGACAATGCGCGAAAGAATCCCATGATTAGAAGAAACTAAAAGGTATCAAAGTTTTGTGTCCATGAATGTATGTCTTAGTGGTGGAAATTGGAATCACGAGTCTTCCTTTTGGTTGTGCTGTTTGCCTCTTTTCTTTATTTTTTTTAGTAAAAAATTTTTGGTGAACTGACTTTTTGCAATCTTAATTATATCCCGTCCTCTTATATGACGAGCATTACTAATTAAAGTACGATTCAAGCGGTTTGTTTTTTGAGTTTAACTTCGAGATAGGTTACATGTTTCCAGTTCCCAGGCGTCATGTTGTGGACGCAGAAATAGCTGTAATGATTGTAATTGGTCGCATTACCTAGGCATCGTCCGTACAACATGGGATCCAAAAGCCTGGTTAATCTGAATCTTTCATGATTTCATTCGAAATTGTGTAGATTGACATGATTATCTTTCATTTTAATTCATTAAGAGATTTATTAGATTGTGAATGAAACATTAAGATTAATTCTTTCCGTATTCGTAAATCTCGAGATCTTGAAAAAATAAGCCTAAAGTTTATAATTATTAGATTATATCAGGAGGATTCGCTCCCTCCATGACACGCACAACTCCATTGTGGGCTAGAGAATGGAGATGGACAAACTAGCAACTCTCGAAATTGGGTCTTGTGGGTTGGATCAAACGAGCCGAATGATTATGAAACACGCACACTCCAATCTGTGTCGCGAAACAGGATCCAACATGTGCACTTGAATAACCCATCAAACACACTACTTCTGAAAACCAAGTGCAAGTTGGGTGTACAAAATGAAGGACCTAGCTAGCCTACCTTGTCATCCCGCTGACCTACATATACTTAGCCCACGGTCCAAGTTTACGCACATAGACCCACGTATAGCCCCAGCTAACATGGGTTTGGATGCCTCTTCACCACTCGGCCTTCTCAACAGGCTTCGAGCTTTTTTAGTCCCCCCCCCCCCAAACGTCTTCATTCCAAAGGTTACTAATCAGACCAGACCAATCAGATAATTTGCTTGCGGCTCATTAATCAGACAGACTATATTTTTAATTAGCAGTTGATCCAATTATCGACTCTACAGTGACTGTACTCGTAGTTTTAAATTAGCAGGAGTTTTTTTTTTTTTTGTTGAAAAAAAACCAATTTCTCCATTATTAAGGGGACGAGCAACAAAAGCTGCACTTGAATTAAACCAGCTGGTTGTGTACGACTAACAATAATTTACGGTAGCATCATTTTAATTTTAAACTCGGTCCAAATTAAGAAAACCCTCTACGAGTTCATGTTCGAGTCGAAAAAATAGAGCACACCAATCTGGATCTAGCGTTAAGAAATTTTGTCGACCATAAATTTGACGACCCATTGGGCAATCTAAGCTAAAAAAACAAAAAAAAAAAAAAAAGGAGTGTAAATTTTAAATCTTGCCAGTTATTTAGTAACTTTTTTTTTTTTTCTCTTTTCTTTTTCAGTGACATTAATTTATTAATTTTTATGGCACTTGGTATTTATTTGCACTCCAGGCAATTTCTGTGAGCTGTTCCCCCACAATCTGCGAAAAGATTTACCAAATCAGCGGGCGGCGCCGTTTGATACTCTTTTAATTAGAAGCAAACTGGATGGACCAGCTCATATCCTTCCCTTACACGTACCAGCATCGCTTGCCAATCGTTCCACGCAAACCGCAGCAGATCAACGGTCCCAAGCACCAGATGACGTACTGCTTCTGTTACATCAGTGATCTTGACTAGTTCAACGGTCGCAATCGACGTTGAGGGGGGCGAGTGTTGCAGTGAATCCAAACCTCCAGTGACCTTCACACGGTACAAGACAAACAATGATGAAGGGTATTAATGTAAATTCACGCGCCTTCCCCCACCACCCCCGGGGTGGCTTCCGAACCTTCGTGCCGACACGAGAACGGGCGGTCGTGGACATATTGCACCGTGTATCCAAGCCACCACCCACGAGCCTGGTGGATCCAATGTCCAAATTGCACACGCCACTGCCGTGCGGTCGTTTTCCTCTCCGACTTTTCAGCTTTTGCATCTGCAGCTAAAAACACCGGCGAGGTATCTATCTAATCCTGGGCTGGGTAAATGGTTTCTCACAATTTCGTTGTAAGGGTGGTCTCAAGTACAATATAACCGCATCCAATGATTGCATGTTTGGTTAATAATTCAATGAAAGAATTTTCCCCGCATTTTTATAAATAACATTATTTATTAAAAAAAGGGTTTTAAATTTTAAATTTATTAGTCTTTTAAAAAGTTTACTTAAATTTAAGAATATTTATAATTTCAATTTTTCATAAATACAGTGATTGATATACTTATAATATATATATATATATATATATTTTTAATGCAAAAATAAATTATAATATATGTATGTTTTTTTTTTATTATCTAAACACATGTTTATCCTATCATTTAAGAAATTATTCATCCATTAATTTATTAATTAAACAATTGGGACTCTGAAGAGAAAAAAAATATCAATAATACATAAATATGAATAATAAGAAATCATTCGTGCAACCTATACTAATCAAATTTGGAATTAATTTGTTGTTGTTACTGTTTTTATTGTTGTCAATGGAATTAAAATCAACACAGG
Organism: Ceriops tagal; assembly: GCA_021533255.1. Taxonomy (NCBI): domain Eukaryota; kingdom Viridiplantae; phylum Streptophyta; class Magnoliopsida; order Malpighiales; family Rhizophoraceae; genus Ceriops; species Ceriops tagal. The sequence continues at coordinate 276,042 of CM038599.1, read as the reverse complement.
GTTGGGTTGAGAGAAAGATTGACAGAAAAGCTAAAAAAATAAAAAAAAAAAAACGCAAGAAAAAGAAAGAAAGAAAGAAAGAAAGATTTTTCCTTCCTACCCTCATCCTCTTCCTTCAAATACCGAGAATATTTCACATAAACTCACTCTGACTTGGTCTTTCAATCTTAGTTTATGGCAGTAAGGGCTCGCGGAGGAGAAATTGCGAAGATGAAATCTTAATACTTATGTGAGATTGCCGTTCAATTGTTTAGTTTAATTCCACGTGTCATAAAATGTGGAAGTCATTGTTTTCACGGTACCCACACAAAAAAAAAAAAAAAGCATCAATTTACCCAAAGAGCACATACCGTTTGACTTGGCAAGATATATATCCCATGTGCTAATTAAAAATTGTCATTAAAGGCCGCTTTTGATGCAATCTTTCATTAATGAAAAAAAAAACAAAAAAAAAAAAAAAACTTCAGCAAACTACCAAAATAAAATCATAATTTTTGCTTTTTTCTTTTCTTCTTTTTATTGGGTACATGAAAAAGTAAATCAATCTCTGCTTTAAAACACATGGAAATTTGTTTTATTTATTTATTTATTTATTTATATTTTGGGCACAAAGTGGGGGTGGGGTGGGGTGGGGGGGGGGAAGGCAGAGATAAATAGGCTTTTCAGGTTAAGTAATAAAAATAAAAAGTCCATATTAATGTAAATGTTTTGCATGCTTGCTTTGCTTGGACATTATTGATAATAATGAATGGGAATATAATTGGAAGATAGAAAACAAATGAAGAATAATCATAAATCAGGATCACCAGAATCCAACCCAAAAAAAAAACAAAAATTAAGAAGAAAAGTGAAATTACAGTTTTCTTTCCTTTGTTTCCCTTTTTTTTTTTCTTTCTTTCCTGAAATGAAAAGTCAAATTATGGTTGGAACTGCCAAACAAGCTCCAAGGTCTTTTTAGTAATTGCACCGTGGGAAATCGCGTAGGCCGTAAGTTCCAACGTTCACAGCGCACGCACAGACGATAATGTCCGATATTTTCAATATAGAATATGCAAAAACGGCAGACATCGCGTGCATAAAATATGACCGAAACGGCAACTATTAAACGCAGCGCAACAACCAAAGCCCAAAAAAAAAAAAAAAAAAACAGACAACAAAAAAAATAATAATTCAAAAAAAAAAAAAAAGCGTTTTCCTGTGAATGGTTCCTCCCCTTCAACTCGGTATCTAAGCTCCTTCTCTTTTCAGGTACATAATTTCCATCTGTACGTACTGCGCATTTATTGTGTATTTGAATATACGTACATTTGGGTAAAGGGTTGAATTACTTTCTATTGTTGTTGTTCAAGAAATAATTGTTATTTTTTTGAATGATTGATTGTATATTTATTTTTCTTGTCTGGAAATTTAATTCAGATGCTAAAGATGGTAACTCTAGGTTGGTTAGATTAGTGGGTTTTGGCTGCTTTTTTTTTTTTATTTTTGGACAGCTTTTTTGGTATCTTGGTTTTTGTGATCTGGGTTTCCTTTTTTTCTTTTTGTTTTTTTCTATCCTTGTGGTTTAAATTATGAATGGTGTTTGATCTCGTCGATTTTTTTTTTACCCTAATTGATTACGGATCGTTTGTGAGGAATAATTGTTAAATATTTAATTTTTCTTGCAGGGTTTGAACGAATTGAAGAAGCAGAGGGAAACGAATTGAAGAATATCTGGATTTGCTTTGATGGGATTGGATTTGTTGTAGCTGTGCAGATTGAAGAATTTTGTAGTATGGCGTTAATAGGGTCAATAAAAGTTGTTGCTTAATATTGGAGTTGTTGGTGTTTTGCTTTTGTGGGTGTCTTAGAGAGAGAGAGAGAGAGAGAGAGATGGGAAGAGGGAAGGGTAATTTGAACAGAAATTTCAAGAGAAGGGTTAGATCTAATGATGAGGACTCTGATGGTTCAGATGAGGATTATGTGGTTGAAGATGATGAAAATGCATCTGATGCCGAGTCAGAGGATTTAGGAGATTCTTTAAATGGGTATGAATTGGAGGAGAGTTTTGGCAGCTTTGTCGAGGATGAGATGGAGGAGAAGGAGGAAAAGAGTGAGTTTGGAAAGTTTGCTAAATCAAAAAAGAGTACGGGTTCTTTACAGAATGGGAAAACTGGCAGTAAATCTTTTCAGAAGAGGAAAAGGGCATCATATGAGGATGATGAGGATTATGTTAACGACGACGATGTCTATGATGAGGATGATTATGGTGATGATGATGAGGAATTTACGCCAGACAATGATGATGACTGTTTGGATGAGGAGGAAGAACTGGATGCCAAAAAGAAGACTAACAGTGTGAAAGTTGGTAAAAGGACTGCAAAGAAAAAGCATTCTAGAAGAGGTCAAAAAAGGAGAGGGAGACCTAGGGTGTCTAAAAATCCTTTGGTCAAGAAAGGGAGACAGATTCGCAGATTGAGGAAGAAAGAGAGATGTGAATATGATGATGAAGGTGATGCTGATTTTATGGATACTTGCCTGGTTCTTGGAGAAAAGAACAAGAAAAATGGCAAGAGGAGGAAATATACCGTGGATTCAGATTCGGATTTTATGCCATCTGGATCCTCCGATTATAATTATACCATCTCTGAGGAGGAGAGGGAGCAAGTGAGGGAAGCCAATGAGTTGTACGGAGATTTGAAGACTAGTTTGAGGAGTTCAACATCAGTGAAGGGAATTCAGCAGAATGGGGATCTATGCCAGCAAAGACAAGCCCCAGGAAGAAAGGGTAAGGAGAAGGTGAAGGAGATAAAGCCAGAGGTGGGAAGGCAGATGTGTGGAATATGTCTTTCGGAAGAGAATAAAAGAAGATTTAGGGGAACGTTGAACTGCTGCAGTCACTATTTTTGTTTTGCTTGCATCATGGAGTGGTCAAAAGTAGAATCCCGTTGCCCTTTCTGCAAACAGAGATTTAAGACTATAACTAAGAATGGAAGATCAACGGCAGGAATTGATTTGAGAAACTTGGTTATTCAAGTCCCCAAGCGTGATCAGGTGTCTATTTTTGGCTTGTATTGTTTGATAATTATATTTGTGTCTTATTTATTTCATGCTATATAATGGGTGGTTGCTTTACATAGGTCTACCAGCCATCAGAGGAAGAAATCAGAAACTTTATTGATCCATATGAGAATGTGATTTGTACAGAATGCCATGAAGGTGGAGATGATGGCCTCATGTTACTGTGTGATCTCTGTGATTCACCTGCCCATACGTATTGTGTTGGTCTTGGTCAGCAAGTGCCTGAAGGCAATTGGTATTGCAATGGTTGTAGACCAGTTGCTCTAGGATCATCAAATTCCCAAGGTTATGCTCCTTTAATTGGTCAAAGCACACCAGGTAGGGAAGCATTTAACGGGCCATCACCCTTGGCAAATATTGGAGAAGGTTTAGACCTCATAATGGAGTCTTCTCCTCGTGTGTCATTCGCTCAAGGGTTTGGAAATCTGTCAACGCCCAGATTATATAATGGAGATCTTGAGGCAGCTTCTCCACTAGCTGGAGCAGGGGCACCAACTCTCTCTGGAAGGCGCCAGCTCCATCGTCGTATACAGGATATGCTTTCTAATAATAGGATGAATCTTATGACTAGCAGAAGTCATGGGATTTTGGCTGCCAACTTGCAGGGCAATCTTTCAAACTCTCAATTTTGTCGGGACAGGGAAACGACTGTCCAAAATACAATGACACAAGAAATGGGAGCCTCACAACCCATGCTCCTTGAGGAAAGATTACAGGTTAATGACCATCCCTCGACTTCTGTACAAGATAGGGGCCCCTTTTTTGGCAGAACAAATCCTAGTAGACAGCAAGAGGTCCAGGATCCAGCTATTGAAAGAACTGTTAGTTTGACATTGTGGCCTGAACTCACAGGAATGAACTTGGTGCCTAGTTGTGAGCAAGTCCATCAGTGCAACAATAAATCAAGCATAGGATTTGATGTGAATTTGTCCCCTTATAGAATTAAAGAAGAGAGCCAATTCTACGCAGCAAAAGAGCAATTGGGTCCAGTGGTTAAAAGCCATTTGAAAAGATTGTCTCGTGATATTGAATTAGGTAAACTTCATATCTGTTGTGGTTCATGTTTATGTTACATATAGTTGCTTAAAATTCCAGTGGGAGGGGGAGATAATGGAGAATAAGATTCTTGTCCTAGGTCACTTACCAATTGCTTGCATTGTGACAGCTAGTCATCAACAGCAGTCTTAAATTTGTATTTTCATGATGCAGGCCCTGATACTTACACGGATATAGCTAGAAGTTCTACACACACAATCTTAGCTGCTTGTGGGCTCGAACATAAGCAGAGTGAAGTTCACACTGTGCCTCCACCTTTTGTTTGTATCCACGTTGACAGAATGGCTGCTGGAGAGACTAGTCTGATGAAAGGTTTTTGCTCATCATGTTTTGATTCTTTTGTCGGGGATGTAGTGAAGAGGATCATGGACACAAAACTGCCACGGTGGTTGAGTTTAGCTCTGTAGGGTTTGATGCAGATGCACTCCAGACATTTTTACAGACATAAACATGGGAAGGCACTATTCATTTTGAATGATAATATTCATTGGCTAGACTGACCAAATCATTGTTACCGAGTACTGATTCTTTGTCGAGCTCTATGTATTTTTATTAAATGCCTCATTTGTAGTCTACTTGATGGCAATTGACAGATTAATGAGCACAAAGAGATCTTTTTCATGGATGATACTATATTTGACTGCCAGGGGTTGGAGGGGGGGGGCGGGTGTCATGTTTGAGAGGGAGGCTTGTGTCTATCACTAAGCGAGCACTTCCACAGACTTCATGCATACTGGACGCCAGCTCAAAAATATCTGGTATCTGTGCTTTTCCCAACAATGAATTAAACGGTACCCGCTTGCATTCATTTGGCGGGCAAGGTTCCCCGCCACCACAAAATTGTCCAAAGTGCCATCAGACTGCAGTCTTTCTTAGACCTGATATGAAAACAATGAGATCGAGAATCCCTGATCTGACAATAACCACAATTCACCAACTGACAAAAGAGTTATCGGCGTAATTGCCCCCTTATTAATGGAACACAATTTATCAATAAAACTTGGCTTGTCTCCACCCCGGAGAATTTGTAGTACGAGCTCCAGTCAAAGCCCAGGTGATCGGCAGAAAAGGATGTGAGCAGAGTTTTGCAAAGAAATAGCCCAGTTCTTCTCTAGAAGATATAAGCTCGGGTGGGAAAGAACCAAGAAAGTCATGAAAATAGTCGTTGCAAAAATAAATTATTCATTTTTTCATTCTCATTTAATTGTGGCCTGAAAGTAAATGTCTGTTCAGGTCCATAAGCATAAGTTCTCAGGCGACATTACTTGCACTCGGTTCCTACACTTTATTCAACACTCCAATATATTACATAGGCATAGGCTGTACTAAATGAACCATACATCATGAAAACATCTTGAGTTCAATGCGGCAATAACAAGTATCAATTTCCTTATAATGCGTCGTCGAGGATGGTGGACATTAAAAGCCCTTCAACAAACTCACTTCTTTTGGCTTTCTCTCTCTGATCCTGTATGGACATGGGTGATGACTTCACAATTCTGTCACCCAAACCAAAGGTACAACTATTAAGAAAATGGATGATAATGCCCAAAGAGTTCTAAAGACTATCATATAAGGACAAAAGCAATTGACCATTTCATTATCTTCCAGAGGAAGAAGAACAAGCAATTTAGCCCTCTAATCACAATGGCTGTTATATGTACCATCAGGCGTTGGCTTGATGCCGCCTCAAGTCTCAAAAAGGACTTTGTGAGAGAGGCTAAAGTTTTGAACCTCCGACTCTCCTCTAAAAATAATTCTTAAAATAATCACTTATAAAAGAAATGTATTTCTCATGTGCAAATTTCACTACATGAACATCCTCTTTTTGATAATGTATGGATTGGCTTATTTTTTCCAATGTTTTTTGGTTAAAGATAACGTACCTTTCTGAAAACTTTTCATCTGAGATTTTCTTGGCAGGGCTAGTTTCAGTCAAAATAGAAGACTGACCACTTGCAAAATCATCAGCCATAGGCAAAATGAATGAGGACAACAAAGGATCAGGTGCAGCATTGGATGAAGTGGTGAGATGGGAAGAACCCCGGAAAAGGGATTGTAGATTTCCATCCCGCAACTCTTTCCTCAATAAAGATAGGGTTGAATGAGGTCCACCTTTACGTGATTTCCTCTTCCGGTGCATGTATAGACTTGTTAAGGAATTCAAGAAGCAGGTCCAATATTAAGGTAATACACTTTTTGAAAAAAAAAAAAAAATCAATGTAATACTTAGACACAGTCACAGTGAAGCACTACAAACTAAAGTTTGTAATCACTGTGGGCAATGCTGTAATGAGACTCTAGACATGTGAAATACTTATGAAAATGGAGAGAAAACTGAAGCTAAAGCCATTTAGTTCACACCGAAACATGAATGTTAAAAAGGAAAACTGAAGATGAAGTGATTCAAGGAAAATTTTTCAACCACAGTATATAGTCATCATAATCCAAAATTTTGCTACACACCATTTAGTTCACATTCACAAACTCATGGTTCCAACAGAACTGCACATGCAACAACTAATAATGACTTAGAGAAAAGGGATATCTTAAATACATTTCCATGTTGCAGTGTTATATGTGCAACCATATCAACCCCTACCCTCATTGCACAAACTGGACAAACCTGCAAATAAGAAGCAGATATTCATGAAAAGTTACTTTTGGTAGCATGTTTATGTCCTTGGAAATACATCTTTCTGGATCATAAATTAAAAAAAAAAACTTTTTACAAATAACGGACATGCCATAAATGTGGGGGCTGAACCCTGTTCCAAGAAATCAGAAAAACAAAGCTAACACAGCATCCTAATGTTCTCAGTTCCAAAGACAACTCACCACACCAGCACTCAAATGCAGCATCACACATAACAAATTGCTTATGTGGTTAGTCAACCCCAATTCATGCCTGCTGAAGCGAGGACCACTGATGTGCATAATATCGTGTAAAACTGGGTCAATTAAGATTGCCCATCTCAAAATAAACACATGCTCCCAGAAGATTGATATGACTGAAACAACATAAACAGTAGGTTTTCCCCTATCTACTAGTGGATCTCTCGTCTCTATCACTTAAAAAACACCAAGTGGTCTCTTGTCTTCAAAACACAAAATGCAGAGAGCAAACTCTATGATGCATTGTGAAAATTGTAGGGCTGACAACAGCTCATCTCCAGAGTTAAATGCCACTTATTTTGTATCAGTCATGAAACAGACCAGTAAAATGAAGGTCCACAGTATTTGGGCCAGGCATGCATAAATTTGGCTATGGTAATACCCAGGCAGTATTTTGTAATGGTGCAACACTGTTCACTAGAAATCTTTAACATGAATTACTATTCTTATCCATGTATAAGTACTGGAAAAATCCTACAAGACATATACTGATTTCTGAACCCTAGTAACACACAAAACTATCTATTATAAGAGATGAAAACAAATACCCCATTCTTTGTCTCCTTAGGATGCTCATCATCAATATGGCAGCACAACCCAACAATATCAAAGTACTCTGAGCAGAATGGGCATGGAAACTCTTCTCTTATATCATCATCTCCATCAATTTCTTCAAACCCCATAAACATTTCTGCAGTTGCAATATGACAGTTAGTTCAAGCTTAAAAGAAGTTTCTTTATTAGTTCCGGGATCCATTTGTTAGCTTGTTAAACAGAGAAAATACAAACCAAACCGATCACTGGATGTTTGAAACACATGCCAAGATATTTCAAAAGGAAAAGAAAAGTTCAATAGTCAATGCAGGGTGATTTGCAAATCCAAGTACCAAAAAGATATTCCATACACACATTTATTTTCATTTCCTTTGTCAAAAGGAAGTAATGTGGAAAATTCAAGGAAACAGGATCCCAACTTCCTGTGTCCGTGCCCTTCACCTCAATAACCATTCATTCACTCATTTCATCTAATAGGAATGTTACATTTTATTAAGCGGCAATAGTGAGTACTTAATTTTTTGGCACATAAAATGGATATGAAGTGGGGTTGACCCCATACCCTGTAGGGAACGTTGTGCCCATTACATCCATTCACATCTCAAGGCATCGCCACCACACCTACGTCAGGGGTGAAGCTCAGGACACCTCCACGAAATGGGGCACCGGGACGTAGATATGCTACCTCACCAGGGGCCAGCAGCCAAGGCAGGACTCAAACCTGCAACTCGTCAGATGCAAGTCCTGCCTGCTGACTACCTAAGCCCACCCCTGGGGGCGACAATAGTAAGTACTTAATAGCTTAAGATCAGATTGAACATGCTCTCAATTCCTTTCACGGTACACAAACATAATACTGTCACAGTAGCCTTTTTCCTTTTAAAAAATGGACCGTTTAGTGTCAATTTTCCAATATACAGCACCATCGAGATCAATAAAGTTCAAGTAGTTCTCGATTATGGGGTCTCAAAAACCCAAAATATTAAACTTTTTTTTTTAATAAAAAGGAAACCTTCTCCCAGTAACAAAAAATACTTATTTGCTTCATGTCCTTGTGAACAAGCCAAAACAAAAAATTTTCTGAAAAAAAAATACCTTCCACTCCCAATCCAAGTCAGTTTAAAAGATTGTTAATACCGATTGCCAAGACCCCACGAAAAAAAAAGTGATAGATTTATTACATGGGGCTCAAATTAACGAAAAAGAATCCATCTTTTAAAAGTTAACCAACTACTACAGCCAATTTCCATCATTTTCTCAGCAACCAAACAGAAACATTTCGAGAAACGAACCATGTACAAAAAGCACTCACCAGATCGCGAATGAAAAGTCGATTGGTATCGCTTAGAGAACGAAGAGAGACGCGTGCTCCACGGATCAGCATCCATAGCGGGCAACCTTACTTATAATTTAATCTTAATCTTTTCAAAATTCCACCAGACCCAGATGGGAAAGAGGGTTCCTTTGTCTCTACCGACCGGTCGATGATCGAGTTTTCAAGAATCTATTTATAAAGAAATGGGATATTTCGACCCAAAAAGGAACGATTAACTCCAAGGAAATGATGGGATGGATGTGGTTAAGATTTTCTGAGAGACGATGAGCCGAGCCGCTATGGATTCTTCCTCTGTCCCTGTCTCTGTGTCTCTCTCCCTCACTCGGAGAAAGCAGGCTGTTGTTAAATGCATGACATATTTTATTTTATATTATTTTATTGATATTATTATATGCTCATCAATGATTGGCAATTAATTATTAATTTTATTATGATATAAAATTGAGCAGTTTTAATTTTAAATCGGCTTTATTAGCTTTTTAAGTGAGGAGCATAGCATAACAAAAACATTTGCATCGGAATTTCGAAAAAAAAAAAAAAAATAAAAACGAGAGGTGCAGAGGAAAAATATAAATAATAAAAAGAAAGAATACCTTTTTATTTTTTATTATATTCCCTTAATTAGCGGATAAATAATTTTTATGACTTTTGCAATTTTTTTATTTATAAAAAATTTATCAAATCATAAATTATATAATATTTAATGTGTTTTTTCTAATTTAAAATTAAAATTTAAATTGGTAATGACTAAATAAATAAATAAATAAATATATATATATATATATATATATATTTTATTATTTTTGTAAACAATCCAAAACTTTTTTTTGTTTTCAAGTTGACTCCTATGTTGTAAGTTAAGCATAAGATAAGATCATTCGGAGAAGAAAAGAAAAGAAAAGAAAAGAAAGGAAATATATTAGTGATATATATGTATGTGTGTGTAAAATTAGTTTTTTTTTTTATATATAAAATAGGCTCCCATGCTTTATGATTTATGATTTTTGGTTTAAGTTAATTATCTCTGATTTTGAATTAAGTACATTGGAATTTAAATCTTAATAAATGAACATAGGAATTCAACGAATGACTGAACATAGAAATCTTAAAAAGGTGTGCAAAATTTTACCCACTGTAGAATGAAAATTGGTAACAATAAACTATTAAATAAAAATATTAACATATAATTTTTGTTTTAAATTTATGCCTACAAGAATTCATTTTTAAAATTCTTTATATATAAACAAACAAACAAACAAACCAACCCACAACGGAAGGAACAATGAATATGTAATTGTTTCTGGGCCCACAAATGAGTCGCCGCCCAGCAGTTTTTTTGGACCGACCAACCAGCAAATGCCCCCTAGTTTCAAATCTTATTTGTCCCAAACCGTAAAAACTCCGACCTTCGCCGCCGGTCACGTGACCTTCCGCCGTCCTCCACCCGTCCCGGATCTCCGACACGTGACACCCGATTCTCCTCCCTCTGCTCGAGGAAACTCATTTCAAGCCACTAAATAAGATCTAATTGGCTCTCATTCTTCCTTTCGGATCCCAACCGACCCACCCAGCCTCCCTTTCGATGCTTTGATCATGGCTTCGAGGAATCGGACCTTGATATTCAGGAAGTACAGGGATGCGCTGAAGAGCGTTAGGTTTCCGTCTTCGTCATCGTCGCGCCAGTTTGCCTCGTTGGGCTCCGCCGGCGGTCCTGTGATTGAGTTGGTCAGCGCCTCCCTTCTCAATTCTAACCCCTCTTATGCTCCTCTCAGTACTGAGGATACTGGCAATTCAAGGTACACAACCACACGCCCGATTATGTAGAAATTCCGGGTCTATATGGAAATGCTACAACATATCTATTATTTTTTTTTTTAAAAAAAAAATTATTTTGTTTAGTTTATTCAGTATTGAGATTGGTGAAGGTGGACAGAATGTTGCTTGAGCTAGTAGAGTTTATGTATAAAATTGAGAGAAGGTGATTGTCGTGATTGCAGATTGACGATGTCTTTACATTTGTGGTAATTTCAGCCTTGAGGTTTGAAGTTGTTTGCATGGGTTTTGGTGGAAGTGAACATTGGGTAGGTTTCACAATTGGGGCTGTGATCCGATGCACTTCTTTGGGGCCTAAATCCGGGAGCATTGGTATTGTAGAATTGTTGGAAAAAGGATGAGCAGAGGTTGTTTTAGAATGTACCATCCACTGCTGTAAATGCAAGAAAATCTACCTCCTTGGATTGGAAGCGGGAATCAGCAGTGAGAGCTGTTCAATTTATGAAATGAATCAAACTGTGATTCTTGGCCTTTGAGATCACGCATAAAATCTGACAGATTCTGTCCTGTTGGCATTTGAACTTTAAGAACTTAGTTTATGGAAATTATGTCAAGGACTGAGATGGTTGATTGCGAGGTGATGAAAGAATGGGGGTGGACCTATTTTAAATTCAATAGAAATGATTAGATACATTAGGTGGTGGCTTGACATTTTTGGAACTGTTTTTTCTAGACAACTTTTTGTCTAGTTTGCAGTCATATATTTTGCAGGTCAGTGCTTACTGCATAATGTTGTAGTAGATAGGTTAAACCCAGTTTTCTTTCTTCAGCAAAGGTGTAATTACAGTTGGTCTACCACCAGCTTGGGTAGATGTGTCTGAAGACATAGCAGCAAATGTGCAACATGCACGAACTAAAATGGTGGAGTTAGCCAAGGCGCATGCCAAAGCTTTGATGCCTTCGTTTGGAGATGGTAAAGAGGATCAACGCACGATTGAGTCTCTAACCAAAGAGATAACTGATCTTATAAGAAAATCAGAGAAGAAATTACAAAGGCTTTCTGCAGCTGGGCCTTCTGAAGATTCAAATGTTAGGAAAAATGTGCAGGTATGCAATGATGGATGTCATGTGTCTGATTTTTTTTTTTTTTTTTCCTATTGGGTTTTAGGGAAAAATTGTCCTTAGGACCATGTTGCTCTCTTATAATTCCCTTTACAGTATCACATGCATTGAACTACTCCTTATTTGCCTTTTTTTTAAGTTGCTTGCTTAATCAGCTGGAGATATTGTGTGCCCATTTGCCCTTTTGAATTGAATCACTTGCAGTTTCATGGCTATTAATTGATGATTACAAAGTTTTGGCCTCAGCTTGTGGACTTCGTGATTACAAACTCATGCTTGGGGGGCAATTATTATCTTTTAAATACAAAAATGAAATTATGCATCCTTTTTCGTGGTGGGCTAGTCTTGTGAAAGTGAGCTTAACTTTTCAACTTCATGTTGCAGCGTTCCCTTGCAACGGACCTTCAGAACCTTTCAATGGAACTACGGAAGAAACAGTCAATGTACTTGAAGCATGTTAGGCAACAAAAAGAGGTTTAGAAATCTTTCTTTCCCCTTTATTTTATTTAGTAATTCCTGTAATTGTTTGTAAACGAATAGCTTAGGGGGAACTGAATCTTTTTTTTTTTTTTTAAAGTTTTAGGTTAGCAGTAACTAGTGGCTGATGGTTATTCTAATATTTATTTGCTTTATTGTTCTATCTTCTGGTGCAGGGTCAAGATGGGTTTGATCTAGAGATGAATCTAAATGGGAGATCTAGAATGGATGATGACAATTTGGATGACATGGTACACTTTTTAGTGCAAGACTTTGCTGCCTACTTTATTATACGATCTATAAAGGAGTTCAATAAACAATACTTAATGATTCTGGATCACGCGACAAATTAGGTGTTTAATGAGCGTCAAATGGCCAAGTTGAAGAAGAGTGTGGAATTCACAGTAGAACGGGAAAGAGAAATCCAACTGGCAAGTGATAGTTCTTTGCATTTTATTTCTGGGTTTATGCACCAACCAGATATTCTCTTATTCAAATTTTTATTAACTAAAATCTTTTGTTTTCTATTTGTTTTTTTCACACTTTTCTTTATGGGATTTGTTTCCTTGACTGTTTATCCTTGGCAGGTTGTGGAATCAGTAAATGAGCTTGCTCAAATTATGAAGGACTTGTCAGTACTTGTTATAGACCAGGTTAGAAGTTGTATCTCGTGATTTTTGCAGATATCTTATCTAATCACTATTATTTAATTGAAATTATTTCCAAACAGGGAACCATTGTTGATAGAATAGACCATAACATTCAGAATGTTGCATCCACAGTTGAGCAGGGGCTTGAACAGCTGCAAAAGGTGTCCTTGTTCTTCCTATATGATAACCATTTTACTTGTCCTCATTAAACCCCCCTCCCTCTCTCTCTCTCTCTCTCTCTCTCTTGTACACGCGTGCGCGCACACGCGCACACGCGCACACACACACACACACACAATTCTGGTTTTCACTGTGAGGCATGTCTAATGGAAGGATTCTGGCAGGCGGAGAGAACCCAGAAAAAAGGTGGGATGGTTACATGCGCCACGGTTCTTATTATCATGTGCTTCATCATGTTGGTCCTCCTAATCCTCAAGGAGATATTATTGTGATTGGCGAGCATTATATATTTTCAAAATTGATCCGGTCTCAGTCACAAACCTTCCCTGCAACATCAACAGACTCAGGGTGATAGCTAATCTACCCTGCCTGGCAGAATACCGAGCATTTTTGGATCCTCCTACCACGTACACCATATTAATCTATCACGTTACTCTTTTGTTATTTCTGATATACATAATTTTGTGGGGAAAGGGAAGGGTTCATTACAAGGAAATTAATGCCCGAGAGAGAATGTATAGATTTTATAATTGTCCCGTACCTATCATTGATTCTTTGGATACGAGAGGTTGGCGGCTAGTTTTTAGTTTCTCCGGGATGCTTCTGTTGTGGAGAAGAGGCTCCCTGTAGGTTGTATCATTTTTTAACTCATAAAAAAAAAAGGAAAAAGAAAAAGAGAATGAAATCTAACTTTCCGGTTTTTTCATGTGTTGGTATTGGGCAGGTTGATTTTGTGACAACTGTCATACTTTTAATAGCAGATGGTTCCGCCGTACCACTCGGTGCCTTTATGCCAAAATGAGAGGCATCATTAAACAGGGAACTGGGCATGACACCCTCACTTCTTGCTCCTTTAGGAGGTAGCTATTTTGTGCTAATTTTTTAATTAATTGCCGGCTAATGGCGAGGACACTTGCAAGGTCCAAAACTGAAGGAGGCTCAGGTTCTGGCGGAGCTCCAGCCAGCAACAAATTAATTTTCAGGTGCTTATGTTATAGAGCAACCCGTTTAGTGAGCGGGACGCGTCGAGTTCGACTCTCAATCGAAAGCATCATCTCCTGACCTTTTCCCTCTATGGCTCTCATTCTGTTGGTGACCTTGCAAGCAACACGTCTGAGCCACATTTGTTAACGTGCTGAAAGTTTCAAAGGAAATTTCGTCCAAATCATATTTCACATTGAATGATTCCACCGTCTACCGGTGGCTTTAGGATTAGATGGGTGAGAATGTCCATAACTTCCGGCTTTTATTCGGGAAGAATGGGTTCAGAATTAAAATGATTAGTTACTAGTTAATACAGGGCGAAGATACAACATGACAGAACTAGCTGGAATTATTCTTTTTCTTTGAATTCGTTAAATCCAGGGGAGTGAAAGATTTGCTGACTAGAACAGGAAGAGGCAGATTCAGGTCGATAGTAAGCCTTAGGAGAACTGATGACAACACTTTCACATCTGCCATGGCTCTGTGAGCTGGTCCCTCGTATTTGATGTTGTACTTTCTACAAAGGGCCTCCAGAGATATTTTCACAGGAGCTTTCGAACCTACTAACACGGTCAAGATGAAGCTTTTAGCATGTTGACGAACGCAGACAGAGTCAGCATGCGTTAAGTGTAAGCATATGCATGGACATAGAGGTAGGGGTTGAGAGGCAGGACCTTCAGCCCTGAAGACTTCACGGGCCAGTGGTAGCGTGTCTAAAAAAAGCCAATTAGAAGGAATGTCAATGGAGCAACGGCCAAATTCCTTCATCAAAATGGGTACATCAAAACAACGAGCATTGTGAGCTACCAATAGTACATAGCCACAAGGATTTTGACGGCTTCTGATGAACTGCAGTAGTATAGGCATCAGCTCTCTCATCCTACAAGAAATGTTCGAAAGTAGTTAAATTTCCAGCAAATTGAAAATTTCAAGATTGGGACCCTTGTTTCATAATTATCCAACATTGTTTCATTCCCTATTTATTTACCAAATGACAATCTTTCCACATACATGGAAGAACAATTTGTAATAAATCTGCACGTCATCTGACAATTCCATTTGAACTGAAAAGGACAAGTGGTTTAGCCATTGAAGACCTTGACGGTGGCATGTTAGTCCCCCAAACTCAATTATCTCAATGATACATTCTCAAACGGTAAATCTGATGTATACAATCTTTTCATCACTTTCTGCTAGATTAGTGCCGTGTCTTAATGCAATCCTAATATTAATCTGATGTACCCCGCATTTCATCACCTTCTACTAGATTAAACAGGCATTGAAAAAAGTCTCCTAGCCATAGCATGGCTCCCCTCATAATAATAATATAAATACACACCCCTCCCCCCAAAAAACAAGGGTATCAGTATCATACGATTAAACAAGATCATTCATTTACAACTAAATCCTAATCGTGGAAGAGCATGGGAAAATTACCAGCAGATAAATGGTGTTACCTTGGGACTTGAGGCCTGCACACCATATGGGTTGTAATGCCATGAACATGTGAATTAGAAACATTGCATCCAGGATTTACTAGAGACTGGAAAGTGCTGTTTTTACCTCCTTTGAGATCTTGAAATGCAATCTCAATTATCTGAGCATCTCTGCCAAACCCAGTTGTCTCAGAATCAAAAACAATTACTGTCATGTTCTCGGCAATTTCTTGTCGAATATCACAATCTTGAATTTTCCAGAATTCACTTGCTTCAAAGTTATTTATATTCAATGTAGTGCCAGCTGAAACTTTGTTGTCCAAAATTTCATTCCTGATGTCAGAACATACGCTGCTTTTGGTAGTTTTGCTTCTTCCTTTTGTTTCTGTACTTTCTGGTCTTCTAATCCATCTTTTGCTGTATCCTCCCTCAATCCCATTTGCCTTTGAAGCAAGCAACCTAAAGCTACAACAGATCTCATAAGTCCTTTCTATACCGTGAAGGCCTCCTTGCCAAAAGTTAGCCAAGGTGTGGATTCTACATCTGGGAACTTGCAGCATTGATAAGCACATGGGAAACGCTCTCCTCTACCTCTAGAACTGCAAAAACACTGGATTCTAAGAAGTTTGAGCATCACAGACCAATTCACTTGCACCCAAAATGAAATGAGGTTTTAACGAATAACAGAAAATGCGGAAGACTGTCATTTGCAAGTCACAATTGAACTTAAATACATACTCAATTTCACATGAGTAGCTAAAGAGCAGAAGAACAAAATTGAAAGACTCCAAAAGCATCACAAGGAAAATAACATATAGCCAGCGTATGGATCCAAGTTTTCAAGTTGCATCCCTCAACAAATTAATTGTGTGTGCTCAAGATTGTGAAACCAAGATAACCAGAAGATAGGAACAAAAGGAAACGGTAGGTCATAGTCGTAATTGGACCTAATTCTCAAATTAGATTTGATCCTTGAAAGTTGAAACCCCATGAACAAAAGGAATGAACTTTATTCCTGAAGAGAACCCATGTATCCAGAAAGTCTGAATATATTAAGTGCCAATGCCAGCAGAGGCTAAAGCAACCGCTATCCCAAACGCATTTTACAACAATGAATTTCAGATGCTAAACAGACCAAAACTCCGAAACCAGTGTCAAATGCTACCCCAACATAACGGAATTGAAATAAAATGAAAACAAACGATCTAATGAGATAGCTGGAGCTCTGTTTACTCGTCATTTAAGTGGCATATTAAAGCAGTAACATCACAAATGAAGGGAAGTATTAGTAAAGCTTAAATACGAAACTAAAAACACAGAAAGCTATTTTGCACATATGAGGGAAAAATACCCAACAGCCAATATTAAAAACTATCCCACATGATCGAGTTGCAAACCGAAACAAATGACTTTTAAGCCAAGGAAAGTGCGAGCAATAAGTGTTAAAAAAAAAAAAAAAAACCTAATAAGACCCAACACTCCCAGCAACCAAACGCATAATGTATATAGAAAAAGATTCCAACTTTCCATCCCAGATTGATTTAATTTATCTGGAAACAAACAATGGAAAGAAAGCGTATACAGAAAAAGATAGAAGGGAAAGAAGCATGCCTGGTAGTAATCCGAAGTGGGACTAAGGGCACATTGGTGGTTGAATACAAAAGCCGAATACTTAAGTAGCGTCTGAGAGAGAGAGAGGGAGAGATCAAGTCATGTGTGGCAAGAAACGATCACGGAGATTCAATGGAGGTAAGCGAGAATTTGAAAAAGTGCGAAATGTTGAGCACCCCATTAGCTGCGGTTCTAGTGCCTCAGCCGGACATCTCGGGTCATGCCCAATTCTTTCCCCCCGAAATGTTCTGCATGCTTCTTTCTCTTGTATCGAGCACAAAACAAAAGACACTGAAAAGAAAACAAAGAAAGCTTATACAGACAAAGATACAAGAGAAAGAAGCATGCCTGATGGTAATCCGAAATGGGACAATTGGCTGGGCACATTGATGGTTGACCCCAATATTTAAGGATCGTTTTAGAGAGAGAGAGAGAGAGAGAGAGAGAGATCAAGCAACGTGGAGCAAGAAACGATCCCGGTGTTTCAATGGAGGTCTGATGTGAGAGAAATTGAAAGCGAAAATAAAGGTGAGAAATTTCGAACACGTAACAGGAACACCGCCATCATCCGGGGCTCTAGTGCCCGATCCGGACATCTGGGGTCATGCCCACTCTCGCTCCTGACCGACCCTTGTTTGATTATCCTCCCGTTCATTATCCCTGTTGGTTTGTTCAACCATTTTTTCCCTCTCTTTTACTTCCGTTATTTGTATTATTCTTTTCACCACCTTTTGTTTGTTTTTTTTTTTTTTAACTGTTTTTGCTTTCTGTAGGCTTGTTTTGTACTAATTTTTTGCTTGCTTGAGTGATTAAGTTCTTACTCTAACATAATTATTGAAACGTCCCTTATAACCTTCTTCTTATTTTTATTTTTATTTTTTTATTATTATTTTGTTTCACTTCAAAAATTAAGAGAGAGTTTAAAATATAAATTATTATTTAGATATATTAAAAAATTAATGTAATTTGATAGTCATTTAATTTTTTTTAAAAGATATTTATGACGCAAATATTATTAGATTTAATAATCTCCTCTACACTTCAAAGTAGCACGAAAATATACGGAAACACAACCAAATTCCTACCTCCAATAATGAAGGGCATCATCCTTCCTCCATGTTTCTTAATATTTGTGATAAAGACCCCAAAATATGTCCTTTTTTTTTTTTTTTGGTTTTTGTTTTGTTTTGAGAGGCCGCCAGACGACTTGAATTGAGATACTTCGAAGAAGAAACCAAGACGTCATCCAGAGCCCCTGGCCTAGGCATATTTTTTTGCTAATATAGAACACATTAAACGTAAAGAAAGAGAGATATGTTAGGGGAAAACTATTTTAATCCGTATCTAATGTACGACTTATTTGGATCAAACTCTCCCGCCAATAGTCTCCACCGTCAGCTACAGTACCTTTGTTGTTCTCAGACGTTAAGCCCCCCTGCCTGCCTCCCTCTCTCTCTCTCTCTCTCTCTCTCTCTCTCTCTCTCTCTGGCTAATCGTTGCGGTCGCCTTACTAAAAGAAAAGATGGGAATTTGTTTATGATTATATATATATATACATATATATTAAAAAAAACTAATAATAACAATATTTAAGAAGTATCGTAGGGTAACCAAAAAAAAAAAAAAAATTAGAGTAATTATATTTTGTTTAATTTTGTAAATAAATAAAATTTGATATAGAAAATTTGCTGTTGTATTATTTCTTTATATTGAACCTTAACTATTATCACGTAGTGATAACTTCTTGTGGTGGTAAAGGAGGCTAGACATTCGCTGCGATGGGGCCAATTGAACTAAAATCAACAATGGAGTTCCAACGAATTTTTGCTATTTGCTTGCCTTTGGTTAATTTACGTCAAGCTCCTAAACTAGGCGAACATGGAGCTTTTTTTTGGCCCCCCATACTTCACAAGAAGGGAACGCCATTATTACAAAGAAACTTTGATGTGCTACCAAACCACACCCAAGGAACGAGGATCCATTTATCCCATCGTTGCCCCTCGTTTAAAAAGATAGTCGAAGACCCTAGCAAAAATTACGTTAACTACATATGGATATACTATTGCCCAATGCTCATGCGTTTGGAGGGGATTGGCTTTAGCTCCTGAATCTTTGACATGCTTCTTAGAGTCCTACTGATCCCTGGCAGCCACATCCCTCCTGATAGATTCCCACTTGAAAGCAGCTCTAAGCTTACACCACCTGCCTCTTGGACTTCCAACGCTCGACGCCTGTACACCAAAACTTGGGATGGTTGAAATAATGCCTAATTCCCCTTCGTCACCTGCACCGAAAATAAGAGAATTCCCTTCTCCCCATGCCCAGGATGATGTTTGATAATGGAAAATGTCCTCATCAGAGTTTAATTGCCTTTCCAGCATTGGCCATTCTGAACTATCTCTTGGAGACCAAATTTCATCTCCAGGGTTTGGAAAAGAAGAATCAGTACTCCCAAGCTTGAAGCTGTTCCTCAGCATTGAAGGAAATGCTTGCGTTGGTTTACTGCTCTGTGGTATAGAAACTTCAAACTGACTTGTGCTCCCTCCCACAAAGTCATATGATCTCAAACTCGGTTTCTTGTTGAAATTCATTTGCCTCTCGAGTTGATCTGTACGACATTAGACAAACGAACACAGGATATCCGTTACAGATGGGAATTGACAAGCGACAGGACAAATTTAATGCAATGTACAGCTTGTGCAACTTAGTTGATGTTCTGCTAGGGACCAACTTATGTCAAAATCATAGCGCAAATTGTCTATACCTGGGCTCGTGATTGGCGGTTCAAATTGCTGCAGAGCAAGATTCGGACCTTGAAATGGTTCAGCTGGGGGCATTGTTAAGGGTCTTGAAGGACCAAATATGGCATGTGAGTCGATCGGGGTGAAGCTTTCAACATTCTTATAAGCCTGCCGCTGAGAATTTTCCACCAAAGCCTGCCAATTGAGAAGAAAAGTCAACCACTTTCCTTGCAGTAGATCTACCTAGGACTAATGATCATCAACAGACTTATACACCTCAGTAAATTTCGATTCTCCAGTGAGCAACTATAATCAACAGCTGGTGGACCGCTACAGACACCAATTTATTTGAAGAACTTAAACAACAACGTTTGCAGAACTTACCTTTTGTGGAGGGGTTAGCTTTTCAAAGGGTTCATAGTTTTGACCATCAAAGCTTGCTCCCACAACCATGTAGATGGAATTGAAGAGCAGGCTGGCAACTTGGCCGGCTTCATTGTAAGTATAGAACAGGCCATCGCCTAAAACACAATTATTGGCATGCTCTATGATTGTGTGCCATGCTTTCTTTGGGATGCCATTCCCAATAATCTGCAGTTCCATAATTCACACAATTCTTTTAGATTCAATTAAAACAAGTAACCATCTATCTCTAAAACAACTATTAAACAGAAGGAAGGTGCAATTCTCTTACGTTGCGCAATCTAGATGGCTCACTTGCATAGAGCTGCAAAAAATCCTTCACTTTGTGAACGCCATTAGAAGCCAAGCGCGTGTGATGTGCACCGTCCTTTGCTATCTTTTCCAGTCGCCATACATCATCATCCAAGTAAGGTGGGTAATGCTTTTGATATGCTGAAAGGACAAATCAATAGTTAGTCCCCTAGTTCGCTAATTTTTCCTAAACGTCACTGATAGTTTAAGCTTACAGATTAATTTCATTACCCAATTATAGGTAACAAACAGAAGTGAAGCTAAAGTCTGAATACTTACAAGCTCCCCGTTGATCTTTCACCATAAAAGCTTCACTTATACCTTCTCGGATCTTCAAATCTCCAGAAAATTTTGCTGCCAGCCTAAATTTTCTGCTGCGTAACCAGCTAGAATTGTCAGTGAAAAACAGCTCATTTATCTGAGCAACACCATTTCTTAATGGAATAGTGCGATTCCCAGTCAGCAATGGCCTTCTACCGTCTCTTTCACGGATGATACCTGCAGCAAATTCATTTTGGGACCAGTCCTGGTCGTCAGCATCAAAATCTCCACGAAGTACTAAAATGTCTATCTTCATCGAAGCCAGAGAAGGATCGGATGTGATCATGGTCTTAGTGTTGGCATCCAATAAAGCTATCTTAACCGGCTCACCATCCTCAGCTTCTATTTTGCTACCAGTAAAGATGGTAGAAGGCAATTTGTTGACAAATTCCAACAGGAAACCTTTTGCTCGAGATGTTTCACCCTTATAACGTGGCGTTCTGCTACAAAATGAGCAAACTTTGAACATCAGAATCGAAAGGACATTCGGCATTCAGAAAATTAGGTGTAAATGGAGCAAGATCAATAAATTTTCTGAGGACTTTTAAGTACGGAAACATTTTAATTGGGGGATTCAAAGAATATTCAATCAAAGGAGATAAAGAATGATTTCACCACTAAAAGTGTTTCTAAAACTCAAGGTTTGAACGGATGCCTTCGAGAGTTTAAGCCACTGAAAAAAGAACCAACCTAGAAGACTGCTGAAGGACGCGAGGAACAGCCTTTTCCAACTCATCCCGCACCTAATCAACGAAAAAAGATTATAATGAATTATAATGAACTTAGAGATCGAAAACGAGAGATGCTCAGCAGAGTTGAGGAGGTTTTACAGCATCCCCTTGGTGCTATTCAGAAAAGAATAGGCACGATCTATCAAATTCCGTTCAGATAAAACTGTCAAAGTAATTAAGAGGCGGACAACCATATCAAGCCCATTATCTGAAGGGGTTTCTTTGTAGTTTGTGTGCATTTTGTCGAGAAAAAAGTTTCTTCATACGTTTGACCAGCAAACATACGAAACCGAGGAAGGTAAGACAGAGTTGGACATCGCAAGCGCAAGTGGCAAAAGAGAAAGAGAGAGAGAAAGAGAGAGAGAGAAAAAAAAAAGGGCCTTTGGCTTTTTATTCAGTCAAAGAAACGGCCAGTCAAAATAATAATAATGACAACTAGTGTACAGAATGTAAGAAGGTTAAACAAAGGTATGGTGGCTTGGTTTCACATCACCAAGTTGCCATTTTGAATTAGAAAGTTGTTTAGTTAACGACTAAAACTACAAAAATTTCAGTAAGAGCTGAATTCTACCAGAAAATGTGAATGCACTGATTAAAAAGAAAAGAAGTAATCCATGTATATAGAACCTACAATCATTCTGAACATGGGTTCGATCCTAGTCACCCATTCATCAAGCCAAAGCATTCCCATTATCCCTCCAACGATGCTGCAATAAAAAAAAAAAAGGAAAGAAAGCAAAACAGAAAGCTCCACATGTCAGATTAACAACAAGATGTGAAAACATGCACAAAGCCCTCAAAAGCAGCCACCTGCCATGGACTCGTATACGATAAAAGTGTCTAAAAGACAAACCACTTACTGCTTAAACCTCTTGGGGCGACTTGAATCCGATCCATCTTCACCATCATCACGAAAAGGCCTTTTTGGCACCATGTCCGCAACAACAAGGGAAGGAGCAAACTCGACACCTGTTTAGATTCTGAAAATTGAATGAGCTGCAGAACCCAAGAAATGAACGGTATGTATACCCGAGAAAATGGGTTGTAACAGGGAACCTGCAGGGAAGTTTCAGTGAAGGATTCAGACTAGAGATAACAAAAACGACGCGTGGCGGCCGCAAAAGTCAAGAGTAAACATTCGAATATAAAGTTCAAAAAGAGCAACAACAAAACTCCATTTTTCTTAAAGTACAAAAGGATTACCGAGAGAGAGAGAGAGAGAGAGAGAGAGAGAGAGAGAGAGAGAGTAGGCGTCAGCGGTACATTTAAATAAGTGCAAGAAAAGCGTCCGAATTATAGCGACTCCCAGATTTACTTTGTAGAAGACTTTGAAATAAACATTCTAAAACGCGTAATGATTGAAAAATTGCATGACCTTCTTCTATGTTTGTGCTTGTAAAAAATATGTTGACCCATTCCATTCGATTTTAAGCAACCCCGCGGGTTGCATTGGCCACAGGAACAGTAGTCCCAAAAGCAAGTTGTAGCTCGAACTCGTTCCTTCAAATTGTCACAAAATTTGAGACTTAATTCCGACGTACTAAAATGAACAAGATTACACCACTTTCGGTTGAAACTAACAAGGATGGTTCTAAATTATGATCACAATCTATTCCTTAAATGTCAAAATCATTTTTCCAATGTGCTAATGGTTTAAAAAGAAGAAGAAAATAATAAAAAAAAAAAGAGAGAGAGAGAGTTTGTAATCTTGAGCGATACAGTGAATTCGATTCGTAAGGCAACAAATGACTGCTTTTCTGAGCTAATAATAATGCTCATAATTTCTCCTCGCACATGACCAAAGCTCGGACTCATAGACCCGATAGTTTATCGGTCAGAAGTGGGGTTCCCCTTTGTCATAAGAAGAAAAGTGGCCCAATCAATCAATCATGATGCCGTTGGTGTGGCACGTCGTGGGGAGGAAGGCGCCCGTTAAGTCGAGGCATTAATAATACGTCGAGTCTTTAGGCGGCTGGAAATTACAGACGAACTTCCCACGGAACACAGAACACGGTTTCCATTTATATATATATATATATATATATAAATTAAAATTAAAAGAAAATAGATATTTTTAGGGACAGAACTCGGGGATTTAACATCGAAAGCATTTAAATGATGCCTGAATATCAATTGAACTTTTTTATCATAAATTAAAAAAAGAAAAAAGAACACACAAACATTGCATATCATATATAGATCGAGACTAAATCTTAAATTTATTTTTTATACTCTGTTCAATCCTCCCAGTAATGTTGAATGCATTCAATATTTACAGCTGTGATAGTATAGGGTTCGTACGCACTTCTCCCGATCAAGGAGACTCGGTCCTTTGAAATTCTTTTTTTGTTTTTTTTCGGGTGTCCTTCTTGGCCCTTGGCCAACTAATACACCGGGTATTGGAATTCGGGAAAAGCGTGATGAAAAAACAAAAAAAAACATAAAGACTAACCCAAAAACCCGAACTAAATGAAAGGGCCCGGGACGAAGAAGCCCAAGGGTTTTATTATTTATTTATTTATTTATTGTTTTTTTTTTTTTTTTTTTGGTGCTGACGCATTCGTATTGGGAATACGAAAAAGAACACCCCCTGAATTTTGAAGGAAAAAGCGATATAAGATCATATGATCGATTCATTCCACCAACTAACTTGACCAAATAAAAACATAGGCAAAAAGAGTTCGGAAGCCAACTTGCTGTCTTAATTTAACCTGGCCCCTTCTGTCACAACTGAAAGAACAATCCACCTCACTTCTCTTGCCCCCGCGATAAAATGGCCCGAGGGAACATGAACAGTCAAAGCCCCAACGCCCTTCCATCTCTCTGCATGCTCTCTCTCTCCCCTCCCCCCTCCCCCGGCCCCCGATCAAGCCACCAAACAAGGTTTTTAGAAAGAACTTTAGGGGCTAGGAAAGTGGGGGAGCGAGAGAGATGGGCGAGATTGTTGATGCCAATACCATAAGAAGGGCAAGTAGCGTCTACGTAGGCAGCTTCTCTCGCCAATCTCATCGTCGTCATCATCATGCTCCTCCTCCTCTTCCTCCACCCGTACGTGTTCATATTCCAAGAAAGAAGAAGAGCATTTGTCCATGGTGGAGCTCGGCCGAGACCAAGAGAAGGAAGCGTGTTGCAAGATACAAACTCTATACCGTTGAAGGCAAATTCAAGGCTTCTTTAAAACACGGATTCCGTTGGATCAAGAGTACCTCCTCTAGAATTGTGCATGGGTTCTAACAAATTAAAAGAGACAAAAAGATAAAAGCTTTTGAACAATATCGAAGAGTGTCCTTTTCTGCCTTTATTAACTCTTTTTTTTTTTTTTCTTTTTACTTTTTCCCAAATTCCTTCAATTGACAATGGCAGCTTCTGCATTTCACAAGAAATGCACGGATAGTCGTTATGAATGTTAATTGTGCTATCCTTTTCTGTTTTTTTGTTTTGGCGTAGGAGGGAAGTGCCAAGAATTCCCATAAATGTTAATCTTGTCGTCTTTTCGGTTACCATTTCATCGTTTGCGTAAATAATGTGTTAATTTAAACAAATTGGAATCGAAACAACGAATTTGGTTTTCAATCCTTTTCCTAAATAATGTTGAAGCTAGGGAAACCTCTGATTGGGGGTTTGTGTGCAACTTCATTCAGTTGAATTTGATGTCTTTTTCCTCTCTTTTTTTTTGTTTTTGTTTTATGTTCTTGATTTGATAGAAATGTACAGTTGTCTACCTGGCATTGGCTTTAGCTGTTGTCGTTTCTCTTATTCCATGTGATCGATACAACGCAGGTTCACATGGTGATCTTTAGACAGATCTAATTATCATTCCTCCAACCAGTTTTCTTTAATGCTGCTGGCTAGTGTCTGCCAAAAACCCCCCATGCAATTTTCTAGTTGTTAGATTTTGCAATTTCCCTGATTAAAAAGACAAGTCTACTAGAAACATGGCATGTTAAAAACCGATTAACATGCCCCAGCATTCAACATATGTTGTATCTCTTTTTTGCTTGTGCTAATTGTAACGTGACGCTCTCGCTGTTGTGATCTCTGGTGATTGGACACAAACAAGATTAATTTATGAACCAAGTACTATTGCCTTTTGATCGCCAGTTTTTTATTTGAGTGAGCACGAAAGAAAATAAACATATTAAAAAAAAGGAAAAAACGAAAAGAAAAAAAGTGGAAAAAAGAAAAAAGAAAACGGAGAAAAAAAAAAAAAAAGAAGAATTGCTGTACAATGTCCAATGCAAAGCTGATGGACAACCTCAGCACTCCCGTTAAGCGTGAAATGTATTCTGGGTGTTTTGCAGATTCAAGGTCATAAAAGGTACATAGTCAGCCAATTGAGAGATTTCAGAATGAAATATTGCCTTCAAAGTATGCCATGCCAATTTCAATTACCCACGGCAAGCTGTTATCTCCAATTTGCAATCCCGGGTTTATCCCGAGAAAGAATTTGGCCTGCATCACATCACAGAGGAAACTGCAAAAATATAGAGGCTAGCCCAAAGTCAGCTAACAATGGGGAGGTGCCACTGATTGGGTGATCCTTACTGCCCTTGAGAATTCGGAATTTGAAACAGAATGGAAGTTGCTCATTCATCGTCCAGGCTTCCAAGGTCAAACCAGCACTCTACTATCAAGACTGTCGGGAGAGGGGCGGAATACAAATGCACAAAAGACTTTTCTTGGTTTGAACTTGTGATAAATTGATTAAATAATAAAAATAATATCTCAAACTAATTTTTTACGTAAAAATTTTTTTTAAATTAAAAAAAAAATTAGTTTATAAATCAATTTTACTATAATCAATAAGTAAATACAATATAGGAATATAACCTTAATTACATTAACTAAATTCAACAAATTCAATTTAGATCAAATAAAAGGCCAAATGACTTAACTATCATAAAATACACTTTCTATTAATAATAACTCAACTACTAAACCTTAAAACAACAATCCAATTATTCAAGATGAAATTTCATGTCCCCTGTTATTTGTCCAAATTTTAACTCAATCAGATAATAAATTAATATTCATTTACATGGTTCATCTACACTGTCGAAATACAAAGAATAAAGTATTACCAAAAATAAGTGATTACAATTTTAAGATAAAAACTTACCCTTGCAGAAAATCAAATCATAATCCAACTATTCAAAATTAATAAGTATGTGTCCTCAATCAATTGATTAAACAACAGCTTGATCAGACCACAAACGACCTTTCGATTACAAGGTTGATTGAAACTACACGTAGAACAACGTTTCAAAACATGAATCACAAAACATGGATAAAAATTCACACTTATAGTTCATTAAATTTGATTTTCATCATTCAAAACGAAAAATAAGATATCTTCTATTCATCAATAAAAGTTTAGCTCAATCGAATAAGAATTCACCGTTAGTTTTTTTAAAGGAATGACTTGTGCTCCTATTGGATTCTCTCCTCTGTTTTTTTCTCTCTATTTTTTTTTCTTTTTCGGCCTATAACCTTTTTATCAACTCAATTTAAACCTAATACAAATGAGTTATTTATATCTCATTAAGTCAATTTTTTTTTTCAAAGGTTTCCTCCACTTAGAAAGGGATATGTACTAATTCTCTTCCTCTTGACTATGTAAAGGTGTTAACCATCACAGTTAATGAATAACACAACTCAAACTTTACTTTTGGCAATACCTTTGTTAACATATCAACATCATTATATTTGTATGAATTTTTTCAAGTGCTAGTTGTTTAGAATCAAAAGTATCGCGTATCCAATGATACCGCACATCAATATGCTTTGATCTAGTATAAAAAGTTATATTCTTACCAAGATGAATTACATTCTAGTTGTCACAATACAACACATACTTTGATTGATCAAAATCAAGCCCCTTTATGAATATTTTCATCCATATTAACTTTTTAGCTGCTTCAGTTATAGTAATGAACTTTACTTCTGTAGTTGATAATGCAATGCACTTTTGCAATCGAAATTGCCAACTAACTGCTCCTCCTGCAAGAGTAATCAAATAGCTTGAAGTAAACATTTTAGAGTCAATGTCACCAGCCATATTTGAATATGTGAACCCAATAAAAATAGGCTTATCACTCCAAAAACCAAGTTTGATATTAATAAAACCTTGTGGATATCTCAATATCCACTTTATTGCATTCAAGTGCTTTTTACTAGGATTTGAAAGAAACCGACTAATTGCACCAATTGTATATACTATATCAGACCTCGTGCACACTATTGCATACAACAAACTGCCCACAGTTAATGTAAAAGGAACTCTCAGCATCTCTTCCTTATCTTTCATTATAGAAGGACATTACTTAATAGATAATCTAAAGTATGTAGCAAGAGGAATGCTAACCATTTTATCCTTATCTATATTAAACCTTTGGAGTACTTTTTCAATGTATTACTTTTGAGACATATATAACTTTTTCTCTTTCTTGTCTCGAGTGATTGACATGTAGAGAATCTTCTTTGCTAGTTCTAAATCCTTCATAGTAAATGACTTGCTTAAATCTCATTTTAACTTGTCGATTGTATTAGTATTATGACCATCAATAAGCATATCATCAATATAAAGTAGTAAAATGATGAAATTATCATTAGTGAATCTCTACATAAAAACACAATGATTAAAAGTTGTCTTCTTGTGCCCTTACTGTCCCATAATAGATTCAAACTTCTTGTACCATTATCTAGGAGTTTGTTTCAAGCCATATAAGCTCTTCTTTAACATGCACACATTATTCTTTTTTCCTTAAACTTCAAAGTCTTGTGGTTGCTTCATATAAATTTCTTTTTCTAAGTCACCATGGAGAAAAGTTGTTTTCATTTCCATTTGCTCGATCTCTAAGTCTTGGCATGTAGCTAAACTTAACACAACTCGAATGGAAGACATTTTGACCATTGGTGAGAAGATATCATAAAAATCGACGTCTTGTTTCTGATTAAATCCTTTAATAACTAATTTGACTTTATATTATGGATGTGAAGTATTTTCTTCTTGCTTCACCTTGTAATCTCATCGATTCTTCAAGGCACTTTTGCCCTTAGGTAACTTTACCAATTCATAAGTGGAGTTGTCATGCAAGGATTTCATCTTATCCGTTATAGCATTTATCTAATCCTGTATGTGCTCACTTTCTACTGCTTCTTCATAATAATCAAGTTTTTTCCCATCAATTAATTACATAAACTCATCATGAAAGTATCAAGTAGAAGAAATTGAAACTCTATTGGACCTTTGTGGCTAAAAAGCAGGTAGAAGTTAGGTTGAATAATCTTCTGTAGAGCATTAAGATCACTTGCACCCTATATATTATGATCCTGCTAAACATTCTCACCATATTTTTAAATATTATGTTCAACATCACTTGAATCATTTGTAGGTACTTAAGGAATTGAATCAATATCAACAAGGTTATTATTAACTTGAGTAGTTGTCTTTTTAATATTTTCAATGTTTTGATCCTCAAAGAACATAATATCTCTACTTCTGACAAGTTTTTTTCTCAACCGAATCATACAATCAATACTCGAAGTCATCTTCACCATAGCTAAGAAAGATACACTGTCGTGTCTTTGCATCTAACTTTGCTTGTCATCTTTAAGGACATAAACAAAAGCCTTACAGCCAAAGACTTACGAATGGTCATCAGAGACTTCTTTACCAAAGCAAATTTAATCTAGAACATCACTCTGCAAAGGAACATTGGGAGATAGATTAATCACATGTATTGCTATGTTCAAGGCTTCACCCCAAAAGGATTTAAGCAGTTTTGCATCTAAGAGTAGGTATCTAACTATCTCAATCAATGTTTTTTGTTCATCCTTTCAGCTAAGTCATTTAACTAAGGTGTCTTTAAAGATATCCTTTAGTGTCTAATCCTATGTACTCTGTAACATTTATCAAATAGACCACTATACTTACTACCATTATCAGTACGAACACATTTTAACATTTTTCCTAACTATCTTTTAACCAAGGTATGAAATTGTTTGAACACATCAAATACTTGATTTTTAGCCTTTAAAGTATAAACCTAAAGTTTCCTTTAATGATCATCAATACAAGTTACAAAATAATAAGCATCACCAAATGAGCATACCTTCAAAGGACCACACATATCAAATGCACCAACTGTAGCAACTCTGATTTCCTACAAGGAGGGTAACTTTTAAATGTAACTTTATTCTATTTTTAAGTCAAACAATGAGGACACTTTTTTAAAGTTACACTCTTTATGCCTGGAAGTTGATTTTTCCTTGTTAAACAATTTATCCCCTTTTCATTCATATAATTAAGTTGTTTATACCACAAATCAATCAGATTCTCATTTTCTACTCCATTCACAACATCTATAACAATAAAAACTTGCATAAAATAAAAATTAGAACATTTCTTACCTCATGTCATAACTAGGGAGCTTATGGTAAGTCTCTACTAACTATCATTGAAGATAATAGAAAAGCCCTCATCTTCAAGCTTTCTTGTTGAAATCAAATTTAACCAAATATCTGGGACATGTTTGACATCCTTCAAGGTCAACTGTGCTCCATTGCTAGTTCTTAAGTAAATATCACTAATACTAATGACTTCTATTAAGTCATTATTACCCATTTTCATCACCTCATAATTACCAAGTGTATATGTGGAGAATAATTCCTTTTGTAAAGTAATATAGAGGGAGGCACTACTATCTATCATCCAATCAATCTCATGAGATGTCAAATTAATCACATTTTCATCACAAACAATAATAAGATTATCAGTACTAAAAGCTGATGCAGTAGCAATACGATCATTATCATTATACTTCTTCTCATGCTTATTACTGTCATCCTTATTTTCTTTCTTCCACTTATAACATTTCTTCTGAATATGACTCATCTTTCCACAATAATGACATTAGACATTCTTATACTTTGATCTTGATTTACTTTGGTTTTTACTTTTACTTTTCTACCATTTCCCCTGTATTGGTTTCTCCCCCTATTTTCAGTAACCAAAACCTTTAAATTGAATGATGATGAACTATAAGATCTTCTTCTCATCTCTTTATTCAACACACCACCTTTCACGAGTTCTAATGAAACAATACCATTAGTGGCAGAATTTGCAAATAAAATCCAAAATGTCTTTCAAGAATCAAATAATGTAGCAAGTAATCATAGTCCAATAACTTCATCATTAAATTTAATGTTCATGCTTAATAATTAATTAATGACACCCTGAAACTTATTTAAGTGGTTTGCAACTGAATTACCTTCTCTATATCTTAGCTACATCATTTTTTTAGTAAAAACAACTTATTATTACCAGACTTTGAAGAATACAATGTCTCAAGTTTCCTCCACAAAGTCTGTGCATATGTCTCATTCAAATGTGATTGTAAACGTTGTTATTAACAAATTGCTGTATAAAGTCACAAACTCGCTGATGTTCAAACTCTCATTCCTTATCAATCTTTGAATTAAGTTTAGAAGTAGTAAATATTGGCAAATGCATTTTCTTCACAAATAAGAGATCTTTCATTTTACTCCTTTATATATGATAATTTGTGTTATTCAAACAAAACATTCTATTCACATTCAACTTCATTATTTAAACAAGTCAGAAATACAACCTTGTTCTAATACCATTCTGATGGGGGAGAGGCAGCGAAATACAAATTGCCCAAGAGACCTCTCCTACTTGTTTGAATGTGTAAGAATGTGACTGAATAACAAAGATAATAACTTAAACAATCACACAAGATCACACCGATTTTTTACGTGAAAAATCCCTTTAAATCAAAACAGAAAAAACACCGAATACATTGGTCCAGAAATTAACTTCACTATAATCAACAGGTGAATACGACAGAGGTACACAACTTCAATTACATCAATCAAATTGAACAAACTTAATTTAAACCAAATAAGAGGCCAAATAAGTTAACTAACATAAAAGACACTTTCTATCAACAATAACTCAACTACTAGACTTCAAAACGACAATCCAATAGTTCAAGATGAAATTTTAGATGTCCCCTATTAGCTATCTAACTTTCAACTCAATCAAATCAAAAATTAATATTCATCTACACGGTTCATCTACACTACCACAATAAAAAGAATAGAGTATTACCATAAACAAGTGATCATAATTTTAAGATAAAAACCTACCCTTTCAGAAAGCCAAATCATGATCCAACTGTTCAGTATCAAAAAGTATGTGTTCTCAATCAATTGACCAAAAGACAACTTGATCGGACCACAACGACCTTCCGATTATAAGGTTGATCGAAATTGCACGCAGAACAACGTCCCAAAACATAAACCACAAAACATATATCAAAATCCACACTTACAGTTCATCAAATCTATTATCTATTGTTTAGATCGAAGAACAAGATATCCTCTATCCGTCAACAAAAGTTTAGCTCAATTGGATAAGGATTCATCGCACGAGCTTTAAAGAAATGAATGGTACTCTTGTTGGATGCTTTCCCCTATTTCTCTCTCTCTCTTTTTTTTTTTCTTTTTCAGTCAATAGCCTTTCTATCAACCTACTTTAAATCTAATGCAAATGAGGTATAAATTAAGTCAACTTTTTTTTTTCTTCAAAGGTTCCCTCTACATAATAAGGGATACTTAACAAAGACCACGACAGGATTTAGGGTTCATCAATAAGCAACATCTTCAAGAAGTAGAAAGAGAAGAATGAGGCTAAATCAAACTAGTTGCTTAGAAGCCAACTTGGCAGGGAAAGGACTACTCAAAAAAGAACTTCTAAAAGTAGAACTAATAGTGTGCTTAGACAGAATAACCAAAAATAAAATTCTATATCCAATAGAGAAACTTTGGCTTCAAAGAACTTACTTTCTAACCAGCAACATAGGAAAGCTCAATCCATGAGTGGTCCTGGTGGTCCAAGTAGGAACGTTGGCAAGGCTATTATAAAAGTTGAAAAATGTTTCCATCGAAGTGGGCTTAGTGGTAAGAGATTATGAGAAGGGGAAAGTAGTATGTGTGCCTTGGAAGAAACAGCCTGTAAATGACGTTCTTCAAATTTATGACAATGTTTCTGATAGGTTGTCCTTTGATAAGGTAAGTAGCCTTATAAAGTGCAATGTTAAAAGAGATGAAAACTTGAACCTGACTATAGTTGACACGAAAAATGGCATAGATATTGTTTTATGTACCTTCACATCTCTAGTGACAAATTTCATGCCTTGTTTTCGCCCCTCTAGTCAAATGATGGGGAAAATTGATAGTTTTAGAATTAATTCTCCTCATAGTAATGATCTTTTACACTCAAGACACTCAATGTCCACTTTTTCTGGGTTGAATGTAATTATTGGTGATGATTTAAGTGTTATTCTAGAACAAAAGCTCAGAGAATTAATAATAAAGTTAAGCTATCTAATTGTAATATTATCAAGAAGGTAACATCTACTAGTTATGCCTCTATTACAGAAAATTCATTCCCCACATTGAATGTAGTTAGATTAGGCACTAAGTATGCAGCACTAGAAATGATGTTTCAATTTGTTCTAAACAAAGATAAGAAAATGAACGACTATGATTGCTTTATGGTAAAGGATTCAGAAAGGTGGTAAGTTAATGTCATATAGTTACGTTCTTCAGATACAGTAATTTTGCTGTTCTTTATTCCACATTATTCGTAATAAGCACTTTTTTCTGTTTGAGTAACAAAGCGAACACTAAATTTTCTTAAACCTCGAACCAGCAACAATGGTGTTCCCCTAAGAGATTACAACACTAGCACTATATCCTAACCAAGTCAAAGAATGGGATGTACTTGTCATTTCTTATAGTTTCCATATAGTATTAGAATTTAGAAGAATAGGATCACATGATGGCTGGTGCACATACTAATTCTACTTTGCATTTCATTTATTAAAATAGCTGAGAAAGTTAGAACTTGGCCTAAGCTATTGTGGCTAGTTTCACAACTTTGCATTGCATTCATTAAAATAGTTATTTTAGGTAACAGAATTGTGTAATTTTATAAGAATACCATGCAGAGATCTAGAAAGTATGAGACAAATTTTGTACACTGTGTCAAAGGAAGGACTGGTAGGAAGAGCAATTGTATTGAGAAATCTTAGGCTGGAAGTGTAAGGAAAACTCGATGGTCAATGAGCTTGTGGACAAAGAAACATGCACTCGACATAGGAGTTTAATAGAGACTTCAATTATATGTAAGCAAAATTTCATACTAATATTATTATAAGATTGTTCTAATATAAATTATAAGATTGGAATTTTGATTTAATAAAATTATAAAATTTAAACACCACTTTTAGCAATAACAATATTAAAATAGATAAGTATATTGAACTAAAATATCAAAATATAAAAATTCTTAAAAAATAAAAAATAATAACTTATTTATTTATGGAAATTTTTTTCTATTTAGTCATTTTTTCTTTTATATATTAATTATCAAAATTCTAACTAATTAATTGTTATGAACTAAATAATTAGTAACAAAGAAATACTTAGATAAACTTATTAATAAAATTTATTCAATTTACTATATAACAATAAAACTCATAAAAATAACCCGTTCAAATATCTAAATACTCCCTTCTCAAAATCATAATTTTCATAATATAGTTGTAAATTTTGTTGAAATGTCTATTATCCTTGATTCATAGCTAGTAATTTCTTATAAATAAATATTGTATAATAAATTGTTGAATATTTTTTTTATTTTTATCTTTGTCATTGACCTTCCAAAATTTTAAAAAGTATCAATTTCCTTGTTAACTTAAACTAAATGGCTTGACCTTGACACAGGAGCATTTGAGGGTGTAGAGATTGACAGTGGGATTTTAACTTTCTTGGCAGATGAGTTCGTTTCTGACTTACTGGCTTAAAAGCACTTTACGAAGGCTTTCCTATTATTTAGATTGCAGTGTATATAGGGAAGTTGTAAATATATATTTTATTTATTTATTTATTTATTTTTATTTTTTTTCTTTTGGGAGAAAAGAAGATATATGAGCAGCCACTGAGGTCCATGCTTGTTGATTCCATATTCCATATTAAGGAAATAAAAGTAAGGTAACTTACTTTTCCTTTTGAACAACATTTATGTACATTTTCCACAAACTTTGAGGCTTGAGGTATTCAGAAGGGACAGCAGTGTCGCATTGCACGGATGATAACCATGGTGCCAGCGGCTCCAGCGGTAAAGACGGTGGAAGTTTATAAAAAAAATAAATTTGGTTCATCTCAATTTATATATATAATGACCAATATAATCACAATATTATTTTTTTTTTTAAAAAAAAAAGCAAGCATGGCCTGAACTTTGACATTTAGCATTTGCCTCATTATGGCCCAACAGTAAAGCTTATGTCTTGAATCTTAATAGATTTTGGCATGCACAAGATGTGTGGTGTTTGGTATTGTTAATACAACCCCACATGCATCTGTAAAAGTCATATGTAATCACAGGTTCATGTGCCTGTGATTTCTTCTACATCTGTATTAAAGCCCCCCCCCCCAAAAAAAAAAAAAAGGCTTTTTGTCAAATGTCGAAGTGGGCATTTATATTCTATTCTAATAAAAAAGCTTTTATCTGGTGGCGCACATTCACACCAACAAGCGGCAACCGACTGATCAAGACTCTATACAGTATGATCTAAAAATAAATAGTTAAATTAAAAATACTCATTCACCAATATATCTTTTTATATATATAAAGAAGGGGTTAGTAATATCAGAATCAATAAGGGTAAATGTACATGTACGATGGCAGGGCCATATAATCCAAGGTGGGTTGGGGCCCCCTCGGGGGGGGGGGGTGGGGAGAGTATGTCCACGTGTCAATTTCACATGGGGCGAAGCGGACTTATTTTTGTATGGACCCTAACATATTCCTCCTCCTTCTTGGGTAGAGCAACAACTGAAAAGGGGCTCCGTATTTCTGCAATTGTCAAAGCAGATTCATATGTTATCTTTATTGGAAGATTACCCATCTTCCCATATGCCTATTAGCAACATTAAAAAACAAAAGAAAAAAAGAAAAAAAAATTGGATCACAACGTTGCAAGAATAATATTACAGATGTTTTATTATGATATGACCCATTTTAATAAAAGTTTTATCAAGTAAAAACAATAAATTAATTACACGACAATACAAATATAATATATATATATATATATATATATATATATATATATATATAAAAAGTTATGAAATGGATTACATATCTTTTAGACGTGTTTTATTATATTATTTTATAATTAAGGGCTAACAGTTACATACCCTCTGCGTTATTGTTTGAATGATTAGTCATTAAATGGAGTACAGTGAAGTTTACGGAATGCGTTGCAGAACCTTTAGCCTCGTCACTGCCGCCCAACAGTTGGGATCCTATGAAGTAGCCGTATCCCGACCTGTACAATTAATTCACATGCCTTGGAGAGAGGAGAACATGGGGTTTTTCACCAGGAGAATTGTACCCCTTGCCCCCCCCCCCCAACAATTTCCAGACCTTTTTTTCTTTTCTTTTCTTTTTCTAACACAACATTGTCTATAAATTATCCTCCTCCAAGCTAGCCCTGAGGTAGGCCAACCTTTTTCCATTTTTCGTTATTGTCATCTGATGGTATTTCAAATTGGATTCTCATGTATGTATGGTTACCCTTTCGTTTTTTCTTTATTTTTTATTCGATTGAACTGAGGAAATCGGAGTTAGGTATATATTTGTATGGCCTATGCAACGTTGAACATGGTTAGATTGGCAGTAAAAAAAAGGGGCACATGCGTTTCATGCGATCTAAAAAGCAGACGAAGTACTTGATTTTCTCGTTAATGCAGTTATTTACCTGTCACCTGAGCTTACGTGAATTTTGTTCTCCCTCTTTTCGTGTTTAAACACTTCACGGAGGCAAGATTTAGTTACGAATGAAATTTATAATTTTACACGGTTGTATGAATAACTCTTACACCTGCTTTTTCAAGAATAAAATTTGAGATTTTAAAAATAATATTTTAAAATATTTTCTGAAAGACAGAAGTTTTCGTATTACAGCGATGTCCCCCCGAAAAATAAAAGAGGATTAACGCAATGCACCGCACCGCACCACAGCGTTCCACGTAATATAAATTTTACCTTTTTGTTATGCTTATTATTATTATTATTATTAAATTATTCCTCGTCGGAGTGAATGATTAGTCTCAGGATTAGGATTAGGATTAGGAGTCTGAATCTGACGGATTCCCAGGCATCACGTGATCAGGAGGCAATCGGATGGCAGGCCAATGCTCGAGAAAAAGTGAGTCCATTCGATCATGGGACGAGGGGGCTACTACCTCGAAAGAATGGAACGTGTCAGGTGGGCACCCCAAAGTGGGCCTTCACAGGAACTAAGCGGGAAGGGTGGGGGTGGGGGCGGGGAGAAGCATCACAGAGAAGAGTAGCCCATGGTGGGTTGGAAGCTCAGCTGCCAGGCAATGGGATGTGCCATCGCTCTCTCTCTCTCTCTCTCTCTCTCTGAGGCTTCTGGGGGGTCTCATGTTGTTTTCAGCAAGAAAAGTTACTAATTAACCCCCAGAGCAGTAACTCGATGGGGTTGTGTTGGGCCTTTGGTTTTCGTTTTCGGCTCTCCAACCAATACGCTTGAAAAAATAGTCATTTTTAGACGCGTAATTAATAAAATAATTATAGGCTCGAGGTCCATGGCGTTGGCCGCAAGGAATTGTCCACATTTTCCCACCTCGCTGCTGTATCCCTACACTTCCCTCGAGGCTTCCCTCCTTTTTTTTTTTATTTAATCCTTTCCATGTCATTTTCAATCTCACTTGCTTTATTGTCTTTATCAACAACTTGCCACTTGAAACCTTATATACATACATACTTACTTACTTATACGTATACGTATACACACACACACACACACACACACACACACACATATATATATATATATATGTATATATTGAATAAAAAAAATTAGATTTAGTAAATTCCCTCGCCTAACTCTAATAATTATTTCGAGTTACTGCCAATTTGTATTCATTCGTTTACTCCACGCCCAGTCATCGTGAGAAGGACTGTTTTGCTAACCTTCTTGATAAAGGATCGATGATGGAAATTTTTGATTTAAAAAAAAAAAAACAAAACACTTTGTAGATACATCATTTTAATACATTTATTAAATGCAATTAATAAACTAATTTATTTATGAATATAAATAATGTCTACTATAATAAATAATATTAAATACTATTATATATATATATATATATTATTTGTGTGCGTATCTAATCGTTACCTTTGATTAATTCACGACCAGAATTTGATTTATTGGTATTCTAGTTGTGCCCAAAATGAAACTAGTCAAGCTGTTGAGATTAAAATGGAATTTAAAAAACAAAAAGCGATTATATTATTATAATTATTCAATATATATTTATGATTGAAAAATTAATAGCGCAAATTTTAGTTAGTTGTTTGGTACATGGCCAAAGAAAAGACATAATGAGGTTATAAGGCTAAAAAGCATGATGGGAATCTTTTTTTTTTTTAGTTAAATGAAAAATTGTAGATATGTTAACTATTATTATATTTATAAAATAAAATTCGGGGCATTTGTTGGTATTATTATCTAATTTTTTAAATATATATATTATTTAAATAGTATTAAATTAAAATAAAAAATTTTATACTTAATTTTAGTAGCAACAATTTAAAACTATATTCAGTATAAATCTTATTACTTAACAGTGAATATTCGACTTAAATTTTATTATTTTGGTTACGTTGTTTTATTTTATTTTATTTTATTTTGACCACGATGATCCAAAATCTTTAACTTTATTCTCGGAATAACCCAAATCTCAATCTTATCTAACACTCTTTTGGGTCGTCGTTGGTTCATTTTGCAAAAATTTATTGAACTGGAGCTCTCTTATCTTTATTTATCTACACTCTCTCGCAATCAGATCATCCATCGTCGTCGTTATTCTCTCTCCCCCTTCCATTCTCTATTTATCTATCCGTCTATCTTCGCACGGACCCCCAAAGCCTTGAACAAACAAACAAAAAAAAAAAAACCATGGAGCTGGAAACTAACATCAAAACTGGGCGGACATCAACTCCAGACCCAAGGCCAGAACTTGAAGACCCTAACGGTGCAAAAGCACTTGACGCCCATGAATCCCAACACTTCTTTGAAGACTTTGACAGTAACTGTTCCACCCCTTATGTTAGTGCTCCTTCAAGCCCCGGCCGTGGCCCCGTCAATGGAGGGTTCTTTTACAGTTGCCCTGCAAGCCCAATGCACTTTGCAATAACCACAACAACAGCTGCCTTGTTGTCTTCTTCTTCTTCTTCTTCTTCTTCTTCTTCATCATCATCATCTGATAAGAGTCATGGAAGCGGCTCCGTGCCTCTTGGCTATGAATTTGAGTTCTCTGCGAGGTCAGGGTCAGCAGGGTCGGGCCAAACCGGATCTATGAGCTCGGCCGATGAGTTGTTCTTGAACGGGCAGATCCGACCCATGAAGCTATCAACCCATTTGGAGAGACCCCAGGTGTTAGCGCCTTTGTTCGATGTTGAACATGAGGAGGAAGATGATGATCGGGATGACAATGGAAGTAGCAGTGGCTCGAGAGTGACCAATAAGGAGAGTGCTTCGAGTTCTAGAGGCAGAGATCTGAGGCTGAGGAACAAGTCCTTGCGCAGAAGGACCAGATCTATGTCACCTCTTCGAAGCACAACCTTTGAGTTTGGTCATGTTGAGGACGGTGATGGCAAGAATTTGAGCAATATTGAGTCCTATGGAGACCCTTTGGAAGGTAATGAGAGTATGAAGGTTGAGGAGGAAGAGGTAACAAGTACCCCATCAGTGTCTGCCTCATCTTCAAGATCTTCGTCAGCTGGAAGGAATTCAAAAAGATGGGTCTTTTTGAAAGATTTTCTTTACAGAAGCAAGAGCGAAGGGAGGAGCACCAACAAGTTTTGGTCTAACATTTCCTTTTCTCCAGCCAAGGACAAGAAGCCCATCAACAGCACAACAGCAGCAACAGCTAGTGTGCAAGTGGCGGCTGTCTCGAGAGACAAGGGTAATAGTAATGTGTCAAGAAGCAATGTTGCTGCGGAGAACCAGAAAGTAAAAGGAAGTGGACAAGGCTCAAGCAAGAAGCCAGTGAATGGGATAGGGAAGAGGAGGGTGCCAGCATCGCCTCATGAGTTGCATTACAAGGCAAGTAGAGCCCAGGCTGAGGAGATGAGGAAAAAGACTTTCTTGCCATATAGGCAAGGTTTGCTTGGGTGCTTGGGGTTCAGTTCAAAGGGCTATGGAGCCATGAATGGGTTTGCCAGAGCTCTTAATCCAGTCTCATCCAGGTAAATCTGTGATCACTAAATCAAACAAAATGTATAGATCTCCCCCACTTCTTTTTTTTTTTTGTTAAATCCATTTACCATTTTGGTGTATTCTCATGGTGATCTATGTATTTATGATTATTGGCTTGGTCTTCTCTTTTTGTCTGCAAGAGAAGTTGCCCTCGATCTATGTATTTTGTACTTTCTAAATAGGAGTTTTTCTCAGCTCTGGCCTCTGAGGAAGATCAATTCTATTATTCTAGATATTTTTAGTCAAGTAAATTATCTATAATAGTTTTTCTCAGCTCTGTTTTTTTTTTTTACCCCTGTTTTCTATCCAAGAAAAATTTAGAGATGTGAAAAAAAAAAAAAGCGGCTTAAATCTAAATGGCATCTTTATGAAACAGTGGCCTAATTGGAAAGATGTACCAATAATATCAAACACATCGCACATGGTTAAGGTACATAACCCCGAAATGTTAGGTAGGGCCCCATTTTACTTTTCTTTTCCTTTTCTTTTCAATACTAAAATAGTTGGTAATTAGTCTGTTAAATATTGGTGGAGAGGTGAAGTGCAGCACCCCAAGTTCACATGGGGAGTTCAAATTAGAGACGGGTCGGAGTGGGGGGCCCTGTTACTTACAATTGCACGAGGGCTGTCTCTATATTCGACGTACAACTGTGTCAGAAACTTAATGTAATTTTGGTGGTAAGCTTTGCCGGCTTGCCTTGCTATGCGTCGGCAATTATTTTTATTGCATGAGAGTGTCGTCGAGATAATTAATGGGTGGAGATGAAACAGGGTGGCTGATCTGCTAACCTAATACGTAATGACCTCTCGATGGGGCATCATGGGGCCACAAGGTTCTTCTTCATCTTAATCTATTTGTCACAATCCATTTGAACCAATCAGCTAGCTAGATCTAAATGGAGCTGCTGTCAGGGATTGCTAATCAAATTCCGGATGGGGGGTAATGGTGTCTCCTGGACATTGACATAAAGAAGGCTTTTGAGACATTTGACATGGAAGAGTTGGAGATAATGAGACATCCTTGGTTGTGATATTATTGTGGCCATTCTAAAGTCTCAGGCAGGTGTTACTCCTCTTTTTGGATTCTTCTCCACGGATCCTTTTTGATCATTGTACGTGACTACTAGAAAAAAGGTTTTTTTTTTTTTAATCCCTTTCTTTCTTTGTGCACTTTCCTTTCACAATGTTTGTGGCCAGGCAGGCATTGACAATGATCGTGTTTTCACGAACGTTCACCAACATTTGAAGGACATAACATAACTTTTTATGAGATTGAGCAAAACAATCGATTGCCTTGCAAGTTATTGGTGCCCATCTTCTTTATGTTTTTTTTTTTTTTTTTTAATCTTTTCGATTAGATATGATCATGCAGCGAAGCGGCAAGGTGCTTTGCAGGCACTTCATAGTTCTCACCATACATCTGGATAACCATGATTGAAAGCAGCCAATATACATACAACAGAACAGATAAAGAAAGATATTTCAGGTCCCAACTCCATCCAGTTGGGGACATCTTAAAATTGTAAGCCTGAGCGAAAGCAGTAGAGCCAAGGTAACATCCATGCTCACCTCCCCATCCCCCTCTATAAAAGGCTCCAATAGTATTATTACTATTATTGGTCATGGGCTCGTCTTCGAGTTTGCATGCTAATCCCAAGATTCTTAATGATGATGCAAGCCATGGGTCGAACACCATTGGAAGTTTTTGACATGTTGTTCAATCGCTGTCTTAGGTGCCTGTGAAAGAGAAAATGAAGCACCTTCTTGCTCCTTTTCTCAACTTTCAGTGGTTATTTCTTCTTCGAAGAAAAAAAATAATAAAAAAAAAAAACAAAAACAAACAAACCAAACAAATAAAAGCATGATTGAATCTTGGAGGTTAGAACGATACGTTTTGACTTGGTGAGAGCAATGACAAATATTCTCTTTCATGCTTTTGTAACAAAGCTCCATGAAAATTGTTGGGAAATAAAGCTTTAATGAATATTATTCATAAATAAGGTTGGTTCGGTTTGGAAAAAGTGCGAAGCGTCTTAAAAATAATAATAATAAAAGACCCTGCGTTTCATGAGGCGAACAGGTTGCAGAGAGATTGAGAGGAAGATCCTGCGGCTCCTCCACGGCTGCAAATCACGGACACACCTCCCCCAAATACACGCCCATTTCCTCCGCCATGGCCTCCACCAATTCAACACTATTCTTTCCCATTTCGTCTCCGTTTGTGGGTCCCTTGGGGCCATGGCATATGCGGGTTGCGTTTTTCACCACACCACCAACCCCAATATATACCTTTACAACGCCTTGATTAAAGGTTACTCCTTACGTGGACCCTTTGAAGAGTCTTTTCGTTTTTTTGCCTCGATGAAAGATCGAGGAATTTGGCCTGATGAGTACACTCTTCCGCCATTGCTCAAGGCGTGTTCTGCTCTTTGTGATGTCAAGGTTGGAACTTGTATCCATAAAGAGGTTGTCGCTTGTGGGTTTGAGTGTTTCAGCTCGATAAGAGTTGGGATTGTAGAGTTCTACACCACTTGTGGGGTGATGGAGGATGCCGAGAAGTTGTTCGATGAAATATGCTGCAGAGATGTGATTGTATGGAATTTGATGATTCGTGGGTTTTGTAAAAGAGGAGATGTTGAGATGGGTTTGTGTTTGTTTAATCAGATGATGGAACGGAGTGTTGTCTCGTGGAATATCATGATTTCTGGTTTGGCAGAATGTGGGCGAGACAACGATGCTCTGGGAATTTTTCATCAGATGCGCGATCAGAGTGTTGAAATAGATGAGGCCACTGTGGTCACGGTTTTGCCTATTTGTGCTCGTTTGGGAGCTGTTGATGTTGGGCAATGGATTCAATCTTGTGCTGAATCCAGCGGTATTTTTCGAGATTTTGTGTCTGTGGGCAACGCATTAGTGGACTTTCATTGTAAACTTGGCAATTTGGAGACTGCTAGAAGGCTATTCAGTGAGATGCCTGCAAAGAGTGTAGTTTCGTGGAACACAATGATCTCGGGCCTGGCTTACAACGGACAAGGTAGACTTGGTATTGAATTGTTTGAAAGGATGCTGAATGAAGGAATGAGACCCAGTGATTCAACCTTTGTGTGTGTTTTATCATGTTGTGCTCATGCAGGGATGGTTGAAAGAGGATGGAATTTGTTCGATTCCATGAGTTTGCATCATCAAATTGAACCAAAACTTGAGCACTATGGATGCATGGTTGATCTTCTTGGCCGTGTTGGTTGTGTGAGGGAGGCTTATGATTTAATGAGAAGCATGCCTGAGAGGCCAAATGCTGCTTTGTGGGGTTCTTTGCTTAGTGCTTGTCGTACTCATGGTCATGTAGAGCTTGCACAGCATGCCGTGAGAGAGCTTGTGGATCTTGAACCGTGGAATTCTGCAAATTATGTTTTATTATCGAATATGTATGCAGAAGAAGAGAGATGGGATGAAGTTGAGAAGGTAAGAGTGATGATGAAGGAAAGGGGCGTAAAGAAAGCACCAGGGAAGAGTGCGGTAGGGTAATTGTTGTTTAGTAAAGATTTGGACACGTCATTAGCTATTGACTTTGATCAACTCTGTACCTTGTAGAACCATATTTTTGGAGCAATGGGGGAAATGAAAAATCCAATACAAATCAGGACTAAATTATGAGGAATTATAATACATTATGAGTGTGTGTGTGTGTGGCATCCTTCCCACATGCCAGGCATCAACCATAGCCTTAACATGACTAGGAGTTCATACAGTCGATGATGATCGATACATTATATGTCATGCACTGCATAAATCTGCACCAAAGTCTCACTGCAGCACGATCGCAGAGTTTGCAATTTGAGCAATCACAGGATCAACAAGCACCATCCTGCAATTGAAACAAATGAGTAGAGTACGAACAAGTTAGTTGATCTGCGCGTTCTGCTTGTTTCACCTTCCACATATTTTTCCACATCGAAATTCCCTACAAAATAGAGCACAGGTTAGGAACACGAGCCTAGCTTTTCTTGACAAACATTTTCATTAAAATTTTCTCCTTAAATTTACATGTTGAAAACCAGGGACAGTCTTGCCATAAAGAACTAGAGAAGGAAAGAGAAAATGTGGGAATATTACCTCTTCGGCTGGTATGGCTGCACCCATCATTAATGACGTTTCCCACATCTTTTAATGTGGCTTTGTTATAGAATCGAAAATCTGAGAGTATGCTGTCGATGCAATCCAGCAGGTGTCGAGTTTCAGGCAGACAAGGTCCGTTGCAGAAGATGTCAGTGTCTTCAGGAGGCACATTGATTTCCCCACTATGAGTCAATCTATATGCCTCATGGCATTCAGCATATATCTAAACATTACATCAGTTAAAGCTATGTCAAAAAATGCTAATTTAGTTTAGGCCAAGCACGTGTGCTGCATATATGCAGCGAATTCCATGAGCAAATGGCTAAAACCTGTGGATAATTATGCAGAAAACAAAGTTGCGTTCTTGTTCACAACCTTATTGTCACCGAAACACTGCAATGCCTTGTCCACTGTTTCGACTGGCACATTCTGTGAATATCCTGCTCAAAACGTAAACCAAAGGCAGCCATCCCAAGAGAAAGGAACTGTCAACGAGGAGAAAAAGTAGAAGAAAGGATGGATTGTTGCATACAGAAATATGAGCAGCAGCAGTCATGTGATAGGGTAACCTGTGTGACAATACAGATTGGACATTGTGATGAAAATCAAAAGGATGAATCTCTGCTTCAACCAAGCTGGAACCATAGCAGACATCGTCGTAATGCAAGGGACAGAAACCCCCTAAAAAACAAAATGGGATTTAGTGGGAACAGAAATGCACTCTCGACTTGTA
The DNA here is from genome assembly GCA_021533255.1 of Ceriops tagal. Classification (NCBI taxonomy): domain Eukaryota; kingdom Viridiplantae; phylum Streptophyta; class Magnoliopsida; order Malpighiales; family Rhizophoraceae; genus Ceriops; species Ceriops tagal. The sequence continues at coordinate 231,162 of CM038599.1, read as the reverse complement.
TTAGCTAGTGTTATCTATGACGCTGAAAAGACAATAAATTGGATAGATAAAGAGTGACCCCATCAACTAATATTTAGACTATAGAGAGAAAAATCTGAGGAAGTTGGCTGGTAGTTTGCTCCACCGTGCAGTTTGGGGGACAAGTCGAGCGTAGGTGTGCAAGCCACCAAACTTCGTAATTTCTTTCCAAACATCTTTCAACATTCGAGTGTCAGAATTAAGAACTGAGATCTACCTTCCGTGCTATCTAGGACTTTCGTCCACACTGTGACGTTGTGTTTAAAATATTAAAAACAATAAAAGAAAGATGTTGACCGTGAGAAAGTTACAGAGAAGAAAATTATACCAGCCAAAAATTTTCTACACCCACCGGATTAGGGTAGAGACGACTTTAAAAAAAAAAAAAAAAAAAATTCTCGGCAGGAGGTATGTTGTGGTGAACAGAGATATCTCGGTCAAGCCATATGTGTGTGTGGACCGCTCTTTTTGCAAACATTTGCATGCAATGTACGGCCATACCGACACTTTTTGCCCGAGATATGCCACGCCGTTCACAACCTCGGTGGGGCCACGGATCCAGCCGGTGGGTGTGACTTTGTTTACTCCGGTGGGGAAGCATTATTTACTCTAAGGAGAATCCTCATCGTATTCCAATAGCGAGCGGTTAGGCCAACAGTTTTACACAGGGCGTATCCCCCCGCCATCATTCTAGTGGACGATCCTGACTTCTTGTCAATTACAAAGTTGAAATAATATACCCTCGCCTAAATTTGGCATTTAGAACCTGATTCATTTAAATCATCCAGATTATCATTAACAATGGGGGCTAGTGATCATCTCAACGCAATCTAGAACACGATGGGCAGAGACTGAAGCTGCCGAATGCAATGAAGCGTCACAGACGGCAGATATGCACGAATTCTTCTCCTCTTTTTTTTTTTTTTCTCCTTTGAACTCGAAACAACAAGAATGAAGAGTGGTTTTAAAAAGCCGAGCTGACTCGGATCTTAGTAAATTTTTAGAGCTTAGACTCAAAGCTCGAAAGTCGAGCTGCGCTCGATCGAAATCCAATCCAGTTAAGTCTGTACAAGATAGAGTTCCGCTCAGCTAAACAGCCACTTGTGAGTTTCTAACTTATTTTTTGTCATTTATTTTTTAAGGAAGTTGCGGTTAGGTAAAGATCTAACACATTGCATCCAGGCGGGTCAAACACCGAGCATCTTCTTTATATATCAGAAACAGGAAAACATAAAAAAAAAAATAATAATAATAATAAAATCACTCTCTCTTTTCTCAGGTTTCATCGTGAATTAAGAGGCATGTGTATGGAAACTAACAACATCTGTTTATAAGAAAGACCACATCAACATTGATTCCAAACAGGAAAATCTCCGCTCTAGTTTAGTATGGAAATAGTACTCAAGAACCAAGTCGATTCTAACATCCAACAGCTTTCTACCATTTAAGGTACTGCGACATCCACTTGAAACCTTCTCCGTAACCCATTCTGCGGACGATGCTGCACATGAATACCTCCAAGGGGCGGACATTAGAATCTGCCAAGTTTACTTTTCCCTTGCCAGTGGTGAAGTTTGCAAGGCCAAGGTGGTAACGCAACTCATCTTCTGACGCAGCATATGGTATGTCGATCTTGTTGCCCAAAATGAGGAATGGTACGTTGGCCAGTGACTCATCCGAAAGAAGAGCATCCAGCTCCTTCTTTGACTCTGCAAACCTCTCTTTGTCATAGGCATCTACCAGGTAAACAACTGCATCCACCTACGCACGAAAATGATCTTGAGCCCAAAACTCTGTGGTGAAATAAGTCATGGTAAAAACCAAATTTCATACAACAGAGCAAAGGACGTCTCTGGGCAAGCCATACGAGGATGCTGTAACAACAGTTCAAATATCTAACTCAATAGAAGTAAACCTAAAACCTAAAGTAAGGCAGCTGGAGAACAAATATACGGTGAGGTACTATCAGAACACTTTCCATGTAAAAAAAGTGCTTTCAGCGAACTCCCATCTTGCTATTTGCCTCCCATGAATCAGACAATCACAAATCAATATCATCTGGGATTATGGAGGCAAGGGTATTCAGCAATTTAAGGACTGCATATAGAGCGAGATGACATATCCAGGTGTAACAACAGACCAACAATTAGCCTAAAGCCAAAACTCGCACTGTAATACTAGAAAAGACACAAACTTCAAGCACTTCAACTTCCCATTATCAAAACATATGCAAAGCTCTTGATAAAAGAATGAGATTAAACCTTAGCATAATAATCTTTCCAGACTCTACGAGCAATTTGGTGGCCTCCCAAATCAAAAGCCTTGAACTTGATTTTCCCAATACTCAGCTCCTCAGATGTCGGATACTGTGTAGGCTGGTGTTGTACCAATCTCTGCTCAAATTCGCGGGGAAAAATCAAACAAATAGCATTTCGAAAATGTTTTCACTTAAAAAGGGCAGTAACAAATAAGTAAAATAACAAGGAAAATAAATAAAGGAAAGGACCTTTTTACACTGTTCTTCCCATTGAAACACCATTACCCATAACCAAGATTTCAGTGTTCTTCAAGGCTTTCATATTTCCATGATTTTCCCCTCGTCTATTTCATTCATGAAACTTTTACTCCAAAGCTTAAAAAACCCAATTCTTTTCCGTTTCTCCGCAATCAAAATATCAGAATTGGAATCTTCTAACTAACTAAATAACGCACATGGAAAAAAAATAGCAAATTTATTCTTTTTTGTGCCTGCCATTTCTTGGCAACCAAACAAACGAGAACTAGAACAAAAAGAAAGAGAGAGAGAGAGAGAGAGATTGAATATACTAAACGAAACGCACCTCATCTTTCAACATGTGAAGAAGAGTGGTTTTTCCGGCATTATCAAGGCCCAAAAACAAGATCTTGGCCTCCTTCTGCCCCAAACCAAGAGATGCAAGCACTCCATAGAACCAATCCACTAAAAACATGGCCTTACGTTCTAATTAACCGCTAAAACCCCCTCCCCCTCCAAACGAAAAAGCCAATCCCAGATCGACCCCAGAACAAGTTAAAAACCCGCCCTCACTCAATTCAACCGATTAATCGATTCTCGTTGTCATGCTTTTTTGCATCGCGAGAGAGAATGAGAAGGTAGGGGGGGAGGGGGAGGGTGTTGTCGGAATTCACAGAGTTGCTGGACCGATCGTGGATGACGTTATATGGGTGGATCCGCGGTGGAAAGGAGCTGGCAACAGCTGATTGGCTAACCCGCTTAAAGCAAAGAACTTGGTTGTGATTCGGGTTGGCGGTTATTGAGTTTTGCTCTGGCCAATCACGCAGCGAGGATTGGGATTGTTGGCGTCATCGGGAGGATTTGGACCGCTGATTAGGGCATTCGACAGTTGGCAAGTCGGATCGTGGTTTTCGGCCCGCGGGAATTCGGTAGCAACCAACCAAGTGATTAATTAAATTAATTAAAATTGGTCGGCTGGCTTTCGGTCTTTGTCACGGAATAACTTTCTGCTGAGTGGACTGCATGAGCTTTGAATGCCGCCACCAGTTTTCAGCAGCAAACCCATTCTCTCTCTCTCTCTCTCTCTCTCTCTGGTTGACACACTTTCAGCCCCACCACCCCCCCCCCACAAAAAAAAAACAATTTAATGCGCACAAATGCAAGTGATAGACTTTTTAACTGTATTTTTATAATTTTTATCCTTCACTAATCGAAATATTTAAATAATAATAATAATAAATAAGAGTATATTGATACAATGAATAATTATGAGATTCCCGTCCATCTATCGAATTCGAAATGGAAACTCAAGTCATGCCAATTACCTTCAACTAAGTCTATTTTGATTTTAGGCGTCTTTAAGGCCACAGGCCTCTCTCTCTCTCTCTCTCTCTCTCTCTCACACACACACATATAAAATATATAAGTCAAAATAATTCATTATAAAACAACATTAATTATGCACATACATATTTTTTATTGTTTTATGTTAAATTAACGAAAATTGATGAATCAAAATAAATTTCTTGCTCTGTAAACCCTCTCAAAAATTTATCAAAAGTCAAAGGGCGCAACTTCAGAAAACACGCAGCCATCCTAAACAACGGCGTGTCGATCCCTTTAATTTTTATTTTTATTTTTTGGTTCCGAGTGCTTTTCATGGCTGATGTCGCAGGAAAGCCTGGCATATGCGCTTTCATGGCGGCTCAACAATGTGTTATAAATCCAAAGAAACCCATGTGCTCCTCCTCCTCCTCCTCCTCCTCCTCCACCCCAATCAATTTTTCTCATGGTACCCATATTCAATCGTTGCACATATTCTTCCTTCCTAATAAGGCCAACCTGAGCTTCGGCTAAAAATCACCCCTTCGTCCCCTGGCCTTGGTACAGGAGAGCACGTAAACCACACACACACACACACACACACAAATATATATATATATATATATATATAGAAAGGAAAACAAAAAACATAAAATGAGTTTTCTTCGAAGTAGAAGCCCAAATGTCAAAAATTGTAACGAGATGGAGACCCCATACTTCGGTGGCACGGCAACAATACATATTGATTGCTCCGGATGACCCCGCACTCCCAGAGTAATGGCACTGACCCAGTCGCCACCCCCCGAGCCACGGCGGCATCCCGTCCCCCGACGGAAACTCCGGTTTCCTTACTTCTTTGCCGCTTCATTTGCATTCGGGACAATGTCAGGAGATGCATCGAAGGACACTCTTGATTCTGTTGAGATTTCTCAGCTAAAATGGGGAGGAAGTGGCGAGAAATAACCCAAAATAATATAAAAAAAGAAAACAGAGAGAGAGAATCATCATTTTTTGGTTAAAACAGATGATGTGGAAGACTATGCCCGCAAAATCTTTGACTCCTTACCGTTATGATAGAATATGTATATATATATATATATATCCAGAGGCTTTGATTTGATTTGATTTGATTTGGTTGGATTTGCAAAATAACGAGATATTTTCTCGACTCCATAAAAAGCTCATCCCAGTCTTTCTACTTGACTACATAAATATCCATGCATTGCTGCCCTCCTCCTCCTCCTCCTCCTCCTCTTTTCGTCATTCATTCTCACATCACATTGTTTGTCTTCTCTTCCCATACTCGTGTTTATCTCTTCTTTCTCTTTGTTTCTTTTTCATTTTCTTTTGTTTTTTCCTTTTCTTTGTCATTTTCCATGGAAATGCAGGTGCGGAAGCCCACATGTTTTTAAGAATGAAACTGCACTGCAATCTGAAGAGATACCGTTCTATCAAAGCAGTTGCCCGTCCTATCTATTTTCTCATAGTCCTAGTAATGAGTTTCTGCCACCCACAAAGATCATCATTTCTTCCTCATTCCCCCCCCCACTTTTCCTTTTTTGGTTGTTTTTTCTTTTCAATTGGTTGTTCTACTACTGACAATTAGGTTCTTAATAACAAAACAAATTCGTAGGTTGTTGCCAGTTTCATGATTTCAGAGATGTGTCTGATGATCAAACAAACTGAAAGCGGTGTAACGTTGGAGTCGTATATAGGACTCAACAAAACCTTTTCGGAGATTCAGACTACCGCAGGACTGCTCTTCAGTTTGAATTCATCAGCATCCAATTTAGCAAGGGCTCTAAGTTCATCTCTAAATGCAACTCAGCTGTCCTTTCTGGCCATTCAAACAAAGGTCAGACTTAGATGGTTTCATCCCTCTATTCCTCGGGACGGCAGCAAGGGCAGTCTTTTCTCTTCAAATATATAGCCTAATTTTGATCTCTTCCATTTTCAGGTTGCACCCAAATTGTTTTTAGCACTTTCAACGATTCCTCAAGTGCTGCAGGTTTCATACATTGGGCTAGATGGTCTCTTGTTCTCATTTTACAATGACAAGGACCAAACTCTAGCACTATATTCCAATACTTCCTTTTCTTCAACCTGGTATACTCAACCAGTAAACCGTGATACCGGTATGTTATATGGAGATGCAACTGCCTCTGACCCCATGGCATCAGTAAATGACACTTGGTTTCAGCAAGCCTTGAACAGCAGTGGGTACTCTTTCCTAGGGACTGCATGGAACAAGGCTCAAGATAGCTTGTTCTTTAATACTGTTGCAATGGATGGGAGGGGCATCATATCGCTCGGATTTCCAACAAAAGTTGTTGTTGATCATTTTGCTGCATTAGACTTCCATGGAGGGCATTTTCATCTGGCTACAATGGATGGCCAGGCAATTGTGCAACCGAAGATTCCATACACTCAAATAGATTTAAACAATGGCACGGTTTTGGTTCAAATGTTGAAGCCAAATGGTGATCCCAAGGAACATCATAGCTTTTCATGTAAATCTGAGGATGCTGGATCCTCTGAATCAGGATCTCTTCCCAAGAAGACTATGGGAATTAAGTACAGCTTTTATTGCTCCACTCTTGACATCGCTGGAGTTGAGTCGGTACGTGTTTTATCTTGTTACTAGGAGAAATTTAGAGGATTTACTTGACATAGAAATGATAGTTCAATCGGTTGACATATCTCACATTCCTCCCCGTTTCAACTCAAGCTAGTTACTACTGCTTACTTTCTCGCTGATATCAGTTAAGAGTTTTGCAAAGAATGAATCTCCTTCAAGAACTAAGTTTATGGTAAGCCATAGCTTTTTTTCCTTCAGGTATATGTATTGGTATATCCCAAACGTGGGTTGGTGAATCTGGTCCATAGAAACAGCAGATTATCACTCCTGCTGCTAGCACTTATTTTCGTTTTTGTGATTGCCTCCCTTTGTCTCTATATATTTTTAACTGCAAGAGCAACAAATAGAGAAATGTTTCTATGTGCTGCCTTAATTAAGCAAATGGATGCAACTCAACAAGCGGAGCGCAAGAGTATGAACAAAACTAAGGCCTATGCGGGAGCAAATCACGATGTGCGTGGCTCTTTGTCGGCTATGAATGCTCTGATAAAGCTTTGTCAGGAAAACACTAGTTCTGATTCCAAGTTGGCGGCAAATTTGTTAAAGATGGAAACTTGTACGATGGACCTCCTAGGTCAGTTGGCTACGTCATTTTCTTTCCACTCTCTCCTCTTCTGTCCCAATTAGAGTCAGTTGCATTCAGAGATTGGTGCTTTCATATTGTTCCATATATTATACAAGAAGGTCAACTATATTTCTAAGATTGTCCTTCGTTGTGTCATGATGGTTCAGGCATATTGAACTCAATTCTGGACATGAGCAAAATTGAAGCTGGGAAAACCTCATTGGAAATTGAAGAGTTCAATCTGGTCCAACTCCTTGAGGATGTAGTTGACATGCACTATCCCTTGGGAATAAGGAAAGGCGTGGATGTTGTGCTTGACCCTTGCGATGGCTCTGTGTTTAGATCACCTCTTGTAAGAGGTGATCGTATAAAGCTTAGGCAGATTTTGTGCAATTTAGTTAGCAATGCCATAAAATTTACCTCAGAAGGTCATGTCTCTATTCGTGCGGTAGTGAAGAAAAGCAATTTTAAGAAAGACATTATTGCTTCTAATAGGAATACTCTGCTGAAGTTTTTGTCACAATTCTGTCACCGAGATGGCCTGGGTGAACTCGATGCCTTACATACAGTTGAAGAAAATCCAAACGAGATGGAATTTGAATTTGAGGTGGATGATACAGGCAGGGGAGTTCCCAAAGACAAGCAAAAATCAATCTTTGAAGACTATGTTCAAGTGAAGGAAACAGCTGCTGGACAAGAAGGCTGTGGTTTAGGACTTGGCATTGTTCAATCGTTGGTATGTGAAATTAACTGTTTTAACTTGTTCTGCCTTTAAGTGGTTTTAATTGGTCCCTTGGTTAACTTTTCGTTCTGAACTAGTTTAGATATTTTCCTTCACCAACATGAGGAGGTAAGCAATTCTCAATTCTAGCAAAAATCTTCTCAGCAGGTGTGTTTTAAGCAATCTTATATGCTTCAGGTACGTGTGATGAAAGGAGAGCTAAGAATCGTGGAGAAAGAATCAGGGGAACGAGGTACATGCTTCAGGTTCAATGTTTTCCTATCCTCATGTGAACCTGAATCTTTTGAAGCAGAAGAAAATCGCCCCTCAAGTGTACTATATCAACATTTCTCCTTCATGTCACATAAACCAGAAGGATCCCACGTGATATTCTTCATACCAGGCGAAGAAAGGAGAAAGGTTTTAAAGAGGTATATCGAGAGCTTGAACATAAAAGTGACAGCTATTAAGCAACTGAGAAATTTCCGTCCAGAGCTTGAAAAAATTAAGCGTAAGCTAGATCCTTCTTGCTTTAGTCCTGGAAAACCTGAGTCCAGTTTGATGGACTACCTGAGCAAGTCCGAGTCATCTAAATCCGATCCAGGACCAAATGATGGTCGTCCAAGCATCAAGGATGGCAATGATCATATCATGCCTCACCACGTTAAGACCAGCTCAAGAAATTCTTCAGGCTTCATGCTGCTCGTGATTGATGCTAACAACACAGCTGCTAATTATTCTGATTTCATGGACACTTTGGCAAACTTCAGGAAAGACATTCCTAAATCCTTATGCCAGGTTGTGTGGTTAGATGATCCAACCATATGGCGTTCGTCTTCTCAATCACGGGATAGGATAATGCCGCAGGGCGATGTGAAGATTTCAAGACCACTTCATGGCTTCCGATTATGCCAGTTGCTATCATTGCTTCCTGAACAGAGGGGTGCATACCGAACTTCAGCTCAAGAAGGACAGCACTTTATAGACATTAATCTATCACAGGATTCTAGCTGCTCGAGTATTGAGTCAGGCCTCTCTTCGTCCCGACCAAGCTCAACAAAGGAGAGGACCAAATGCGGTGAAATAGACAAGGGCAATGCTTTGATTGGGAAAAACTTTCTAATCGTTGATGATCATGCGCTATCACGGTACGTAATTACCACTACTCTTCAGAAACTCGGAGCAAATGTAGAAGCCTGCAGAAATGGCAAGGAAGCCTTTGATAGAGTTTGCAAGGCTTTAAGTGATCAAAACAAGGTGCAGGATTCAAAATCTGTCCTTTTTCATAGCATTTTCATGGATTGCGAGGTAAAGAAAAGAAAGAAAAAAAAGGACTTCTTTATTTGGCAATCTGTGTTATTCTTTATTATTCGATGTTTTTGTTTGATTTCTACAGATGCCTGTAATGAATGGATACGAAGCAACAAGATTGATAAGGATAGAGGAAGAACACTACAATGTTCATATTCCGATTATCGCACTGACAGCCCATGCAATGCCAGAGGAAGCAAGCAAGAGCATTGATGCTGGAATGGACTTCCATTTGACAAAACCTTTGCGTGTGGACAAACTATTGGGAGTTATCCAATCAATCGATAATATGTGACGTGAGTAGGATTTAAGGCTGTTCATAAATAAAGTTGGAACATTTTATTGTATTCAACCAGGAAAGCTGCAACCTCTCTCTTCTTATTCCACCTCAAACTGGCATAATCACTCATTCGGGTAATCAAAGTCCCCAACCTCTTCGCCATATCGACATATTTGGACAAAAGCCAAAAACACTGCTTCAATGTCGATTCAATTTTGTTTTAAAGGAATTTCAAGTCGAGTTGAACTATTAAAGGATGTTCGACCTCCAATTTCTAAAAGGCATAATTTTACAGTATGATTGCAACATAACAACTAAATGGCTATCGCAATGTAGACTGCAGCGACATTTGTGGGGAGCTGAAAACTCTTTTTTTTTTTTTTTTTTTTTTGGGAGAAGCCAGATCCTTTAGCTACTCAACTTCGATAAATTATAATTATCCTTTTTAGACTTATAGTAATTTAAGTTGTGTAGAAGTCGCTTATCTATTTAATCCTTGCAGACTCCTTTTTGGCCACGTGACAAAGAGTATAGACACCCATTTTATTAATTTCATTGTTTGGTTCATTAGTTTAGGATTAGAATTAAGTGGAATTCGAAATGAAATAGTAAATTTTATAATATATTTGGTTTATTTTGAAATCAAAATTTTTTATCCTTTTTTGTTAAGTTTAAAATTGAAATCAAAATAAAAAAAAATATTATAAGAAAAAGATAATAATAACATATGTATATATATGTATATATATATATATATATACATACTCATTCTCATTTTTTTTACCAAACTAAAAATCATTCATCCTCATTTTTATTCTTTTGTAAAATTCCTCTCAACCCAACCCCTCTTTTAATCTTTTAAAAAAGCATGTCAGTATGTATTTGCCAAAAAAGAAAAAAGCATGTACTTAGTTTTTCTTTGATACACCATAAAAACTATGGGTTTAAGTTTTTAATAAAATTAAATATACATCCAACTTTATATAATTACCATAAATTTTATTTTTTATATAAATTTAATATAATTACTCAGTTAATTGTACAGTGTTGCATTTGAGTTTAAGAATCAAACAATTTACATGGAGATGACGGATGTGTCAAGAGAAATTGGTTGTCCAAAATCATTTTTAAAAGAACAATTTGAACATTATTTGCTCAAATCTTAATATTGAAAACCCATATCAATATTAGTCAATCAAATCTTATCCAAAGCATTAAACGTTTAAACAACACTCTAAATTTTTATTATTTTTTATTTTTTGTAAGAAAATAGATTTCCGTTAAACTAACCAAGTGGGGTGCACGCCTCGTCCTCCGTCCACCAATTGGCGCGTGCCACTTGTTTAACTTCAGAGCTACGAAACTCGCATAACACCTGGAATGGCAAACAACACCATCCGTGCACCAATTTAAATATGTCTGCATCGCTTCGCCGTGTCATTTTCCAATCGATTACCGCCACGTCCAACAAATGACAACTGTATCCGACGTGGTTTTAAACCATTGGTCCACGTTTCACTCAATTGTCCAGCTAGGACGTTTACCAGAAGTGAATTTCGGAATTTACCCGCCGTTAGAACCCATTCGCCAAGAACAATATAAAGTAAAACTCCATCGCTTTCGGCTCACGCTCTGCTCTGCTCTCTCTCTCTCTCTCTCTCTCTCTCTCTCTCTCTCTCTCTCCTTAGCCATGGCGAACCCTAGCTTTCTCTCTCTACTTCTCCTCTCTCTCCTAGCTATTGCCTCCGCCAATGTCTTCTTCGAGGAGCGCTTCGATGGTACCTCTATCTCTCTATCTCTCTCTCTGTCCAAATATACGTACAGGACTGTATCCGAATACGTATTTATATACTTTAGAATGTATTCTGTTCGAGCTAAGATTCTAGAATGTTCTCTCGAATGTTGGATAGTTTCCTTCATTTCGATCATCTTAGAAATTGTAGATACGTCTGTCAGTGTGTATAGCGGCACTTAAATGAGTGTGTGTAGATCGTAGGCCATTGTGTTGAATTTGCTCTCATTTCCACTCTTTAATGTCTAGTGATGTTCGTTTTTCTTGTTTAATTTTGTGGATCTGTTTTTGGTGGATGCTGATTGGCTGGTAATGCGATCTTGTTGTTTAGATCTGCTAGTAGTTGTTGAATAGCATGTGGCTTCGATTGCCTTCTGCAGTTCAATTTTTTCCTTTTCGGAAATAATGATCCTTTTCTCCATTGAACTGCATTTTGAACTGTTTGAAATTCAGTGTATTGAAATGGAAACAGCTTCGACATAAATTTTGCATTATATATATATATATATATATATATATATATATATTGTTAATGTGTGAATTATTGGGGTAGAATTGCTTAGCAGTTTGCCCTTTATGTGTTGTAACTTAAATTTTCCTCACACATAATGGCTTTTGTTCTGTTATGTTGGGAACTGAAGATGGATGGGAGAAAAGGTGGGTCAAATCTGACTGGAAAAATGATGAAAACATGGCTGGGGAGTGGAACTACACTTCTGGAAAGTGGAATGGAGACCCCAATGATAAAGGTATTATTCTAACCTGTCACTTGGGATTATAACTCTGTGAATTTTAAGATTGACACGGATTTTAATTTAACTTTTGGTATGGTGTTTTTGACTCATACGCATAGTACTGTGGAGTTGTAACTGTCGGCAGCTAAGTGACGTGGTTATACGCTGATACAGGTATTCAGACAAGTGAAGACTATAGGTTCTATGCTATTTCAGCTGAGTTCCCTGAATTCAGTAACAAGGACAAGACACTAGTTTTCCAATTCTCTGTCAAGCATGAACAGAAGCTTGACTGTGGTGGTGGCTACATGAAGTTGCTCAGTGGTCAAATTGACCAGAAGAAATTTGGCGGTGATACTCCGTACAGGTAGCATCATTTGTCTTAATAATTTGAATTCTCTTGTTACGCATTCACTGGAATTTTTATTTTTATTTGAATTGCTAATTTTGTCATTGCATGGTTGGTGATGCAGTATCATGTTTGGACCAGATATCTGTGGTTACAGCACCAAGAAAGTTCATGCTATTCTTAATTACAATGAAACAAACCACTTGATCAAGAAAGAAGTTCCTTGTGAGACTGACCAGCTCAGTCATGTTTACACATTTATCATCTATCCAGATGCGAATTACCTCATTCTTATTGACAATGAGGAGAAGAAATCTGGTAGTTTGTACACTGATTGGGATCTTCTGCCTCCAAAGAAAATCAAGGATCCTGAGGCCAAGAAGGTAAAAGCACGGTAGCCTAGTATTTGTCATCTTGCACTAGATTTTTTGAATTTTGATGACGGTGATGTAACTATTGAACCTCATGACAGCCTGATGATTGGGATGACAAGGAATATATTCCTGACCCTGAGGATCAGAAGCCAGAGGTAATTTCCTCATGTTGCTTTATTTTGTGAGCTTCAAATACATTCTCTCAAATGGTTGTTGAAGCAACTAATTATTGTAATTTTTTACCCCATAACCTGTTCCTAGGGTTATGATGACATTCCAAAGGAGATTCCAGACCCTGATGCGAAGAAGGTAGTCACAACTGTTCCCGTACTGTGGATAAATTTGTCTTTATTTGAGTTCAAATAATTTCTGATAAGATAGTTTCAAATTTAGCCTGATGATTGGGATGATGAAGAAGATGGTGAATGGACTGCTCCCACCGTTCCCAACCCTGAATACAAGGGCCCATGGAAGCCCAAGGTCAGTGAATTTACAGATTAAGGATTAAGATGCCAATTTAGGACCATAATGCACACTCTCCTTGCTTTGCAGAAAATTAAGAACCCTAACTACAGTGGCAAGTGGAAGGCACCAATGATTGACAATCCAGGTTTGATTCTGTTTTTGATGTATTCTTTTAATGCTTCTCCGTTTCAACTTATTGATTAACTAATGCATGATCTCTTTTGCAGATTTCAAGGATAACCCAGATCTCTATGTTTACCCCAACTTGAAGTATGTTGGCATTGAATTGTGGCAGGTAATATAGTGTTTTCATGTGTGCAGCCACAGTTTCCATTGACAGCTTGCCATCTAACAAACAAAGCTAATCATGTTCAGGTGAAATCTGGGACATTGTTTGATAATATTTTGGTTGCTGATGATCCTGAGTATGCAAAGAAATTTGCTGAAGAAACATGGGGAAAACATAAGGATGTATGTTGCACCGTTGCCTAGTTTTAATTTTTGGAATATACACCATTCATAAAATTTGATTGAGATCATTGAATTCTGCAGTCTGAGAAGGCAGCATTTGAAGAGGCTGAAAAGAAGAGAGAGGAGGAGGTACTCTCTTAGTCTTTGTTCACGTCTTTTTAATTTGTGTTAGATATGCTAATTAGATCTAGGGATTTTCCTAGAATGAAATCAGCGTGAGAGTAGGGATAAGGTGGCAGCAGAAGGGACGGCTGTTAAATTATTCTTATGATCATATAACAATATGGGTATTCTAGAGTTCTTGTCAGCCTTGCTTCGTGAGAAGGCAGTGCCAGAAACATTGTAGAAGACATTTGAGCATTTTTCCTTGCAAACTCTGATCGACTAAATCTTGTCTTTCCAGGAATCAAAGGACGATGATGCCGCTGATTCTGATGTAATCCTCCTACCCGCTGCTCATCCAAACACTCGAATTTAAATTCCTTTTTCTCTACCCTAATCGTGCGAATTGTATTTCAGGTGGAAGATAATGAAGACGATGAGGCCGATGATGCAGAAGATGATGCTGATACTGAAACCAAACCAGATGCAGATGAAGACAGCACCAGCACCAAAGAAGATGAAAAACACCCGAGAAAGGATGAGCTGTAGAAAGGAAATGTGGCGTTGCCATTGTAGTCCGAAGAGTTGATTGGGGATCAAGTGGTCCTAAAGATTTTTGTTTTTTGGGGTTAATGGCAAGTCTACAATTTTATCAATTCTAATATAAACTACAGATTTTATAAATTTTAGCATGTAGCCGGAATTTTGTTTCAATTCTTGCAACACCGGAAGCTTCTGGCGAGCATTTTCTGTCAGGCTGGAGTTGGCATGGTTGCATAGAAAAAATTGTCACGCGGCCATCCTTCTGTACTCGTGGAATGTTAGAAACGGATCAAAGGGCCCCATATCGAAGAAAACCCGAAGAATCGGTTGCGTTTTCTCGGGCCTTCAAGGGTGAATCGGCTGTCAATCGCTTGGGTGGTGTGTTTTTGTGGGATTGGAGAAATTTTCAAAAGCAAACTGATAATTATGGTTTGGAGATTATAAACGAAACAACAATGATATTAGTAGTTATGAAGTGTTAATTTCAAATTTGATTTAATGAAAGCTTGATCATTCAAATTTATTATGTACGAAATTAGATGTAATATATGTATTATTTTGGATTATAATTAATCAAATATTTTAAAAAGTCCCTTTTTTTTTTTTTCTCTCTTTGTTCGTTCACCTGGAATTGAATTGATCTCTTCTCTCGCTTTTATCGATCTAATCCTTGGTCAGTGTTGCACGAAGCTCAGCAGGAATATTGGCATTTCTTGGTCATTCTTAGATTTGGTCACGCAACTATCTAGATAATTTCAGCTGTGCATTGTACCCACACTTTTATCGTACAATAGAGTTGTTCTAATTGTTGTTCCCGGTATCCTTAATAACAATTTTATGGACACAAAATGGTAGCGTACAACTTCATATTTCAATCCCGTTGATTAATAGAGTCTTTTAAGTAATGAAATTGGTCGAATAAGGGTCTTTTACACCTTCTAGTCTAATAGAGGAAGGGGGGGGGGAGGGGGATACGGTAAGTAGTTTGGACGGAGGGATGCCTAAGTCGTCAAGTTGTCTTTTTTTTTTTTTTTTTTTTTTTCAACTTAGTTTTTAGTGTTAACATTGAATTTTTTAACATAGCCATGATAGACTTTTAAGGAAACACTTTAATGATTCTTGAATAAATGCTCCCTAGTATCGTTGATCTCTTTTAAGTATTGCATTTAATGCTGGATATGCAAAATTAACGATTCTTTATGCCACAGCGATTCTCCTCTATTTGTGAGCAATTAAGTATTAATTCACCCTCAGCTGTTTATCAACGAAAGCCATGCTCATGCCAACAACCGGGAAATCGTCATACTAAATTGAAGAACACTGGTTGCACTACAAGTCTTTGAAATTCTTTGAAATTAAGAAAAAAGAAAAAAGAAAAAAAATATGGACACAAACCTTTCAACAATGGAATGCTGGCATTTCATCCCCTGCCCGAACAGAGGAAAGTATAAAGAGGATAATGAAAAGCCATGAGCAGACGAAGCAATGCCAAGTATCTACAATCAACCTAGCCATATTTTGCTATACATATCTTTTACTTACATCAGGACCAAGAGTTAACTCCATTGATGAAGTTGACAGAGCTGAAGCTTTCCATACTACAATCAGGAACAGAAGAAGTATAGTATGAACAGAAGTTGTTATAAGGTTGATGCAGCAATGAAATCTCTGGAGAAGCTTGAATAAGCATTGAAGAATCATTTTGCTGATGGAGGTATACGACGGGTGCAGAGGATAAGTTGCATGGTGGATGCACCGTTGGAATCTCCGGAGAAACTTGATGAGTTATGGTAGGAACTGGCTGGTGATGATAGCACAGACCGCCGAGTCCATTTGCATGCTCAAGGGCTGAATGCATTGAGGCACTTGGACTCGCAGGATTCTCTTGCTGAGTGAGATTGATCACTTCAGCCCATGATCCCGTTCTTGCCAGCCCACAGTTCTCATCCAAATATGCACTTTCTGAGTCACTAAGCAAATGGTTTTCGAACTCGCTTAGCAGTTCTTGACAAGAAAGGGCTTGAAGGAGATCAGATTTAGGATCATCTCGGGCGTAGTTTTGCCAAGAAACAGTTGGATTCACTTGATCGTAGTTTTGAAGAGAAGCAGCTGAATTTAATTGCACAAGTGGTTTTGCCACGGTATCTTCACAAGTACTCATCCCTTGGCCCCATACATCCATCCTTGGATTCTCAAATACTTGGTTGCCAGTGTGCTCATCTGAATGTGCAAAATCCATGACTATATTACCGCAAAAAAGAGTCAGCGTGCTTTGAAGACATTCAAAATTGCAAGCAAAATATGATTCGGAGGCCAATTTAGTACCTGATATTGGTGAAGGTGTCTCCATAAGAGATGGTTGCTGAATGGTGCCTAAAGGTGAAGGAATCCTTGAATAATCAAGATGCACTCCAAAGCAGATGTCCAAATTATGTGCATTGTAACCGAACGATAAATCTGCAAATCTGTCGCTATCTGGAAAGTTGGGAGAAAATGGCAGACTCGGGAAAGGTTTGCTGCTCAACTCACGCAACCTCTCATCACATTGCATGAGCTTGTCATAGGGTTTGTCAAGGGACCCCGGGGGAAACACAAGGTAGTGTCGCCTGCGCATAAAATGTCACCAACAGAACAGCTTAGTGTAGAAGAAAAGAACAATTTCAATTATTGCTATTTGACTAATCAAATACCTGCATTTGTAGGCCTCCCCTCTGGTAAAATCTTTTGTTAATTTCCACATTGTGTGCTTTCTTGGCTGCGGATCAATTTCCTCATAAAAGGCAGGTCGCTGGTTCAACTGCACAAAAATCAGCAGGTAAGTTTAATAATGAATATTATTGAAAAAAAAAAAAAAGAGAGCAAGAAACAATAACCTCAATGTGCAGAATTCCAGGCTTATTCTCCTGAATCTTAGCTTCCATGGATAGTATATCAGACCATTGGATTTCTATCTTCCTTTTCAACCTTCCTTCCAAGATTTCCCACACCAACTTTTTCTTACTATAATAACACTTGGCCACCACATCACCTTCGTTGTGAGAGACCCTCTGCTCACATGATAGTTTTCATTATTAGATGACTGAAAAGCTGAAATCAACCAGGTTAAAAAAAAAAAAGGAAAAAGAAAGTGAATTAGATTCTATTTATCAACCTGCCACGAGCCTATTTTGAGTGATGAAGCAGTGAAGTTTGAAGCTTTCAACTTCTCTGAAATCTGTTGAGACCCCAAACAATCAAGCTGAGCCTGAGCCTGGCTTGAGTAATTGCTAGTTGTGACTTCATCTTTGGTGCAGTATAGCTTCTTCTCCAGCAAGTCCAGGAAAGAGGGAGTGAGATCAAGACTCAAGCCAACTGGTGTCCGAGGCAAGAGAGTATCAGCCAATTTAGTCTGCAGAAGAGTTGAAAACTGAGAGAATGCAATTGGGTGTTGAAAAAGAAGGGACTTTTTACATTAAAAGAGCAAGAAATGGGGAGAAAAAGACAAAAAAAGAGAAGGGGGAATCACTGTCAATGGAAATGACACGCAAAATCCCACCAGCCAACTCAAAGCGAATAAAAAAAAGAGCTTGTAGTCTATGGGTGAGACAGGTTCAAAATCCAAATGTAACATGATATTAGCCATAAGAAAGTCATTTTCTTATTCAAAAGCAAAGCCCAGACCAAAAAAAAAACAACCAAAGTCAAACGTTATTAAAAAGTTGCCATTGCCAAACATACATGACAAGGGGGCCACCATGGTGACGACCGAACAAAGACAAACGACACGTACACATTACAATCACATTGACAGAGGAAAGTGAGCTTGATGAGATATCAAAGCTGCTCGACACCCAACTACACGTCTACGGAAACAAGAAAGACAAGGTGAACCTCCAAAAAAAAATGCAAACAAGAAGAAAAAGAAAGGATTTTGAGGAAACCTGTTCGTCGTTGTTATCTTTGTGAGTTCTCATAATCTGTATATCAGCGGCTTCAATGCAGCTGCCGCAACCCCACATGAGAGTATCGACAGATTCAGCAGCAGGAGGCTCTTTCTGAACCATGTTGTTTCTCCAACTAAATTCAGCTAAACAGAATCTAGTCGTATGTTTATGTTGTGTAGAGATTGACCCTCCCGTTGAAACAGGAGCGAAAAACAGGGAACTGAAAACAGAGCAAAACAGAACAAAAGAGAAACAGAGGAGAGCGATAGAGACTTCCTGAAATGATTAAAAAAATTGAAATATTTATAATCATTAAAAAAAAAAAAAAAAAAAAAGAGGTTGGGGGAGGAAGTGGGGAGAAAGAGAGAGAATGGCTAGTGGGAAGGAGAGCAGGAAACTAACAATGAAGGCCTTGATAACAACGGAGGGATTTATAGTTGTTAGTTAGGAGGCTTTGTGACTTCATCGTCCTTTTTCTCCCGTCCACGTTGCATTCTCTGCTCTAATTGACTTTTCACATACTCCCCCCTCCGCACATCCCCCAACCAACCATTTTTTTTCCTTTTCTTAAGATTTTGGCTGGATAATTAAGGTAAGAAAATTTAGAAAAAGTTATATGATGCAAATAAATAAATAGAAATTTGCATCATTTAATTATAATTACGAATTACTGTATGTAAAAAAAAAAAAATTAATTATAACGATATACTTTTATATATGTCTGTCTATTCATTTGTTTTTTTAAAATACTACTACCTCATCATAATACATGAAATAATGTGATAGCATAATAATTTTTATATATTTATAAAATTAAATAACATATAATTACTATACCATATTATTATCCAAGTATTATAATTCTTTTCAAATAAAAAAAAAAACATATGAACCCATATTTTTGTGATGCAACCATTATAATTATCTAATTAACGGTTATTATGATGTCCTTTTTCTCGACTAAAAATGGTGCATGTAATGAAATCTAATTAAGCTACAATTCTATTACATCAATGCCTAAACTTTGATGCATAAGTGATACAGGCGAACATTGATTGCATTGTGTAATGATACTTATGTTATTTTTTTTTATCAATGATATCAAATTGTGTTCAACACTTAAAAATGTAACAACAAGTGTTTTGTTTCTTCCAATAATGCCCTAATTTGGTATCTAAATCTTGTCATTAAACAGGCATTATTAAAAGGTGTCATTGATATTTGAGGACAAGAAGAACGATAATAAACAGGCAGAGGCTTAAAGGAGCAATTTGCACTGCGGACAAAATGCACCGGTGAATGGAAAATTGAACATTGTAATTAATGAATGATAAGGACGGCCAGACGACCGGACCCACGCGGGGAGGGGGGGGGGGAGGAGGGGGTTGGGGTGGCAACTACTTTGCAATCAGGGCATGCACTCGAAGAAAAATCGATAATTTCAGTATATTTTTTACCCTTTTGATTTATTTGAAGAAAAATCCGACAATTTCAGTATATTTTCTAGTCGTGTTTGTAGTATACCCTTTTGATTTATTTGAAGAAAAATCCGACAATTTCAGGATATTTTCTAGTTGTGTTTGAAGTATACCCTTTTGATTTATTTGATAATATTGATTAAACCTCCAAAATATGTACCCATCGAAGCCATGCGACATATTATATAATATTGTGACACTTTTTTTTTTTTGCTTCCCCAACCTCCCCTCCCCTCCCCTCCCCTCCCTTTTTGGTAAAATTTACTTGTCAAAAATATATATAGAGACAACCTAGAGGCCATCCAAAACTCGAAATCCTCAGGTGTCAATAATCTCTCATCGTTTGCTCGTCTTCTACGTCACCAAATTAAAGTTAAAAATTCTGAAATTATTTTCTTTTATCTTAAAAAGATTCAATCCTACTCCAATTTCTTCTTTTATAACTTTTATTATTCACCAACTTTATATTTAACGAATGGCCGAAATTCGTAACATAAGGTAATTTCATATCGCTACTAATATATCATAAACTTTGCACTACCCTTCTTTTTTTTTTTAATTATTATTATTTTTTTTAAAAAAAGTAACAATATACTTCTTATTTTACAGGAATAAAATAAATAAATAAATAAATAAACGATCACGTAACACGCCAAAATGAATACCAAACAAAATTACTGAATACCGATTTGGTTGCAGGGAATGGAGTTATTACATCCGAATGAGTTACCTAACGTAAGTAAAGTTCAATCCATTCAAAAACAGAGTAGTCAAATTAAGATTTTTGAAAACTGTGGAGATTATTCATAACCAATGTCACAATAAACTAAAAATGAATCCGAGATAAACGGGGGGGGGGGCCACAAGGAGCGCACACACACACACACACTCCCCCCTTCTTTCCTTTTCCCCCTGCATCTGCCGTACAATTTTTTAGAATGCAAAGAAGACTACTATTTCGAAGAGTTTATGCCTCCCTTTTTATAAGATTTTGAATGAAATCAAAATGATTTTACTCTGAATTTGTGCCATAAGTAAGATGCATGTGTTTGCATGTCTGCAAAGTTTTTGCAGACCTAATGTGTTTCCGTTCAATGGGAAAGGTAGAAAGAAACAAAAACCAAAAGGAAGAAGAAATTGAAACAGTATGGGTGACTTTGGACTTATACGTGTGCTCGTGTGTCGTGCTCTGGACTGACATATAAGTCATGCTTTCACGTGAAAGCACGAGTCCAGACAGACAGACCCTTGGCCGATGGTGATGGCTACTTTCGACTTGGCAAAATTCGTCTCAATCAAACATATGCCTTCCTTCTCCCCTTCTGTATGCTTTGTCGTAATTTGAACCCCCACATGGCCCCTCCAAAAAGATGTTACTTATTGGTATCATGAAAATAACAAGTTAATAGTCAACCATTCATACAATCAATATATATATATATATATTTATTTATTTATTTCACAACCAAAAAAAAAAAAAAAAACCGTTAATAGTCAATCATTAATGCCTCTGTCGCCCACGGACACCATAAACAATTATATCATAGTCCACAAGACTAATTAATTATTGGGACACTTGCATTCCATTCGCTAATTATTTTTTCCAGAAAATATTTTACAAACAAGTAGTTCTTTTTTTTTTTCCCAAAAAAAAAAACCCCCCTCCCTTTCACCCTCATCTCACCAATGCTTTCATCATAACATATTATTATATCATAATTTTAGTCGGCTCAAGGTCATGTTTGCACGATTTATTATAACTGTGGGAGTGCTTATCAGTTTGCTGTTACCATTTTCCTGTGTGCATGTGATCAACTTGTATGCTCGTCTTATGTGCACCTGTCCCCCTTTCGTTCATTAGTTTGAAGTCAATCGCTGGTTTCCCATGGAAGGAAGAAACCGTTGAAGATAGTAATCGCATCCATGTGCATCATCCACCCTCTCCCCCTCTCCTATGTTCATTGGTATGCTTAGAATCTTCCAAAATATGCATGCACGCCACCAACTAAAGAAGTCACGCCACAATCTCAGCCCAAAATGCATACCAACTCTTTTCACTGCATCAAAAAACAACATTATTAAAATTTATGAGCTTATAAATAGTTCACAGTCATTACAATTGGGTGTTTTGTTCCGCTTTTATATCTGATCATAACAATTGAAGACACTGGAAAACAGAGTCCTCACTCCTATTTTGCACGAGTCCCCCACTGTTCTTTGATGATGCCACCAGGGGGAAAGAATTCCAATAAATATGGCACAAAACCGGATTGCTTTCAGGCAAGGGTCGCGGCAGCAGGGACTTCTTCTAGGGATTTTTCCTCGCTCTTGTCATACCCGAAGGCCAAATCAAAAATCTGGATATAGTCATCAACAAAGTGGACGTCTAGACCTTCTTTCACATTCAATGCAAGCTCATCAAAATCCCTCTTGTTAGCAGACGGGAAGACGATGGTCTTTGCTTCACTCCTTCTTGCTGCTATTGTTTTCTCCTTAACCTGATTGTTTCACAAAAACAGAAACTCTGTTAGTCCTAGGAAGTTTATTGCATCTCCATGGGATTAGACTACTGCTATTCACAAATGACCAATATATGAGATGCTTTGAAGAAAAGGTATGTCTAACATACCCCACCAATAGGAAGGATTTTCCCTGTCAGTGTAACTTCTCCAGTCATTGCCAAATCCTTACGAACAGGCTTCTTCATAGCCAGGGAGAGCAACGAAGTAATCATTGTGCAACCAGCACTGGGCCCATCCTTTGGGGTGGCTCCTGCAGGAACATGGAGATGGAGCTTGGTATTGGCAAAGAAAGGGTTATCTGGTTCCCTTTCAAGCAATATTTTTCTCGCAACTGTGTGAGCTATTTGGGCACTTTCTTTCATAACATCTCCAAGTTGACCGGTAAGATTAAGGGCGCCTTTGCCTTCTCCTTGCTCAATTTGTGTGGTCTCTACATACAAGGTGGAACCTCCCATTGCAGTCCATGCAAGACCCATTACAACTCCAACTGGAGTCTGTTCATATATGCGCTCAGCATGAAATATTGGTTTGCCAACAAAATCAGCTAGGTTTGATGTGTCAACCAAAACTTTCTCAACTTCCTTCTCAATTTCTGCTGCATCCTGTCAAGATTAAAGCAAATGGTAAATCCATAAATAAAGAATATGGCATGGAGGGTTTCTAACTTGAGTGAGAGAAAGAGAGAGAGAGAAAGAGGGGAGGAAGCAAAAGAAGTGAGATGCAAGTGCCTTGCTCAACATGCACGTGCCTTTAGTCTCTGCTCAACATGCATGGGCCTTGGTGCAAATGCCATGTCATTATCCCACCGTACTTGAAATTCAAAATACCTTTGAATCAGTAGGCTGATCTGCCGGGGTCTTAATTTGGTCAGAAGAGTGATCCTCATGCACGACTTCAGCTTCTGGAGAGCTTTCTTTATTTTGCTCATCACTGATTGTTGCAACTGGTTCTGTTGACGTTCCAACAACTTCTGCAACTTCCATTTTCCCTTCATTTGGTTTCTCAGCCAGATCATCCATGACTGGAGATGCATTTGCTGCTCCTTGCCGCACAAGTTGCAATGCTATCTGTGAAATAACAGAAAATTAAGCACCAAAACAATGGAAATTCTAATATTTCAGTATGTTCCAGAGCTATGCATCACTAAATCCATAAAGTATATTTTGTGCATTTGGCATCAGGGCGACTATGCATTCTATCTTTAATACACAGGACTACCCATGCCATGCTTCCTATTAGAGATGTTGCCCTAAAAGCACTAAAGAGTTGTACATCTACATGAACCCTAGACATGATAATGATAACAATGACGAAGGAAAAATGTTCACCTACAAAATTTTTGAAAAGCAAGCATTTGTGCCAACTGGGAGGTAAAAACATTATCTTTTCCTGTTTAGCAGTAGATGCAGGATAGAGAATTTTGGTAATACTCTTTTACACTATAATAATAAGGAAATGAACCTTGCGATAGATCTTTTCTATTTGCTTTTGAAGATTCCTGACCCCAGCTTCTCGGCAATAATTCTCTATGAGTTCAAGAAGAGCAGCATCTGTCATGCCAACCTGGAACACATTACGTTGTAAGAGTTCTATGATTCTACGGTATACCAATATAAAATCAACATATGTTTTGCACAGTTGCTAACAAAGTTTAAGTTAACTAGCAACCCATGATCAATTCTTTGCTTACAGAACAAACCCTTTCTTGATGGCTGTTTGTACTGAATTATGAATCTATGACATATTAAATTGCATGGTCATTGGTCACACATAGCATAGTGACTGGTAGCAAACAGATGAAAGTTGAAACCTCCACAACCACCACCACCACCACCACACATTAAATGGGGAAGAAGCGGAGAAAGAGAAAGACCTGCTCAGCCTTGATGCCACATGCTTCACGCATGGCTTTCTCCAAGTAATCCCTTGCAATATGCATTTTCTCATCAGTGATGTACCCAGCAATAGCAATTACCTCCATTCTGTCCAACAGGGGATTGGGTATCATGTCCACAACATTTGCTGTGCACACGAACAGAACCTGAAGTAGAATGTACAAGGGCAAAGCACCAACTTATAGAATTGTTAAGACATGCACTTTGGTTGTGCATATAGGAACAAAACAAAAGCATCTTTTGCCCATTTAAATAGGATTAGAAGGAAAGCAACTTAAGCTAGGACTATCAACTAGGACAATACAAGTAACCTAAATTTAAGAAAGAAAGACCAAGAAGTACAACCAAAAAATATGATTTCTGCACACCAACCCACTTTTGATAGATCAATTGGAACATCCAGATAGTGATCTAGAAAGTTGGCATTTTGCTCTGGATCAAGAAGCTCCAACAGAGCGCTTGCAGGATCACCAGCATGTCCTCTTCCCAACTGTCATTATACGCAAGAATCAAAATCACTTAATGCTAGGAATACCAAAGAATGTATAAATTGCATGCATGCAACAGAGAGATTTGAGGGGATAGCCTGAACTATTATTATCACAAAACATTCAAGGAATGTAGCCAGAAATCGCATGACAATCAAGGCCAATCATCCAGACACAAAAGAAATATCATTCTAATATCTTGGTGAACTGGGATAAAAGGAACTGTGGTTGAAATGGAAAAAGGACAGCCACAAAATCAGAAAGATGCAACCTTCAAACAAGTACCTTGTCAATCTCATCAATCAGAACAAGAGGATTGGCTGTTCCCACATTTTTAAGGCACTGAACCATCTTCCCTGGCATGGCACCAATATAGGTTCGACGATGCCCCTGGAGGTTATATTGATTCAATGTGACAAGATGCACATATTATACTCTACAGTCATGTAATGTAACCACTTTTGTCCAAAAACTTGTACCTTGATTTCAGCAACATCAGCTAATCCTCCTACAGAAAACCGAAAAAATTTCCGGTTCAAAGCGCGGGCAATTGAACGACCAATGCTAGTTTTGCCCACTCCAGGGGGCCCAGATAGACAAATGATTTTTCCTGTAATGTAACAGTAGAAAATAACAAATTACAAATTGACTAGTCTAAATTTCATAGACATCAGGGATAAGCATACAAATGTACAACTACACAGAGAGACAATAATATCAATTGAAATCTCGTGCAGCTTTAATACACGCAACAAAGGAACTGTCCCCAAACCAACCTTGCGAGATTCCTCTGAGTTTTCCAACAGCAATAAATTCCAATATCCTTTCCTTAACATCAGTTAAGCCATAATGGTCTTCATCTAGAATTTTTTGTGCTCGGAGGACATCAAAATTTTCATTGCTGCATTTAAAACATGCAAGTAAAAAAAATACTAACATCCAATGGTATTCTCCATACCAATTATGCAACAACTGGACTAAATTAGACACGGAGTTTGCAGAAAATGATAGGAACTTAGGTCATAAAGAGTGTGGAGATAACATAAACCTTTTCCAAATGGTTAATCTTAAATAATGAAAACAACATATCTCTCATCAAGTTTGGTGTATGGATATGAAAATGACAATGTCAGCAACCCAGCAAGATCAAAATATTACTTTTTGGAGAAACTTTTAACAGTAGTGGCATGGGAAACAAACCTGTAATTTCCAAAAGGCAGTGCAGTCAACCAATCAAGATAATTACGAGTCACATTAAATTCACTTGAACTAGCTTCTAAAAGCTGCAGTTTTGTGAGCTCTTCTTCTATAACTTGTAAGACATTTGTTGGAATCTTCTCTTTCATTGGCTCAATTCTTTCCCTAAACTTTGCTGCATCAAAGGCACAAAAGATGGGCATATTTATAGAAAACAGCATGCAACTTATGATAAATGTTTTGTCAATCTCAAGCAGGGTAAATAATTAACCCTACTGAAGCAAATGAATTTGTACCAATACAGGACAAATAGCATACATGGCATTTTCAAAATAACAAATTATAAAGAGGAGGGGATGCTAGGCCGTGACAAGAGTTTAAGCTAGTGCATTCAAAACCATGCACTCCATAATGCTATTATCTCACCGCAGTCAATCATTTCACAATGACACCTTCTATCATAAGCTATGATTATAAATATCATTCATAGAGCCAAGCAAGAGAGAAGTTCGTTTATCCCACATAAGAACACACCAACCATCATAATTTGATTGTCATTCAGTTTTGGTGAAAAAGGATAACTAACCAGAAAGTGCTGTCTTGTCATCTGTCTCCAATCCTAGCTCCTGCATTAAGGCAAGTTTATCTTATAGCTATTTCCAAAATAATTTCACAGAACAGTCGAAACTTCACTTCAAGTTAGATTGGATTAGGTACGAGCTGTCTTATTTATGAAGGGAAAGAAAGGTATGAAAAACCCTACAGGCGAAGAGAGGGAAAAAAAGAAAAAGACCAAGTACCTTCTTTATGGCCTTAAGCTGCTCATTCAGTAAATAACGACGCTGCTCACCACTTATCTTTTCTTCAATTGCTTTTGCAATAGATTCCTACTAGTGCCAACAGAAAGTCAGTCAGTGATATTCAAAATA
The DNA here is from genome assembly GCA_021533255.1 of Ceriops tagal. Classification (NCBI taxonomy): domain Eukaryota; kingdom Viridiplantae; phylum Streptophyta; class Magnoliopsida; order Malpighiales; family Rhizophoraceae; genus Ceriops; species Ceriops tagal. The sequence continues at coordinate 204,550 of CM038599.1, read as the reverse complement.
TGAATGAGGCAGATTTGTGCACCAAAATGATAGAAAGCTTACCTGAATCTTGCTAATCTCCATTTCTTTCTTCACCAGCTCTAGTGCAAGTTTCAAACGTTTGTATACCTGAGTTGACAGAATATTGTACGGTACATAAAACACTACCAAAAAACCTAGACAAGAACGTTTTGAATTCTTTCTTTCCTTTTATTTTTTTGGACAGGTATTGGAAGGTTCTTTCACCATTCAAAATTTTCAGTTTTAAAAAATATCAGCCAATCAAAATTTCAGGTCTCAAAAGAATATTAGTAACAAAAAGAAGAGCATCTTAATAATTACATCTAGCTCTTCAAGAACTTGTTGGCACAACAATTTATTTGCACCAGATATTGCAGCGCCAAAATCTGCTAGCCTTGGAAAATTAAAGTCGCCTATATGCTGGAACATTGAAAGGAAAAAGAGAACTTATTAGTGAAAAGTAAAAAAACAAAAAGGAGCCAAGTGATTGCAATGGTCAAACAATAAATTTACAGTTTCTTACATGGAGTCCTAGTTTTGGCAACATGAATTTACAATTATATTAACTTTGAATACTAAATTAAACTCACTTCCCAACTACATCCTCCACCCAGATTTTAACAAGCAAAACACAGGGCATAACATTATTTTTCCATGTTTCCCTTTCTAAATTGAATGATATTTCAAATTATCCCAAGATAAGATATTACCATATTTTCCCATTTTCAAGCCAGCAAACATAAACAAACACAAAGAAACCCTTCTATTTTGGCTTCATAGTAAGATTGGTAAGCAAAACTAACTCATTAACCTAGTAAACAAGATTATAACACGAAAGCAACACTTATTATATCCTCTACTGTACCTATGCACAGGAACACGAATTTTAATAACAGAAAATTTTTCCAGCAGCAATGGACCATTGGAATAACAAGAAAATACTCGAAAAAAAAACCTGAGTATATGTTTGGACATGATCCCTCCAAAGTGAACTGGTCCTCAGAACATCTCTTAGGGTTGCTATAACCTCAAATGATGTTGCTTTTATGACATCATCATCTTTATTATATGGTTTATCCTGCCAAAGAAAAACATGGTAATGAAAAGGAAGGTAAATGGACATGTGTGCAGCAGGAACCTCTAATTGTGCATGGAATTCAATCATAAACTTTGAAAGGGAATACAAAGAGACACCATACCTTGAGATGATCAACATTGACAATAAGGGGATCCTCACTTACCTGTAGAAAGAATGTAATTTCAGCTATTCATAAAGTTGAAGGGAACAAAGGGAAATTACAGGTTCCTTTATACCCACCATCCCTGTTATCCGAAGCCGCCGATGACCAATAAGGATAACTTGATCACCTTGGATGCTTGTGATCTGGTGCAGCAAGTTCGATTATGTCACTGACATTGCTCCAGATTTCTTATCACAAACCTAACATTATGAGCATAAACAACAAAGCACAACGGAAAAGGTAGCACAACCACACACGCACCTGAGCAAGTGATCCAACTTCATGGAGGCGATTAAACAACTCTTTTCCCTTAAGATCATAAATGCTTTTCTCTGATTCAGAGCCAGTTACCATGCTGGGATCAGTACCTGGTTCATCTTTAATAAGAAAAGCACCAGCATATGGAGCTTGCCTTTTTCGGCTTTCTTGCAAAGCTGCCAATAACTTTTGATCCTGCATTAGAGGGGAAAAAAGGGTAAAGTCAAGGTTTGATTCAGCATCAGAAATCAGCACTGGTATATTAACCGCCATTTAATGAAAAGCATATGCCAGAAACTTTTAATATTAAATCTTCACAATAATGAAGTTCATTTTACTCCGCTAAACAAACAAGCTTTAATTCGGTGCTACAATCATTTTATAATTAAGTTGCATAATTAATAGGTTCTACCTTAACAGATTTAATGGAACAGTTATTTGTGATATAGATATGAAAATTCTAAAAGCAACAACTGGACAATTTAAAATCATATAAATAGTATCAGTGAGACAAAGCCCAGCATACCTTCACATATATTGGCATGTAAAAGCCAGGAAATAGAGGTCTATGCGGCAACGGTAATGCCAACACCTGCCATGGATAATGAAGCTCAACTCATTATCAGACTAAATTGTATCAACTTCCATCGGTTTACAAGAGTAGTTACCAAAAGTTCAACCGAATCTAAGCAATCCATACATTAGTTAAATCCACAAGAAACAAACAAACTATAATTTCCTCTACTGTGAGCATTATGACGTCTGACAAAAGAATATGAAAAAATCTTCTACTAATTTAAAGAATGCATACTGTCAAGCATATTTTGGCATCATATAATTCTTGTCGAGGCTCCAATCCTTTCCATTATCCCGCATTCCCCCAAAAAAAAGCAAAAAAAAAAGCCAAAACAAAGTTCTGAGAGGCACAAGTTGACAAATAAAGCATGGTTCTAGCTCCCAATGTTGATGATGGAACAATAAATCCCGCAAGAAGCCAACATGGACAGACCGATGCATAAGTATGAAACCCAAAATTGATCGATAATGTCAAAAAGAAAAAAGTCACTAAATGAAATGACATAAAAACTAAAAACATTTTTAGATTACTCGTTTACACTTCAATTATACAACAATGAATTCAGAAACCAATTCAACTATGCCCCGAGGCCCGACCGGATAAGAATAAGGAAAGAAAAACAAAGACTTTCTTGGCCTCAACAAGAAAGAAAAGAAAAAAGAAAAGCCCCTAGAAACACAATCTTGATGACTCACCGAAAGATAATCCTCAGGTCTAGGATTCGTGGGCACAATTGCGGATAAGTTACTGGCCTCGGCACTATCGCCTTCCGCCTCACCGCTCTTCAGCTCCACTTCCACAACCTCGCCGGGACCATCCTTGGAAGAACCCGAAGAAAACAACGCCCTTTGATAGAAACCCGGTTTACTCCGAGACCTCCGGGCCAAGCCAGTGATGGAACTGAGACAGGTGAGCAGCGGATTCGGCGCTGACTCGGCGGCGACTCGGAGGAAAGGAGACGCTAGGTGGGTGCGGATCTGGCGGGACGAGAGGAGTTTCAACATTGCAGGTGGTGGGGTTTTAAGGGGAATTGAAGGGAAGAATTGGGATTTTGTAGGGTTTGGATAAGGGGTTGATGCTAGAAACGAAGAAGCGCCATAGAAGGAAGAGCATGGGGTGGAGGAGCAATGGGTGTTGCTCAAGACAAAACCCTTCGTAAACCCTACTAATACTACTGACGATTTTTTTTTTTTTTTGTTTTTTCAATATATTGGTCGGAGTTATTTGTGTGGACGATTTTGCCCTTGTGTGATTGTGGTTTTTTGGGGGGTCCTGGCAAGACGAGGCTATCAACTCAATGTTAAACGACAGCAAATGAAACACAAGACATGAAGGCATGTGCTTTTGGAAAGGGGAGATAACATATTCAACACTTTTTAATAGATGTGTGTTGAACGCGTTTTATATGTCATATATCAAATTTATTAATTTTACATACGAAGAGAGTTGATTTAAAATGGTATAAAAAGTTATTTAATTAAAAATAAAAAAACGCAATGATTTTAGTTGAAATAAAATAAAATAAAATATTAAAGAACGATTCATATTGTTAATTTCAATTTAATTTTAAGATAAAATACTTATCATAGTACAATATTTTTTTTATGGACGAGATAATTTGATGGTTAGTAAGCAAAACTGTAGAAACCAAGATGTAAAAAAGACAAAAAGGAAAAAGAGAGATTAAAAAAAAAAAAAGGAAAGAAAAGAAATTTTCATATATTTGCTATATATATATATATATGGTCGCAGAAGGAGTAACTGTATATATATATATATGGTCGCAGAAGGAGTAACTGCAAGTTACGTATCATTACAATACTTCGACGGAGGGCTATTGAATGGAAGGAAATCATAAGGCAGCTCTGAAATTCTGAATTCGAGGATCCGAACGGGTGAGAGGGAGAGGGAGAGGGAGACGTAAGAGCATATGCTGATTCATGAAAGAGGTTTTTTTTTTTTTTTATTTTGCTTTTTTGGGTCAAAACATGAAAGGTTTTTCTGTAAGGAGGAATGATGCAAATGAGGCCTTCTTCTTAATGCAAAGCGAGGGGGGGGGGGTGGGCGCGGAGAGACCCAACTAAGAACCCAAAAAAAGGCAAAACAATGTATACGATGGGGGGGGGGGGGGGCTTCCTGGGGTATCCTCGATGATGATGTGTTTGTGTTTTAATGGCCCTCGATAGAAGGGAGTGCTGGGTAGAGTAGAGGGACCAAAGTTCTGAGCTTTCAAATTTGGGCTTATCGAAGTCCATCCAGAAGTCTGTCTTAGTTATTGGCACTGTCCCATTTCCTTCCCCCCCAAAAAACCCTCCCTTTTTTTTTTCTTTTCTTTTTTAATTGATTACGACTTAGTCGAGATGCCCCTATCCCTTTCAAATGGGAAAATATTATTCTACACTCACCATAAGGCCTGTGAGCTCTCAACCCCTTTAACAATAGCGTGCGAGATTGGACTTGAACATTACAAAATGGGATTTATGCGATTTTCATCCACAAAAAAAAAAAAAAACAAAAAACAAAACAAAAAAGTCTAATACCATCTAAAAAGAACTTTCCATTGCATTCGAAATATGCGATTTTTTTTGTGGCTTTTATGCGCAAAGTGAAAATATATCAGGAAGCAAAGAACCCATTCCGTAGTCAAATGGCTCAGCCACGATGAGCATCTAATGCCGGTGGGAGAAAAGGGGAGGACCGCATGAAGCCAAAAACTCTAAAAGAATCCAATAGTGCCGAGGGAATGAGACGTCTAATCAAAGAAAAGCCCACCCTCATCCTCATCCTCACCCTCACCCCCCCCCACCCCAAGTCAACTTAGTGTGGCACATGTAGTCGCGTGGTTCCCACGTAGATATTGGCCATTCATTGCCCGCAGAAGAATCCTTTGTACGGGAAGCCAATCGCAGACATCCGAATGATAGCAGTAATACAGTAATTCTCGTGAATTCATTCGTATGCCCTGACGTAATTGGTGGGTGTAATTATATTATACACTTTTTATTTGAGTTCACGGTGGCTCAGATATATATATTTGACTTTGATCACAGCCAATGGCCACGGAATTGCTCCAACATTGCCACAGTTTTTCTATTTTGGCACCTCGTTGAACGGAAACATTTTATTATATGTGCCGATCATGGCACGAGGCACGCCTCCGATTCAACATTCCGTGGAATAATATCGTAAATTAATCTGACTACCCAGAGAAATCAACGCCTAGGGTGTCATGATGCACGCGATTGCCTTTTGAGCAACATTTAAGAAATTAGATACATGTTTTTCTGCCGCCGTCGTTTAGAGTAAACAATAAAGTAACCGTCTCCACTCGCCCAAAGTTCACATCAGCCACAAGTTTTAAGGGCAACCGTTGAAAATTGTGGACCGCACCCCCTTTCCCCCCGCCCCCCCCAACACGGTTGGTGGAAGTTAATTCTTGCAATTTCAACGTCGAGTAGTCGCGCAGGACCCTCCTTGGTGGGAGCGAAAGTGGCCAAATTGGCCCAAAAAATAATATATATCAGTGTCAATAGAGTTTTTTGTCCTTCTATCGCGGCGGCTTGCATCTGTGTTGAGCACGAAATTCTAGTTAGGGTTTAAGTTTTACTTTTCATGGTTTAGGACTAGTGACCTCCTCACTTTGCAATATGAATTCACTTACAAACATACTCTGAAGTGTTAGTTTCACTTACGGTGTGATGCAAACTTCTTAAACGTTGAGCATTAATATTACTTATGAGAGATTAGAGCTATTATTTGTATTAATATTACTCTTTAATAGAAAAATGTTGCAGATCTCTTATATCCACCCTTCATTCAAAGTTAAATAGGAGGCCAGATTGTAGGAACGAAGGAAGCACCATCTCACCAAGCGGACTTTTACGCTATGGTTGGGAAAGAACAATTTCCATGACACGAAATGTTAACCCCATAGACTTTAAAACAGCCGACCACATTTATTTGGAAATTTGGGAATTAAAAATTATAAACGGAAACCATTATAATTAGATATACATGTAGAGTACCGAGGAGAGAGAGGATGTAATTTCTGACTAAAAGAACAAAAGAAAAGGTAAGAGTTCCTCTTCCATGATTGTCTCCTGTTGCAAAGTGCTTAAGAAAGGTCTTATGACGTAAATAAGATTCCTCTGTTATTTCGTTTCACACCATTGATTCTTTCAACTTACGGTTTCACACTGTAGGCACAACAACTATGATGTTACTTGTGCAATATAAAACAAATTTTGGAATACGATTAGTACTCGCAGAAGAAAAAAAAAACAATAATTAAACAATTTTAATTGCATAAACCCTTTGTAGGCGGTGGGTGAGTTAGCATCATTAGAGATAAGCCACGGAGAATAGAAATTTCACATGGAAAGATTAATGAGATTGATTCTCTAGATTGACTACAATTCAAGTCTATACTAAGACTCATTAATTGAATCGTGTGCGAAAATGTGGCAGAAAATAACTCTCTGATTCCATAAATCATCTTTTACCATATTATTCAAACTTGGTACATCTTTTTAAGAAATTGAATTTATTAGATATTAGATATCCCCTCGAAATTATAAACCATTGAACTTACTTGCTATGGGACAGAAAACACATTACGTTCTTATTCCCCTAAAAATAACGTAAGCATTATTTCTTTTGCAGTCTCCCATGCAAGAAAAGGTAAATAATATAGCGGACTTCAAGAAACTGTAAAAAGATTTCGATGTCGTGTTGTGCAATTCAGCCATAATTGTTCGATGCTAACCTATCGATTTCTTTAGCATTGGGATCACGAGTTTGATCGCTTTTTTCATGAAAATCATCATCGTCTGGTCCAATTGTGGTCCACTAAGGCCTAGTTCGCTCTAGCTCTCATTGTCTTTAAGCATAGCCAATTAACTACGTACGCACTACGCAGGTGCAGCAGCAGTGCTGCTAAATTTCAATGCAGTAAGGTCCCCGGAATGCGGCTCTCCCTTGTGTCGCTGCTAGAAGTCTGGGAATAGGTATATATGTTAAGGTGTTTCTGCCTTCTTCTTGATAACAATCGGTGGCCATAAGTTATAATAATAACAAGGTATAAAGGTGCGGATAAATAAATATATTTATATAAATAATAAATATATAATCATAATAGTTAATTTTAGTTATCAAGATCATTTTTATGTAATAATTAATTAATAATAATCATGAATAATTCTGATAAAATGATATTGAACATATATTTATGTGCACGTATTTATTTGCATTTTTATAATAGAATTCATTAAATTAATCGCAAGATATGAATACACGTGGTGGACGACGCAGCTGATCTATTAGTACAACGGGAAAATTCATGGCACAGTCTATTGGTAAAATTCAACGAGATGAAACCCTAGTAGTTCGTTAACCTATAAACATGCACGATCACTGAGTCCTTTTTTTTTTTTTCTTTTTTTTTTTGGCTTAATGAAGGCTAAGGATTCTTTTAATTTCTCACTCTCGAAAATATCCATTGAGCGGTAAAATTTGATCTTTTGACCTCCAAATTATAATAATAGACTAACCCACCCACCGTCACAATGAAATTAAACTCCGCAAGGAGTGTGGGTCCCAACAAGCGTGCATAAATAATGAGCTCATCCGGGGCTTCTTCCAAGCTAACTAACGTTGTTCTTTTTGAAAGGGGCCTTTGTCTTTTGCTTGAGTGAGTCTTCTGTTTGCCAGAAAAAAAAAAAAAAAGAAATAATAATAACAATAACCTCATAGTGTCGACATGGCTTGCCAAGAAGAGCTTTTGATTCAGAAAGTCTGCGAGCTGTACGAGCAAATCTCGAGTCTTGAGAGCCTCAAACCTTCCAAAAATGTCGACATGCTCTTCACAAAACTCGTTCTCACGTGCCTGCCACCGAGCCCTATCGATGTCGACAAGCTTTGCCAAAAGTTGCAAGACATGAGATCCAAGCTGATTAGACTTTGTGGAGAAGCTGAGGGGCTTTTGGAGAGTCATTTCTCAACAATCTTAGGATCCTATGAAGACCCGATTGACCATCTCAATATATTCCCTTACTACTCAAATTACCTTAAGCTTAGCCAACTTGAGTTCAATATCCTTGGTCAACACTATGATCAACTCCCTAGCAGGATCGCCTTTGTCGGTTCTGGACCCCTTCCGCTAACTTCAATTGTCTTGGCTACCAAACACCTCACCACAACTTCTTTCCACAACTATGATTTCGACCCGTCAGCCAATTCAATGGCAAAAAGCCTTGTTCTTTCCGATCCTGACTTGTCCAAAAGGATGTTCTTTCACACAGCCAACATCATGGATGTTACAAGTGAGCTAAAAGACTTTGATGTGATCTTCTTGGCAGCTCTAGTTGGCATGGACAAGGCTGAGAAGGTTAGAGTGATTGATCATTTAGCCAGGTACATGGCTCCCGGAGCTCTTTTGATGCTGAGGAGCGCACACGGCGCAAGGGCGTTTCTCTATCCCGTGGTTGATCAATTTGATCTTCGAGGATTTGAGGTTCTCTCTGTGTTTCACCCAACTGATGAAGTGATCAATTCAGTTGTGATTGCTCGTAAATATTCCATGGCCGTGCCTATGGACTTTCTTGATCGGCAAGGCCTTGGCCAGAACCCCAATATAATCTTGCCTAGCAAGTGTTCTGATATTCCAGCATTCTGCCCACTTTGCAAGGGAAAAATGGTGCATGAAATGGTTATTGAAGAAAACTTTTCTTAAATCTCTCTCCCTCTTTCTATTTCTATCTCCCTAATATATATCTTTCTCCTGGAATAGGAAATTGCCGTTTAATTAATTAATTGCAACTTGTAATAGGTTCGTAGATGTCTAATCTGTTATTGATGTGTGTGTGTGTGAAGTCCCTCTAGCAAGAGGCTTCGCTTGTTCAACTTATCAAATAATTGAAGATGATTTTATGCCATGTCCGATGAATTTTTCTGCCAGGAAATATACACACTGCAGCCAGAATCTAATGGCAGCAACAGATGGAATCAAGCTGCTACCTCATACCTCATCATCATCTTCTTTGGTCTCTCTGTTTCTCTATGTTTTGGATATTCATAATTGGATAACATGTTGTACCTCTTCTTTGCCTGACGAATAAAGATACCATTTTGTGCAATGTTTGGTCCTTTCAAGAGTTCAGTTTTTCCTGTTGTCATCGGTTATGGGTTTGGGAGGGTTCATCTTTTTTCTGCTTTGCTCGTTTTCAAATGATCAGTCTTCATCGAATCCTTCATATGCATGTGTGCCTGCGTATATGGAAATGTATTTATGGGTAGCTGTTATGTATGTATACATATATGTATCATATGCAAGCGAGCATGCATGAAGCATGGCTCAGGCTCCGTAATCACATTGTATGCTCACTATACCGTCATCTTTACTAACGTGTGATTCTCTATTTTGCTGTTTCTTTAACAACCCGAAAGAGAAACGACAAAACGGAAAATTGTCCCTAGATATTCGAAAATTCCCCTTTCCATTCTATCACTTTTGTCCTGACAACCCTCGTGATATCCTTTACACTAAGACAGATAATACTAAACCTAAATCCAACATATTACTTAATTATTTTTTCCTTTATAAAGCATGGGTAGATTTTGCGCAGAGGTTTGAACCAGGTTGAACGTGTGATTATATGCATACCTTGAAGCAATCTCCTATGTCAAGTGATACTGTCAAATGAATTTTGAGGCAATCTACATTAAGGTGTTTTTTTATTTTTTGGCCTTCCATCTTTTTTTTCAGCCAATGAGATTAAGTTGGAATTAAGGTGCAATTAAGAATATGAAATTTTCCTTAAGTAGTCTAGCAAATTCTAGACTCATTATTGGTTTCTTATGTTTCCTAAACAGCAGATACACAATTTACTTACGGCTCCCGTGCCGTGCAGCAATTATGTATTGAATAAAGTGTTCTAAAGCCAATCAGTTGAAGAAAAACAGTGCAAGTAAAATACTCCAAATATGGTTTACGAGGACGTGTGTACTTAGACCATGTTACCCATTGGTGGCTTTCTTCTCCTTTTTCATGATCATCAATTCAACGTCTGCTATTATTGGTTTTCTTTGATTGTCCGCTGCGGGTACAGCCTTTATGCTTCATCCAATTGAGATTGGATACGGCAAGGAAAGAAACAACATGGGGCCTAAGTCTTCGTTGGGTCCCCACAAGCATTATTGTTTGTTTTGACCATTTGTTTCAATTCCTTCCCACACCAATTGTCTTATTGCTTTCTTGTGCGATTGTGAGATGCATTTACACGACGCCTATGTTCGAAAGATATCGTCTCGTTCTTGCCAATATAAGCTCCTCATTTTCGCTTGTAGACATTGCGTGTGAGTTTGCTTCCTTTAACCTAGATGGCAACGGTGCGCTATAAATTTGCCAGAGAATAAGCCCATGTGGTAAACTCAAAAAGAAGGGAACTGAATGGAATAGCAGCATAAATAAAAGAAGTAATTTTTTTTTTCATTATAAAGTTTAGGGATGAATTAATTATACGTAGTCATTTTTATTTTAATAAAAAGAATGTCTTCACTACGGTTATTTTCAAAAAAAAAAAAACTGTTTTCACAATAGAATAACAGCATAAGCTTATGATTAGGGTAAATTGATAGGGGCTCGAATCCTACAGATAGTGATTATTAATTTACCGAAAATTGTTCTGCTCGCATTGCATATGTGGATGGGATCCTATAAATGATATTATGAAATTGGTTCCAAAAACTTTCAATCTTGAACGCAGGGGGGCGTTGGTTAGATACACAACTTTTCAACAACAGGGGGGAATTTTTAACGTTGAACAGAAGCATGAGCCCTCGGCTAATTGTTGTCCTTTATACGCATGGCCGCTTAAAGGGCTTACTTAGGAACCAAGATGATTCCCAAACTCTCCTTGTAGTAAGAAGAAAGTTCCTTATATTATAGTTTCGAGAAGCCAACTAGTTTTTATGATAACATAAAATACACAGTAGGTACTTAAATGCACGATTCCACCAATTATGGATACAAATAATACACAGAACCTATGCTTCCTTAGACTTCACTTTCTCACTCCGCCTCAAAACCACAATAAAGAAACAGGCCAACCCTATACACCTCCGAAGTTATGAGAGGACAGCCCATGCAACGAGGTCCCTCACTCCCACTCCATAGCCCAAATATTCCTTGCGTCCTGTGCAAGCAAAAGTAGAGCCTTCAATTTCCCTTTTGGGTCCAGTTGGTGGGCCCAAGAACACATCAAATAGAAATAGTCCTCTGACGACTAATTTTGCGGGACCCCCCACCCCTCCCCTTTTTCTAAACTTCCGTCGAAAAACGACAGGCAGATTTGAACTTTGCTACCCTGTAGAGAATAAATCAGATAGAATAACACCGCATTATGCTGAATATTCCAATGCGAAAGCAGACAACTGACTGACTCCTTGTATAGTTCCCTTATCTCTTATTCAATTAAAAATAACTGTTTTAAATTTTGTTAAAATGATTTACATCCAACATTAATCTAAATTAGAAAATTGAAATTCGAATGATTTTAAAAATTAATTCACGCTGCGCCTTGTCTTGTAATAAACTTACTCAATCCCCCGCCCCCCCCCCCCCAACGAAAAAAATATAGACAAAACAATAAGAATGATGAGAAGCTTCCGTGTAAAATGAGAGTGAAATTAGGTATTTGATGATAGTGTACGTGCAACACACCCAGAGCAGCTAAATTAGTCTCCATATTTTTGTATGTATCAATTACATTTTAATTGTGTGTCCTTTCCACATACAGAATTGACAAAGTAAAGCACCAAGGTGTCTCAACTATTACATTGTCGGCGCGGCCTCCAGCAGTAACGAAGTACGTATTACTGCTAGGTTGTTCAGTGCCGGTAGTGAACACCCCCATGGCCAACACTTTCCATGAGGGCCCACCTCATGTCTTCCGACGGTTTCCAATGCCGCTTCCGCTGGTTGATGAACCAATTGTTGACCTGCTTTGGATCGAGTCCAGTCATCTCTGACAGCCTCGCTTTCTCCTCTTCCTGCACAACAATATTGTTTGTTCAACCTAAATTAAGCCACTTTCTCATGCAAACATGGAGGATCAAATCAAAAGAAGCATTTTTGCTTTGTCCACTATAGCTCTTAGCTAATGGTCATTTAGAAATATTGAAAAAATGTAGTAGTAAGCAGCGAGATTCTAGTTGCATTCAAAATTAAAAGGTCTCACTGTAGGATATGGCCATTGGTGATGGTGCTGCCACCAGTTCAAAAGTGCAAGCCTAGCATCTTTTGGTAGTTTTCCTTTCTTTCTTTTCTTCAAAAACTCTTCTCTTAAGCCGCTAAGGTAGCCACTGTACTTGAGCATAAGCATTCCTTTGAGATCCTGATCATCATCAAATTGGAGGCGGCTGTCACCAGTAGATTCTTGACTTTCAGATGCTTCTTCTACTTCCCCGCCACTGAATTCCTCGCCTGAAGTCCCTGCTGCTTCGTCTGCAAACAAGCAGAACACCAACTATTTTCTTTCACTTTACCAGAGTTTCAGTTCATTGAGGGCATAATGGTCAAGGGCTCAATAAACATAAACAGGACCATATGGAGATGATTTTTCCAAATCCACACACCCATTCTTCATTTTTAACATGACAAAAAAATGTTTTGACAATTGTAGAAAGTTGTGGTGAAGCCATCAGCAATCAATATTTGGCAAAATGATCGACCCATTTCCAGAATTGCAACCATGCAAAAGTTTTAGGTTGAACGTTTGCATTCTGTACCATCTACTAATGCAATAGTGACAAGAACTCAAAGCAGCAGCAGCAAAAGGTGCCTTGTCCGTCAAAGACTCATGCACCTCTATGACAAAAGTTGATCATCATGAATAATTTAACTTAACCCAAAATCCAACTCAACCCAAACTCTTTTAATTAAAGAACCCAAAATAAAAATAACATGAATCTGAAATGCCCTGAAAGCTAGTTAATCCAAAATCCAAATAATCTAAATCTAAATAACTCAAATCCAAAACACAAAAGAAAAAAAAAAAAGAAGTATTACGATCATGATGAATGTGAAACCCAATGAGCTTGAGACTCTACATACTCAAAACATGCCAATCTAAAGCTTGCTTGACATGCCCCTTTGCCATGTTTACCTATATGTTTCTACAAGTCTAAATGATCATAGATGCTTGCCTTCCAAGGTTCTATATGTTATGCAAGACTACTAAGTATGGTATTAATGTACAACCCAGTTCCAAATTGAAAGAGACTCTTAAATAATTTACCAATCCCTAGGCCTAGCTGAGTCAGGACCAACATGACTCTGAATTAGCAGGTAGATTGACTAAGAGACATACAGCTCTTCAACAACAGATTTTATTATTGTAGTTTGGCATTAGCTACGAAATTGCGAATGTACTGGAGTTTCGCTAAGCCTATGCGCCGTTTAGGTATGCTATCCATTGGCCAAACAAACCAATGGACATGAATTTGAAATTTAATTTGTGAACAAGCATGCGGGTTAAGAGACAATACCATGACGGAGATGCCATTTCATGACTAGCGTAACAAAATAGGAAAAGGAAAACGTTACTCAGTTGCAATAGAAATATGACACATTCTAGGGTAAAAAGATCGATGGTCACCAACTCGTTGACAAGCAGCAGTGCAACACTATTCTTTTACCCATGCATCATGACATGAGCTTCAGCCTATTAACCAGTGGTTCCCTGCACAATTCATTTCGATTTTAATGCACATAGAATAGAACAAGTCCATTCAACCACCAAGGACTTGCACAAATTGAAAAGGATTCCCCGTCATCGTCAAAACAAAAACATTACTACACAGATCAAAAGAAAGCCATGGAATCAAAACTAGAAAATGCGCACATTGCCAAGCTTTACCTGAAACATCATCATAACTTACTGAAAATGCCCCTTCACAAAGACTATTTAGCTGTGATCCTATTTCGCTCAAGAAGGTGGTCGCCTCATTGAACGGCTTGGACAGCTCCTCCTTGTATCTCCGCAGGATCTTAGTGTATGATTCCTTGCATGAAAACGGCAAAATCCTCAAATTCTATGATTTGTGTCCAGTTTTTCTATAGATATCATCTCATCATATTATACTCTTATCCCTTCATATTTTGCCTTAGGGTTTCTTTTTTCTTTTTTTTATTCCCCTTTTAAAGAACCTAAGGAGCCTAAACATATACAGAAATTCGAAACCAAATGACGGACCCATTGATGGAAAACTGATGATTGATTAATTACTTTGTACCATACCATAAACTCGTCAAGTTCTGGATCGGCTCCTATCTGAGCACTGAAAGTGTTTGGATACTTCTCTCTGCTTTTCTCTTCAAGGATACATGCCATCTCTGGGGTTGCACCAACCTACAGTCATCCAGGAAAATCGTGAAAAATTCCTAAGTTTAGCAGAGTGGAATGGAATTTTCTTTCTTAATTTTTGGGCAACCCATCAACAGGAACATTGCCTTCAAGATGCTACAAAAATACCATCAAAATGCCATAAAGCTGTAGTAACATACTAACCTTTTGGCACTCTATGTAGGCAGATAGAAGTTCTGGATAACGAGGATGATTGGCGATATGGGTCTTCATTATATCACACATATCCGATCCAGTGACTTGAGTATGGTTATTACCAGCTTCAAATTGGAATAGATCATCAACTGGACCGTGAAATTCATTGCTCTCAGAAGTACCTAAGTTACAAGAAAAGCTTTCAGCTCTAACAATATCGTTTGAGCGAGATGTTGTGGGATCAAGCCTAAAAATTTCCTCCATAAAGTCTACAACGGAAAAAAGTATCAATCTTGAGGAAACCACACCAACAGCTTCGCTGAGATCTTGATCAAGCGCCTGGAAATTATATATAGTGTAAAGAGATCTTTTTACTGGGTTGACACACCAAGGTAAATCATATTTGATTATCGGTGAAAAAATGAGCCAGCTTGATCAATCCTGTTCTTTCTAATTTCTTCTTTTTTCTTGAACTACATAGCCGTAAAGTAGCACCACCGCACTCAGGATGTCCGAGTACAGGAATTTGATGACAGATCAGAGCGAGGGATGAGATTAACACTGTAGCTAGTTGAAACAGGTGAAAAGTCCTTAAAAAATCAAAAAGAAAAAAGCACCTACGTATCACTTCTACATCCACTGACCAACACAAGGAAAGTAAGCATCGGAAATCGGAGAAAGAAAAACTGTAGATAAAAGTTCAAGAGTATAGCCATCCAGCTAGATAGCCGGGTAAAAGCCTCCATTACACGAACTCAAGATAAAGAATGCAGCTTGCTTTGAAGTAACCTGAGCTTCAGTTTGGAAAAAGACCAGGCCGTGCACTTACTTTTCCAAGAAAACCCCAGACTAGATGAACAAAAAAAAAATTGATGGTATACAGAGAGACAGTGACTAGAGCATGTGCAGCGGCTTAACAACAGAGAGACAGAGTGACAGAGTGACAGAGAGAGAGAGAGAGCGGGGTTGGATTGCACGTTTCTTGCACGCTTCTGGAACAGTAGAATCATATGATGAGCGAGGGGGCGTCGAAGAGTATAGCCCGTATTTATAGAGGGGAGGGCATGACATTCTGCCACCTTTCATATTCTCATTGGTCGCAAGACTGACAACCGTGGAGTCCCATTAAGTCCCCACCAAACCCACTGGGTCTTTTATCTATTATAATATTAAATTAATGGAATTATCCTTGATGAACGGGAGGCAAGCCTGCTCTCTCCTTGTTTTGGCATGATTCCCTTTTTCTCTGTTGTTGGTATGGGGTTTCTTTGATGTAATGTAGGTTTAAGATTATTGTACTAAAAAAGTTTTAAATCAACACAATTTTAGCTTAGTATCCTGTGGATAATTATGTCACAAAAGTGTGGTATAAATGTGTTTTTGTTTTCTGTTAAACTAATTCAGATTATTTTGAATTTCCGATTGATTAGTCAAAACTTAAACATAAACTTAAACTAAAACGCATGTCAAGGCTTTTTCCAAAACATATGAAAAGAAAAAAAAAAAAAAAGGAAGGGCGGGGTCGCGCATACGAAGGCCACGCAGCAATATGGACAAATTGGCTTCAACGTACCGAATGACCGCAGAGGAAAATCAACAAAATGGATAACCATTCAAAAACGCTAAAATAGGGAGGGAAAGGAGGAACACATTGTTGGGCAAATTTCAAAAGAGCAACATGACACAAAATTAGGTTCGAATTGTGCTAATTTTACGGTATTTAGTCAACCTTGCGAGAGAGAAGATGAGTTAAATAAATTTTGAAGAATTTGAGTGAGTCGGCAAAAGGCGAGTGAGGGACAAATAAATGAATTAAAAGTGCTGCAGAGAGGGAGTACAAGAGATCTTTATAAGTGAACTTATATTAAGAAAAATGATTTGTGTTACAAATAAGAAAGATGACCTATTTATATAATTCAAAAGAAGGTCCTAGAAAGGAATATCTAACTATTATAAGTAGCATTCTAAATAAGTATTTAATACGGTCCCTTCCAGAATTTTCTAGGTAGTTATAGCGCATTCTACAGGAAGTCTTTAGATGAAGACACTTCTGCATGTTTCTGGGACCTTTCGTAGGTAGCAAAGGGGCTGGACAATGCTGGCAACCCATAGAGGTTTAATCTTACTCCGAATTTGTACTTTAAGAATATATGAATGGGCCGGATCAATGTACCCTTGTGACATCTTCCTCTACTCAATTCTACAACGTTCTCGTCGTATTTTCAGTCTTATATTGTTAAATGTGATCGACAAATTGCCAAAGTTGGTCCTCTCATTTCCAACTAGCCTCTTGGTCTGGCAAATCTTTTCATTTCACCAAGTAATCGGTGTAATTGGGAACTCCCCTTTTCCAAATCACTTTATTAGCAAGAATGTGTTCCACCTCCTTGTTGAATTCAGTGACCATAGCCGTTGGTGCGCACTTGGACTCATTTCGGCTTGGATCCTCTTCGTCTCCATAGAAAGGCTTTAAAAGACTTACATGGAAAATATTGTGAATTATCAGCTTTAGAAGGAGTTGGACTTGATAGACGACCTTTCCCATACACTTGATGATAGGGAATAATCCTTTATACTTCTATATCAAGCTCTTGTGTACTTTGCATAAAGACTTGAATTGGTTAGACAACAGTTTCACCATCACCATGTCTCCCACTGCATAGTCCTTTGGGCGTCGTTTGGAGGCAGCCCATCTTTTCATCCTCTTTGCCGCTTTGTCAAGGCAATCCCTTGTTATGTTCGCTTCCTCATATCATTCCTTTACGAACTTAAAGACAGACAGGTTGTTGCCAATGTAGGGAGAGGCAATAGCACTTGGTGTTAGCGGTTGTTGTCCTATAACAATCTCAAATGGGCTTTTGTTTATGGCCTCGCTCCTCTGAAGATTGTATGAGAATTAAACAGCGTCGAGTAGCTTCGCCCAGTCTCGTTGGTAAGCACTGACATAGTACCTCAAGTATTGTTCAAACAAGGCATTGACTCGCTCGGTTTGTCCATCACTTTGAGGATGGAAGCTTATTGAGAAGTTTAGGTCGGTTCCCAACAACTTGAATAACTCACGCTAGAATTTGCCCGTAAAACAGGGATCTTTGTCACTGATTATGCTCTTTAGCACACCCCATAACTTTACTATGTTCTTAAAGAATAGGCAAGCAGCTTCGTCCACCTTGCAATCAGTGGGGGCTGGAATGAAGGTGTTATAATTGCTGAACCGATCAACTACCACCATGATGCTTCCATACCCTTCGAACTTTGGTCGAGCCACAATAAAGTCCATTGAGACACTTCTAAGGCTTCTCATAAGTGGGTAGTGGCTCAAATAGGTCGGCTGGTGGCTATTGTTCTACCTTGTCTTGTTGGCAAACTAAGCAAGTTTGCACATAGGCCTCGACGTCTGTATGCATATGCGGCCAGAAATGATGTTGTTAGACAAAAGTAAGGGTTCATGCCATACCTGGATGACCAGCTCATAGGGAATCATGGCATTCCTTAATGATCTCCTTTTGCAAGTTTCCCCACTTCAGTATGAAGACTTGATTTTCGACTGTCGTTAGGACTCTATTGTTCACCCAAAATCAACGAGTCTTCCCCTCGCTAGCCAATCTTAACAGATCTTTGGCTAATTTGTCTTATCCTGTACCTTCCTTGATTCGTTCAAGAAGGTTGCTCTTAAGGGTACTATTAGTAAAGGTAGTTAGTTCCGCCTTTCTGCTTAACGCATTAGCAACAACATTGGTTTGACCCGGCTTATACCGCAGTGTATAGTCGAATTCAGCCAAGAAGTCTTGCCAACGAGCTTGTTTAAGGTTGAGTTTCTTCTGGGTTTAGAAGTAGCTCGTAGCAACATTAGTGGTCATGATCGTAAACTTACTTCCAAGGAGATAATGTCTCCAACTGTGCAAGCAGTGGATGACAGCAGTCATCTCTCTGTCTTAGATGGTATACCGTATTTTCATATCGTTCAGCTTGTAACTTTCATAAGCAATGGGATGCCTATCCTGCATTAAGACTCCCCCAATAACGAAGTCAAATGCATCAGTGTGGATTTCAAAAGGCTTTTTGTAGTCTGACAGCACCACAATAGGTTCCTCAGAGATTGCTTGCTTTAATCTCTCGAAGGAAGTTTAGCATTCCTTCGTCCAATGTCAAGTGTTGTTCTTCTTCAGCAAGTCGATCAGGGGTGTCGCTACGGTATAGTATCCCTTGATGAACCGACGATAATAGTTGACAAGCCACAGGAATGATCGCAGTTCCGGGACTTTGGTTAGAAGTTCCCATTGTTGGATGACTCGCATCTTTGCTAAATTCATCAAAAGCCTACCATCCTTGATTCGGTGGCCAAGAAAGTCTACCTTTTTCTTGGTGAACGAGTACTTTTCCTTCTTGACGAACAACTCATTTTTCCGGAAAGATTGGAAGACTTGCTTGAGATGCTCAACGTGCTTCTCAAGTGTGTTATTGTACACTACAATGTCGTCCAAATAGACTACCACGAATTTGTCAAGAAAATGTTATAGTACCTTGTTCATGAGTGTGCAAAAGGTGGCTGGTGCATTACTGAGGCCAAAGGGCATGACTAAGAACTCGAACGCTCCGTAGCGTGTCACGCAGGTTGTCTTTGGCTCGTCACCTTGTACTATGCGGACCTAGTAGTAACCCAATCGCAAATCTAGCTTAGTGAAGTATCTTGCCTTCCCGAGTTGGTTGAAAAAATCAGCTATCAAGGGGATTGGATACTTGTTCTTGATAGTGACTTTATTCAAGGCTTGATAATCGATACACATGTGTAGCAATCAATCATTTTTCTTCTGGAAGAGGACTGGGGCACCGAATGGGGCTTTCGATGGTCGAATGTAACCTAAATCAATCAAATCATGGAGCTGCTTTCTTAGTTTAGTGAGTTCCAGGGGTGCCATGCGATAAGGATCCATGGCAGGAGGATTGGCACCGGGTTCCAGCTTAATGTGGTGATTCATATCTCGCTTTAGTGGAAGCTTTTTCGATAATTCGGAGGGCATGATGTCCTTGCACTTGGTGGGGACAGCCTGAATGGGTTGCGGCAGTACGGGAGTTAATATTGTTACATCTTCCTCATCGTTTAGTTCCCTTATGATAGCGACATAGTCAGGACTCGACTTGAGACCCCGTTTGAATTGCAAGACCGAGATCATCGATGGTTGAGAGCTCTTTTTGCGCTTCAAAGGAACGGTCCAGTCACCAATCTGGACAGCTACTCCATGTACCACGCCTTGGACAGGCCTAGCTTTCGAGTTTACAGTTTTGATGGTGTCATTTCCCTTCGTTAGTTTGAGACCTAGACATTTGGCCTCTTGTATGTCTATGAAGTTGTGTGTTGCCCTCATATCTAGCATTGCACAAGCTGATTTACCCTTGATGACAATATCAACGTATAACAATCCCTTTTCCTTAACTACTGTTGGGGAAAAATGCTTCGAGAGATTACCCAACTGTTAGATAAATCCCATGTCCACTTGGGTTTCTTCATCAGCCTTTTTCGAGTTGAGTACTGCCATTATAGTATTCATTGTTTTACGGTTGGGGCAGTCTTTTACCTAGTGCAGTTCGTCACAAATGAAACAGGGTCTAGGAGGATTAGCTAAGTTGTGTTTACCCGCAGACTTCTTCTCATGCTTGGGACGGTCATTTAAGGGTCTTTGTTGTCCACCCTCATTGCGGCCAAAATTCTGTTTCTTCTGCCCGAGTTTCTTTCCCTCACTTTTGCTAGAGTTTAGCTTTTTGCCCTTGGAGTGAGCAAAGTAGTCAATAAAGGTCTTAGCAGCGGTAATGGCAGCATTCAGGGTTTACACATCATGCCTGTCCAGCTCGACTTTTGCCTAATTTTTCAAGTCGTCTTTAAAGTAGAAGAGAAGCTCCCTGTCAGACATCTCAATTTCAAGCATGAGGGTAGTAAATTCCTTGATGTAGTCAGAAATACTACTTGTTTGACATAGGCGATGCAACTTTCCTCTAACTTTGCTGTCTGCATTGTGAGGTACAAAGTACTTACGCACTTCAACCTTGAATTGTTCATAGGTGTCGATGATACATAAGTCTTTCTCCCTCTCAAAGTGCTTCCATCTCCACAAGAGTTGGGCAGCATCCCTTAGGAAGATTGAGGCGTTGCCTACCTTAACCAGGTTGTCAACAACCCCCATGACCTCAAAGTACTGCTCAAGGCCAAATATAAAGTTTTCCACGGTAGTAGCATTGCATGTGTCGTTATACATATTATACATGGTAGGCTTAGGGACCTTCAAGCCATATACTGCAGTGGTGCTAGTAGTGGTAGTTGTACTAGCAAATAAGTTGTTTCGGTGTAGAGACTCCATCTCCCTACGGAGGTCGTAAATCTCTCCCTCAACGAACTCGTACAGGTTAGACAGACCTTGATTCAGGGAGCGTAGTTCTCCCCTAAACGAACGGTCAAACTCTTCGATTATGACTTTGGCAGCTCGTGTAATCTCTGCATTCTCGTGGATCAAGTTATTGACTTGATCGCTGAGGTCGCCCACAACAGAGCTTATATCAGTGATGCTCCTTTTCAAACTACCAACACGAAAGTTCATGGTTTCCTTTGCTGAAACCTTGGACTTGCTACGTTTGGCTGGAGTACGCTGCTTCTCACGCCTACGAGCTTGTTGTCCCGCTTGTTGCTCATCTATAGTGGTCTCAACAAATCCTTCTTCACTTGTCATACTTACAACTCAAATAAGAACCAAGTTGAAATTAGAATTCAACCGTATTCTAATATCACCTGTTACGGAGTTAGGCTCGAATCGTGCTGACCTGCGTAACACTTAGTCAATCTTGCGAGAGAAGATTAGGCTCAAATCGTGCTAACCTACGCGACACTTAGTCAATCTTGCAAGAAAAAATGAGCTAAGTAAGTATTGAAGAGTTTGTGTGAATCGGTAGAAAGCGTGTGAAAGGGCAAATAAGCGAATTGGAAGTATTGGAGAGAAAAAGAGAGAGAGAACAAGAGAGTTTTACAAGTGAATTTGTATTGAGAGAAATGATTCATATTATACAAATAAGAGGGATGACCTATTTATACAACTCAAAAGAAGGTCCTATAAAGAAATATCTTAGCTATTTACAAAAGTATTTTAAATAAGTATTTAATACGATTCTTTCTAAAATTTTTTAGACAATTATAACGCATTTTACAGGAAGTTTCTAAATAAAAATGTTTATGTATGCTTATGAAACCTTCCGTAAGTAATAAAGGGACTGTAATAAAGGGACTAAACAATGTTTACAGCTTACAAAAATTTAGTTTTCACCCGAATTTACACTTTTAAGGATACGTAAACGGCCGAATCAACGTATCGTCGTGAGAAACCGCCCCGAACCTTCTCGCCATCGCTTCGGCCGTTCACCAGGTGGGGGAGCGCGGAGTGCGTTGCTCTTTAAACCCTGGTAAGTCGTCTCCGCCTACAATTTACGCTTAAATTACCAGAACACCCTTAATTATCTAGTTGTTATCATTTTATATAAGTTGCGACCCTGCAGCGGTAACCATTGGAAAGCCCACGCGGCCCGGCCAAGATTTAAAGGGCATTTTCACCTGGCCGAAACCTCAGCGCAACATTTCTTCTGCTTTGTTTTGTGTTTGCGCAACGTCTCTCACTTTCTCGTTCGCTCCTCATGGTGGCGTAGCAGAAGTAGTAATGGTAGTAAGAGAAGAGGAATTAGGGCGATGCCTCGTTCTTCCATTGGCACAACATTCGGCGGTTGCGGCGGCGGAGGATGAGACGATCATGGTTACTCTCTGCCTTTTCAAGTCAAGGGGAGTCCACGTTCTTGGCCTCCTTCATGCCGAAGAAGGAGATTGGCGCAGATCGCTTCATCATCCCCGAATCATTGATGAAGAATGTTTATAAATCATTTCTACCCTTCTTAGTTACAGAAAGAAAGAAAGAAATAATAATAATAATAATCATAAAAGATGAGAAAAACGTGGAGGAAATTGCTGATGCTGGGAAGCAACTTGATGACTTAACCAGGTCATTGAATTCGGCACACCTTTTTGTTATGATTTTACATCCCTTTCACAGAGCTAAACTATTTGTTTGATGTTGGTGTCTCAGTTGTTGGAAGCACGCGATTTTTTTCTTTTAACCTTGAAGTGCACATGGCAAGAAGGGCTATGAATTTAATTGGAATTAGCAGTTTTCGATGCGGTGTTAATTATAGCGCTGCTTGCGAAATAAAGAGTGGTGGGCTTTGCCTCCTGATGCATATATGGATTTATACTTCCTGCCCTGGACATCCTGCATCGTTTTTTTTTTTTTTTATAATATGATGTCCTTGTTTTCAGAAACATTCTAATTCAGAGGATGTGAACTCGAAAAAGTTCTGGGAAGATCTTCAAATGATGCGAGTGTGCTTGGCTCCTATATCCATGCTTTTTTCTGAATTTATTATTTTATCCATGAAGTTAAAAATTGTTTCTCCAGATTAGAGCTTTTTGTCGACAAAGTTCCAGTTATAGATGCTGTAGTATGGAATGGTGGAGATATTTGGCAGGCTGTACTTGACACAGAGAGTCTGGAGGAAGAACCAGATTGCGGAAAACTTGCTAACTTCGTACCCCTAACAAATTGTAGGTATGCCTCGTTTATCGTTTGTGTTGTGTGGTCAAAATTTTGTATTTTGCCTCAATTCTGGAGAAGTATTCGACCTTTGTAGACTGTTGCCTTCGACAAAGTTATGTTTCATGCAAGGGGGTAGACGTTCTTGTGGCTGAAACCATATACGGGGGATTTTTCCGGTGACGTTACTTATTCCCCGAAGCCCCTGAATTCATCGATGGAAACCATGCAATGGTCGCCTTCTTCTTTCAAAGTCGGCAGTAGTTCATGAAAAGAGATTGTGAGTTGATGCGCATGCAAATGGACTAATGAGACCACAGAATTTTGGCGGCAGAGCCATCTTAACTTCACTTCTCTTCTCTTCTACATCAGCAATTCTAAAATTTGGCTGCCTTGTGTAAAGTTCGGTGGGAGTATACGAGTGATGGACCACTTTGGTCTAGTCTTCGTGGTTTTCACTCGATTAGTGAAACTGAGTTTGGTCCATGTGCGATTGAGAATGACAATTGGGCTACGGGTCCATAACAAATAATTTTCTTAGCTGACCATTATCTGTCTATGCTGCACCTTAGAAAAACAGGGAAGTTAGCAGTGAATGGGAATGGGTTTAAATTAGACTGGTTGTTAGCTGAAAATCTGACCACGATTTGCGTCGATGCAGGCTTTTACCCAAGAGGGCGGGGGTGCTTTGCAAGAGCTACGGATGGTTGAGGATGCCCGACGGTCATGATTGTGAGGCCGTTGAGAGAGTGAGTAATGCTAACAATTACCCCCTCCCCCCCCCCAAAAAAGAGTAAAAATATTATTTTTATATTAATAAAGTCATCTGATAAGATGCTAAAAATTTATTTTTGTTAATAAAAATAATAATTTATGATAAAATCGATAGCGTCTTTTTTATTTATTTATATATAATATTCAACATAGTTTTTCTCATAATCCTGGATTTAGAGGCAACAACCAGAGAGGAGGAAGAGAGAGGACTGAAATATAAAATTGCTTGCAAATCACAGTTACAAATTGAAAGCTTGAACGTGCATTTCAACCACACATTTTAATATTTTATGCTAACGTTCCCGTCAAGCGATCCAAACTAATGATATTGTAAGTAAAGTCATTACAGGATTTTAAAATTAAATCAGCAAAGTTTGCGCATCGGAATCAGCATCAGCATCAGCGTCCAAAATAAAAATATGCAGCCATTCTTCCTAATTCTATACAAAAGTTTTGGTGTTGTTGTTGTGCTGTGCAGCCGGGATATGTTTCCTCCCTTTAACCAAAATGTTAAGAAATATATATCCATATATGTGTATATATATCACATGATATAGATATAGAGAGAGAGAGCTAAGCTGGATAATAATATGTATAGTACTGGAGAATCTTTTATGATTATACTATTAATGGAGACAGATAAAGGGTCAACCGTCCGATCTGTCTCTGCCAATTGAACTGTTTGATTTAGTGTGGTGGGTGATTGGTGGATGGGACGCAAGTCCTATCCACCATCACAAATCGAACGACAACACAACTTGTCAATTCGATTTGGATTGACTGACGCCGTTTTGCGTCATCCATTGACTTCGGACAGGAAATGGGGACCCACATCCGATTATAATTGTATAATATCAGACCACCACCACCCATTTCTGCTCAAATCAGTCCCCGTCCACCTACTCTGTGTGCTTCAGTCACCCCTCAAATCCAGCTTACCACTACATATCAAATTCATACTCTCCTTACGCATTTTGTCACGACACTGTTAATTTTGTTTCAACGGAGCACAAACGGAAGCTCTTCCTATTAAATTAAACTTTAAATATGGCATATCGGCCGATGTTTAATACAAAAAGACCAAAATTCAGACCAGCCTGCGACTGCCTCTGGGTCAAAGCCTAGAACCTGAACGAAGGTTTGAAATTTGACTTCAGATTTTACAAGGGAAAAAGAAAATCATCCCATTTTGTAACTCTAGGTTTGTCCAACATGGCCATTTCCAGGTCCTCCCAGCGATAAGACCAGGCCTTGAAGATCGCTCCTCAGCTTTGATTCTTTGGCAGATGATGGAGCAGACTTGACTTCTGGATGTGGCCTATTATTTGGTTGACTTCTCAAACTCCGGCCAGATTCTGCCATGGGAAGTGTTCTTGGCCGCCAAGAAGGCTTCGAGGATTCCATGTGACCTGGTTGAACAGCTCCCCGCTGGGTTGCTGGAGATAAAGTATTTTGAGCTACAATGGTCCCTCTTGATATAAACCCAGGTGCCTGATGATCAAAGTCCGTGAATTTGAGCTTTTTACCAAAAATAATTGTGTAATGGAAGCTTACTTACCGGTGCAAACAAGACCCCTCTGTAAATCTTCCCATTAACCGTTGCAGTAATTAGGAGACCTGAATCAAAGGCTCCTTCGACTTCCCCCCGGACTTCAGCACCAATCTGAGAACCGAGTGAAGCCATAATAATGAAAAGAATGAACAAAGAGAAGCAGAACCGAGAAATCGCAAACGCATAAACATTGCAAATTGGAAAACATGTCTTGATGCCAAATATCCTAAGAATGGCTTGTGAAAAGAAATATATGTATATACCGGGCTTGGAGTAGATGCTGCTTCCATGGGTTTACATTCCACTGCTGAAAATGGTGTTCCTTGTCTATCTACGTGAGCGACATGAGAATATTGATCCCCATTTTGACCCTCTTTCGGAAAATTGATATCATATGGAGCTCTCGGGACCATGCATCCAGGTCCTTTGTGTTTGTTTGCAACCTCATTGAGCTGACAATTTCTTGGAATATGATTTAACTTGTTCAACAGATCAATTCCTTGACAGACTACAACAGAACCAGCGGTACTCCTCACTGGGGTCTGTTCTTGATCTGATTGTGAATGCGATGAATGTTGAGAGAGTGAAAGCGAATGCTCTCCCGGTTCTGATTGTTCAACCTCCAAGGCCTTCAAATTCATAATTCTTTTCCTTTTTGGATGTGGAGCATCTGAAAGGAAATATTCATGTTAATTGCTGCTGGAATTCATATGGACAACTTAATGTACCAGTGTTTATGTTCGAACAACCTGAACTAAACTGAAAAGGTGGTTTTGTTCGTGATTCCAGGTCATGAACTTGCTTTTTGACTGTTTCTTTGCTCCTCAGAAACATCAATTTCTGCACAACAGCAAAAACTAATAAGCTCTATCTAACATTAACCTGCATATATGTACACTGAAGGAGGTCAAGCTCTGGTCATTACTGGTAATTTCATTACCAAGTCATTTTCTGTTCCTCGTGGGAACCTTGCTTTTTCTGCAATCGGATGATTTCTGAAAAACTTGGACGGAGAAATGCTATAATTACTATTTGGATGTTCTGTTCCGAGCTGCAAGACCAACAATTCATTGAGAGAATGCTCATTCTCCCCGCACCTGACAGGTCACACCAAAATGATAAGTAGAAGACAACATCAATTATCCCGGTCCACTTAGGAAGCTAAATCAAATGACCAAAAAAGTTACCCTCCATAGATAATCATTCCTGATTCTGTAACAACAGCGGTGTGAGAAAACCGCCCTTGAGGTTGCTGACCACATATACGCAGCTGAGTCCATGAACAACTATTTGGCTCAAGAGTCCAAACGTCATTGTAGTAATGCTTGTCCCCCACACCTCCAATAACATAAACCTGCAGTCCACGAACATTTATTTCTAACAATAATTCTTTCCATATGGAAAATAGAAACAAATTCAACAATCCACTATTACTTGCCTTTGTACCAATATTGACAGCAGCATGACCTGCTCTAATACCCGGAGAAGAACCCCGAATATGAAGCTGTGACAAAATATAGAACAACCATGAGACCGTACCCTATTAGAACATCTACGTGGATCATTACTCTGAATCAAAATTGCATCGGAGCAGCACAGTGAACTTGATACCTTTGACCAAGTAAGTGTGACCATATCAAGCACATCGACATCACCATAATACCTATCGCCACGATCACCACCATACACAAAAAGCTTGTTACCCATTGCAACAGCACTGTGACTATCTCTGGGAACAGGAATATCCCCCTTCAGCTCAGGAGAACTCCAACGCATGGTTTTGAGGTCTAAAACATGCAGGTCGTTCAAATACTTGGCTTCTCCTTCTCCACTGCCTCCAAATATCACCATCTTGTCATCACCAATTAGTGTAGCAGAGTGACTTTCACGAGGGGAAGGAGGAGTCCCCTTACATTCAGGACTTATCCACTCTTTGGTCTCTAGATCCAAAATATGAATGTCATTTACCTTCTGAGAGCCATTTGTGCCCCCAAACACTATCATCTGGCGACCAACCCGAACAGCACTGTGGCTGTCTCTTGGGCCAGGTCCTTTACCCATTGTAGTCAGTGTGCTCCAAGCCATTGTATCTAGATTTAGTATAACAACATCACCGAAATGCAAACCCCCGCAGCATCCCTGAATCAAGTAAAATCTATCACAACAAAGCAGAGGAAATCGAAACAAAATCACGCTTATGCTTGTGGAAAGGCATCCCACGTCATTCCTTCTTGCAATCAGCTTCCCTTCAGTTAAAATCAGCTTCAAATTGAATAAAAGAATTACAGAAGTCCACGACTAATGTAAAGTTATGAAAAACACAGTTTTCAATTCTTCCTATTTAAGCTAAATCTGATGAGTGAGGTCAGAGAATAAATCACTTTTCCAAGAATTAAGTTAGTAGAATTGGACTAGAATCCCGACCATGATTCCATTTTTTCCCATAAAATTTGGGGGGAGAGCAGGTATCGGTACATTTTATGTTTTCAAAGACATTGAAGATGAAGCAATTTAAGTAGCACATTGTGCTTTAAACGGAGAGTAGCAGGATAATAGCAAGAGCTAGATAAAAGAAGCACAAGAGCGCAAAACTATGTTTTGACGGGACACAAAAGATGCGACTAAATTTACAAAAGATTAACCGTCATAAACCATATCTAACTTGAAAGAGACAGTAACACAAGGCACAGACAAAGAAGCGAGAAAGACGGAACGAAGAGTGGAGGAGGTGAGTCAGAGAAGCATTTCTAAATCAAGAAAAGCTGGACGATGGTTATCCTTGTGGGAAAACAGCTGTCCGACGACTAGATAGAGAAACTACAACCAAAAGCAAATTCAGATAACATTCCAGCGGCGAACAGAAAGAACCCGAAAACCCCAACAAAAGGGAAAAAAAACTACTACTGCTACTGTTGAAGCAAAAATATGTCTCTCTTGTCAAATATATGTGCCGTAAGGACAGTGTTACGATCATGAATCAACAAAAATGAAGCACCAATATTCTAATTGAAAAAAAAAAGCCTCTAACAACATCTTTCATGAAAAATCTTCAGATGTGATCGAGTTTGAAACTACAAGGGCAGAGGAAAAGTTTTCCGGCCTTTTTTGTTTTTTTTTTTTTTCTAAAGAGAACAAATTGAACCTACCCCGTACACATAAAGGAGACCATAAGCGTAGCAAGCAGAGTGCCCCCATCTCTCAGGAGGATTAAACCCCACAAGCTTAGGATAGAGCCACATTGCCTTCTCCTTTAGAGCCTCATTTCCCAAAGACCCCATTAATTGTCTCTTCTTTTCTCCCTTATCTCTTTCTCAGGGCTGAAACTATAGCTGCGCTTCAATGCAGTGCTTGACAATGATAAAGAAATGCGAGTGGAGAGAAGTTGCGGGTCAAAAGAGGAGGTGACAAGCAAAGTGATATATCAACAATCAGCGTCAATGGACATGAAAAGATACGTGCTATCAAGTCTCAATGACTGTCGCCACAACGTAAACATCAGCTGGGGGTGAAAAGAGCTAATTTTTTCCCCCAAAAAACTTTCTTATTTATTTTGGCAAAAAAGGTAATTTTTTTTAGCAGGATTTCGGGGTGGGGTGGGCGGACAAAACTTAACTGTTTTTAACTTCACAAAACACTTAATATTGTTGTAGGGCAATTACATTGAATGGCTGGACAGGCTTTGGGAAGTGATGGGCGAAGGTGTTTGGGCCTTTTCTTTTTTTTAATTTTTAAGGATTTTGTCACCCCATCAGATGAGATACTGAGAGAGATCTTTTCAGTGCTGCCCCTTTTCACCGAGCTTGCAAGCACGCTTTTTTTTCTCTTTCTTTCTTTCTTTGTTGGCATGATATTGGGATTGATGTGGGAGAGAAGTTTTACCCCCACTCGCTCTCTCTCTCTCTCTCTCACTCATACTTCCACCCCAATTTCCAAGGTGGTTATTGATGTGGATCTAGAAATGTGTCCCCTCAAGGCTCCTGGGGAGAAGCGTAGGGCCTTTTTGTGTGAAGCAAATTCTTTTCTTTTTCAGTTTTGGGAAATGGAGCGCGTTTGTTTCCCCTCAATCAAAAGGTTCGAGGTTTTCCAAAGGTGATGGAACAGAAAATCATTCACGAAAATGAACTGATTTTGCCCCTAATGGCATTGGATAGTTTTATAGACTGTCCCCCAATGTCTTTAATAAGAGTAGAAACAGATTTAGAACGAGGGAGACACTCTCGAGTAAAATCCATGCAACTCGTTGCTCTTTAGAATGACAAGACAAGTCGATTATGTCATATGCACATGGCGGTCATTCACTCCACTTTTCTTTTGGTACAGAATAGGCCATTCATAGGCTCACTGCACCCAGGTGAATATATATTGTGGTTTTGCTTTTCTCATCTTCCACCCACCCATTCCTTCGTTCTCCTTATCAAAAAAGGCAAAAAAAACAGCGAGAGAGAGATGTTCCAAATCCTTGAGAAGAAAGGGAAGAGGAGGATAAAAAGAGAGTAAAGTGTAACAAAAACAAGGCACAACATGACTTGCTAGCTAGTGAAGGCGTGTTGAGACCTAATAATGTAATTAAGAACATAGAAAATAAAGGAAAAATGAAATGAAGTCAAAACAAGTACAAAGGTTTAGAAAAACACGCGACGAACGCGGGGGGTGTTGGAGGGGGAGAGGGGGGGGGGAGTTCTGCTGCTGCTGCTGCTACTGCTACTATTACTATTATTATTCTAAACTAGTGTGTGTTTGTAATATTCCATCTCTCACTCTCTCTTTCTCTTTCTGTGCGTCTGAGATGAGATCAGACGAGATTGGGGAACTCAGCCAGCGGAGTTGGAGATTGTAAACATGGCGGTAAAAGTATGTCAGTTGGTATGTGGTCTTTAGCCTCTCTCTCTCTCTCTCTCTCTCTCACTCTTCCTCTCTCTCGATTCAAGTGAACATCTTCGTAACTCGAGAAATCCAATTCCTTTTTTTTTTTTTGCTTTCTCAATTCAAGGGCCCTGCTGCCGTGTCTTTTTTGAAAGTCTCGCCAGTGAACAAGAAATTGAGAAATTGGAAAGACATCCATCCTTTCGAGAATACTCAGCAGAGCTTTCACGTTTCTACGGAAATTCTAATCTCTCCCCCCCCTCTCTCTTTTTTTTTTTTTTTATAAATGAAAAACATGAGAAAGCACGTCCCGCCCATAAAATTGGAGAGGTACCGTTTAATCTTAACAATGTTTTTGGGCTAATAATAATAATAATAATAATAATAATAATAATAATAATTTATCATTTTACAATATAAATAAAAAATTTTAATTATTAAATTACAACATAACATTATTATTATTATTATTATTATTATTATAAAGTTAATAAGGGCCATCATTGTCTTTGATGAGGACACAAATTAAAGGATGGTAATAATATCACCTAAACACGGACAATTTTCACGTAATGGGAGAATTACAACAACATTTGATTTTTGAATAGGCGAAGAACTCTTGTGCCAACCAAACCAAACTAATTGGTTGGGTTATACATACTGTTAGGAAATACTTAATTACGTTTTGCTTTCAGAATGTAATTTGGCGGTAATTTCACGTCTACTCATCAAACACAAGCACGTTTGTGCTGCTAGGAAATACTTCAAAAAAAAAATATATTATTATTATTCCCTTTTCTTTTCCTTTTTAAAGTTGCAGATGATAAATATTGTAATATTTGGACCCTTTTTGGTTTCTTGGAATACAAAACAAAGCTGCCCCTACGTGACGGGTACGTCCACTTGAATGTCACCGGAACCGATGCCCCCCAATACACGACGGCACACCTTCTTCGACCATCCAACTCTGATCATCTGTTATCTCAATTATAATTGAATAAAATGATGTTCCATCGTCATGCAAACACAAGTCTATGCCCCCCCCACCCCCCAAAATCACTTTTGTAAACTACCATCTTAATCCACCACCCACCCCGGCGGGGGCTTTTTTTTTTTTTTTTCTCTCTCTCTCAAAACGTGTAATCTTTTTACAAAATTTGGTCACCGCTCTCTACTTGAAAATATAAGATATATTTTCAAAACTACTCGAACTTGAAATCACGTGATGTTCGAGCCTCACCACTTGTGTTCCATGCTCTTGCAAAGGCTTTTCATGCATCTCTCAGCCCTCGTTAATCGAACAACGTACCAGTCCATGAACTCTGCTCGACTAAAGCAAACAGTGTGCCGTCGAAGAGGGCAGAACATATATATCAAGCAGCCTAATGAAAAAAGAGAGCAGAAGTTTATTGCGCTGGAACACAAAAAAAAAAAAAAAAAAAAAAAGAATGAATTAACGTTCGGGCCTCATTCAGAGATTCGTACATGTTAAGCTGAATGAATAAATTGATGCTCCAGCACCTCTGGTCAAATGTGCGTAATGTAATTTGTAAATGTGAAGTTCGGGAACCAGCGACTTTACAATCGAGGCGTACGATTATTTACACCCCTGGCAAGAGATGATTTACTTCGGCCTTCCTATAACCGCAGCCAAAAGCAACCCAACGGTATTTCGGTTACGTATCCCTTGCTCCCCGTGATAAAAGCCAAGAGGTATTTCAATTGTGGGAACTCGAACAGCAACTGTTCACTACACAAAGATAAAAGGAGGTTAAAAAGGATGATCGTGCATGCGAAATAAACCCAAGTACGAAGCTTCCTCCAGCGTATTGGTTCAGTATGCCGGAAGATCTTTAGTTACATACCTACCATGGCTAGAACTAAGGATGAGGATCAGAAGGAGAAGAGACTTCTTTGCTCGTCTGTTGGATTCAATAGCCATCGGCAGAACATCCATGCCGCCCCAACCACGGATAAAAGTGATAGCATGGCCAGAACCCCAAAATGTGAAACATCATTGGCAATTATTGCAACTCCTAACATTAACGACTCTGCCAAACTTGCAACGGAAACCTCTGTTATTCCTATAAGGTTTGCTTTGGATGATGGGGTCCCAGTTTGAAGAATCTGTGCCCCAACGACATCGTATGACATGTGACCTAGCCTTGACAATACCTACGTACAAAGAACACACAAATTTTTACAATGTATAGATCAAGAGACGATTGTTGTGACCATCTAATATGGAAATTCTCAGCAATTCATATACGGGACAACAGCAGGTTTACTAGAAAAGATTCTAGTTGAAACATTCTACGGATAAGCATTATAGCAAGCATAGAAATCAAGACAACAACAGCAGTGATTCTTACAATCAATCCCAAGAAGAAGAGAAGCGGGCTCTGTTGCGAAAGAGATCCACTCAGATATACTGCAAAGGCTATAGCAAGGAGTGAAGCCTGGAATATTAGTCCAGCTGCTCCAGCCTGTTCAAAGAGTGAATAATTATAAGAATTTGACGCAGAGCAGAAATTGTCTGGTAGTGGTAGGCTAACATGTGAACAAGGACAAAAACTAACCTTCAAAATTCCTAGCTGCCTGATCAATTTTGCAGAAAGAAATGTCGCTACAACACCCATGAAAGCACATAATCCACTAAAACCACCAATGATAGACGGATTTATCCCTGCTAAGCAATTCCATATGTTTTCCTGGAGTTAATTAATCGATTCACAGGAGCTTGAGCAAGACATCCAGCACAAATTTGTGGAAAGTATCATAGGAGAAAAAAAATTCCACAGGAACTACTACTTTTAAATTATATAGATGCAAAAACAAGAAGGAAGTGTGGTATTCTCAAAAACTGCCTCTTAAGCAACACCATGAATGTTAACTGTAGCAGCATGCCAAAGAGTATTCCTCTTAACATGCAACAAAAGCTGCTTCTATATAAAACCCTTGAACTTGAAGTCTAAAGCTTCATTCCAAATAGAAATAAAGACCTCCTATAATGATTTCATGACAATTGGGCAAAGGATTTTACCACGCTGCGTTAAAAATGCTGTCATCAAACTGCCTGGAGCGAGAACAACATTAAAATAGAGTAACACACAGGCAAGGCTTGCAGGGAGAACTGGCTGCTGCATGTATTCCTTCCACCCAAGCTTGATAGTATCCACTGGTTATAAAGAAGAATGATTAATAAATACAGTAGGTTGTTAGGTCATTTTAGTGAAAGCAAATGTACAGTCATTTTACCCATAGTGCTAGAATCAGCCGCAGCTCCTTTGATGGACTCTTTGCAGCATCTTTGGGAAGATTTTGAGTGCTCAAGCACCCCAGTACAATTGTTGTTGGCTAACCATGAAAGACCAACCTGATAAACATTGTTAAAGGATGCCAGATGACAGCAGAGATCATTAGTTGATAAATAATATAGCAGGAAGCTTACCATAACTGGTAATGACCATATCATTAAACCAGCAGCAAACTTCAAGCAGGTCACTGGGTCATAATTCGAGAGAAGAATGCCAAATACAGATGCTCCAGCTATCTGTAATCGAATGTGAAGATATGTCTACCAGATGTCAGTTTTCAAAAATGGCTTGCCATAACAATTTAATCTGATTTTATTTTCCAACAGATCTGAATGCTATATATTGTAACAATTAAGCTATAATCACACTTGAGAAAATTCCAGAAACTGACTACTTAAACAAGAAAACTGATTGGGATTTTAGCGAATACCTCACAAAGAAGATCAATCCGATTAAGAACAGCATTTGCTTGTGCAAGTGCAATTGGCCGGTTTATTCCTGCCAACTGTACATATGAGAAAGGTCAGAGTATGCAAAAATTTTTCAGAAAATATGAGAATATTCATGAACAAATAGGAGCAACAAGAATGGCATTGAAAAGGCACTACCAGCACAACCCAATCACGTTCTATAGCAACTCCCGTTGCTACTCCACATAGCCTCTCAATAGAGCCCGCAATGATAAGTACAAAAAACCATGGTTGTACAAGAAAGGATGATGATGAAGCAGGGGAAATAGCATGGGCACGGATTATCAAAATTGCAGATAACAGTTGAGCAGCAGCCTGAAAGAAGCAGGATACTGAAGAAGAAAAGTCAAAAGGAAAAACCTATATTTAGCAGCTTGCATAAACGATGTTAAGGTAGTCACCTGAACCACATTTAATGAAACATATGCAGGTAACCTCGGAGAATTATCCATAAGTCTGCCAAGCAGAGGGCCTCCAACGATTATTGTAAGCTGTTTAGCACAAAGCTTGTCAGAGACTGTTCTCCTAACTCTAAACCATATGTGCTTGATTTTCTTATTTAACATATTATTACCTTTGCAAAGAAGCCCATGATTGCAACCGGTAGAAGACTTGGATGAAGCAATGCAATAGAAGAAGGCCAAACAAAATTCCACACCTGTTCCACTAAATTCCCAGCTAGGCAACAAACATAAAGTGCTGCAACATACGAGTCCTTTGTGTTAGATGATAAACAGATAATCTAGGCTATTTTGAAAACAGAAAAAGATGCAGAATATTTTATCTCAAGGAAAGGGAATGGGTTATTGCAAGTATGTCACCAAACAAGAATTGTTGAGAAACTTTTTGACATAAACCCCTCCAAGTCTGACTGAATTTAAAAATTAAAAAAAAAAAAAAAATCACAACTAGACATTGGTCTCAAGTAATTCGAATGTTGCATACCAAAAGAGGTAACACTATCCATAGGATGAACAATTCCATAGAGCAGACAGTATGCAGGAAATACAGAACACATATAAAAAGTTACAAGGATTTGATGCTGCTGCCAATGCTTCAATAGCAACTGGATTGCTCAGTGCAAGGACATAATCTTAATGATAACAGTGGAAATTGTTTAAAATTCATGACTACCAGAGACTGCTAGTTGCTATTTTCTAATGAATTAAAAAGAAAAAGAAAAAGAAAAAAAGAGATAATGCTATTGCTTTTAGATATCTGTTGGCTTCTAAATGGTTTCATGTCCTTCAAGCTAAAACCGTATTTTTGTCAGACTTGGACAGAGAAGAGCTTACCATATAATCCAGCAGGATGTGCTGGGGTTACAGCCAGGGCATTTTGCTCATCCTCTGATAAAACCTAAGAAGCAAGCATGAGAGACATGAGAAAAAAAGTACATCAACACACAAAAAAAATGAGAAAATAACTAATGTGAACCGATCATACAGGTAAAGTTGTCAGAAGACTGTCGAGATAAGTGGCTTCAGCAAGTAGACTTGGAGATTCAGCCTCAAGTATGTCAGATTTAAGATGAACAATAGGGGCCGAACATTCAAGCTCAACGGCCGATAAATTCTCCGGGACATCTTCATCAACCACAACATGGAAGTTGTGCAAGTCGGCATTCCTAATTGAGCGCCGTGACTTGAAGTTGCTGAACCTAAAAAATTTCTCGTTCCCAAAAGGTAGGTAGAAAACTTGAGTCCAACAAGTAAATTCAAATGAACAGAATTGCCGTTCGTTTTATCATCTGCTTATAAAAGCTCGCTCGTATACGATGTGTATTAAATTCATTTCCTCAGAAAACACGGCAAATTGCAAAAATCAAATCTAAAAGCTTCACTCCCGAATTCACGAGTCACCAATTCACCTCTGACTAATCTCAATAGTAATAAACAGAGTATGACCTCGTTATTTTTTCATTCGCTGTCAAGAGAAAGTGAAGGAAATCCATTTCGGTAGAAATTCAAAAGGCCGTAATCAATCTGCAACTCAACAAATTCTTCTATTTTGCCCAACATTCTCGATAAACAAGCCAACCCCATTAAATGAAAGAAGTAAATATGTAGATAGTAAAACAAGCTACCTGTAAGAAGGAAATGGGATGGAGTGAAATTTTAACTGGCGAATTCGAGAGACGGGCGGGGTAGACAGAG
Source organism: Ceriops tagal (assembly GCA_021533255.1). NCBI lineage: Eukaryota > Viridiplantae > Streptophyta > Magnoliopsida > Malpighiales > Rhizophoraceae > Ceriops > Ceriops tagal. The sequence continues at coordinate 168,170 of CM038599.1, read as the reverse complement.
ACGCTTGCCGCGTCGACAAGAGATCGAAACAGACAGAGCGGGAAATGGTGAACATGGCGTTAACTTCCACAAAAACTTGAAATACCTTTAATTTCGAAGAAGGACCAGGCATACACTCCCTCCCTCCCAATTCATGCAGCCTCTCCGGAGTTTTCAAAAACTTTAAAATGAAGGTCTCCCAATGTAGTAACTCCAACAAGGGGGCTTTCTTGGCATAGGATTTTACCGGTGGTTGGTTTGACGAGGGGTTTATGTCAGCGCAAAGGTGATTTCGCGTCTGTGAGCCCGCGCTTCTAGGCGGACAATCCAAGCCAAAGCCAAAGCCAAAGCCAAAAGGTGGGAAGTCTTTTTTTTTTTTTTTTGTAACTTAACTTGCATTGCCATGCCGCGTGGCTGTTTTAAGTTTTGTCGAGTCAATCATTTCACCCACCACTAATCCACGAAAATGATGGAATTTATTATTTTTTTTTTTTGTAAAAAAAAAAAAGGGGATTATCAAATACTCGATTCTCTTAAACATTTTTTTGAGTCAATACTGTTAAACCAGAAGAATTAAAAAATTTTTCAAGATTTTCTCATTATAATTTGTTATATTTATACAAATACAATGTGCACTCAAATTCTAGTAACTTCATCTTTAATCATATATATATATATATACTAATAGATACAAATCAGTCGAAATTTCAACTACCAAATATACACACTAATACCAAATATACACCTACCAAATATACATGTTAATACTCCCCTCAAGTTGAAGCATGAAGATCGAAAATGACAAACTTGCAAAGAATAGCATCAAACGAACGTTTGCCAAGAGCCTTGGTAAGGATATCAGCTACTTGGTGAGACGAAGATACAGATTGAGGAAGAATGATACTAAGATGAATCTCATCACGAACAAAGTGACAATCAACCTTGATGTGTTTGGTGCGTTCATGAAACACAGGGTTATGAGCAAGGTGAAGAGGTGACTGGCTATCACAATAAATCCGCATAGGAGATGAGTGAGGGATGCTAAGAGAAACTAACAAACCCTTGAGCCATTTCAATTCACAAGTCGTAGAGGCCAAAGATCGATATTCTGCTTCAGTCGAAGATCGAGATACAGTATGTTGTTTTTTCGTTTTCCAGGAAATTGGAGAATCCCCAAGAAAGACAAAATATGTCATCAAAGAACGTCGAGTCAAGGGCAACTCGCCCAATCCGCATCACAATAAGCTGTAAGATGAAAAGAGGAATCAGAGCGGAGCAAAAGATCTTGCCCAGGATGAAGTTTTAAGAAACGAACAACCTGAAGGGCCACCTCCCAATGACTGTGTCGTGGCTCTGCATAAATTGTGTCAAAATATGCACACAATAAGACAATTCAGGTCGAGTAATCGTCAGGTAGATAAGATGACCAATAAGACGCCGATAAGACATAAGATCAGGAAGAGTCTCCCAATCATCTTTGCTCAAGGTCTCCAACCCAGCTTTATCAGAATCATTAAGTGGTCTTCCATGGGGAACATTAGCAGCCGCCCCTATTGCCCCTTGTGCAACATTAGCCAGTGTTACTCCACCACGACCACGCCCCTGGTTACCACGTCCCCTACCTTTTCCTTGAGTCGAATTTCTTGGCCACCAGTCAGGATAGCTATGTAGATGAAAGCATGTGTCTATGCTATGTCCCGGTTTCTGGCAATGAGAGCAAACTACTCCATTGTCTTTTCGGTCCCCCCTGAATTCCGAGGACCTGGGCTAACTGTTTTCATGGCAAAGCTCACTGGATCAGACTGAATGGGAGCTGCTCGAGTCATTACCTGCACTTGTTCTTGCTCCGTAACTTGAGAATAAACCCTATAAAGGTTTAGAAGAGGGTCTGAAGCGATGATATTGGAACGGACATTACCATAAGATGATTCATCAAGCCTCATGAGGAATTGATGCACCCGCTCATCCTCTTGACGCTGTTGAAGCCGTGTAACGAAGTTACACTTACATCCATTACAAGAACAAGTAAGCAGAGGATCATAATCATTCAAATCATCCCACGGTTTCTTAAGTCGACCATAATAAGCCATGATCGAATCCCTGTTTTATTTGCAATTTGTAACCTCCGTTTTCAATTGATGAACTCGCGTGTCATTACGAACAGAGAATCGTTGCTGGATATCATCCCATAATTCCCTTGTCGTTTCCTTGTATGAGATCGTGGAATGCAAGCCTGGTTCAATAGTGTTAAAGATCCATGATACAATCATGGAGTTTACTGTCCACCAATCATCAATTTCATCTGAGTTTTGGTTCAGCTCCTTAATGGTGCCATCAATGAAACCTTGTTTCTTCTTTACTCTTAACGAAATCCTCGTGGCCTTAGCCCATTCTTCGTAATTTGGTCCTTTGAATTGTATCTGCGTAATTAAATTGTCTGGGTTATCATTTGCGCTCAATAAGAACGGCAAATTGATCTTCGAACTTGAAGCTTTTTAATCTGTCATCGTCATAAGATCTATAGTTTAGGAGTTTGGTATTATTTCAGAGCAACTTGTTCTGATACCATGTTAAACCAGAAGAATTGGGAAAAGTTTCATGATTTTCTCTTTGCAATCTACTATATTTATACAAGTATAATGTGCACCAGATTCCCGTAACTTCATCCTCAATTTATTTAATTATGTGCAACTACCAAATATAGATATATACTAATAGATATAAATTAGTCAAAACTTCAGCTACACTAATACCAAATATACACCTAACCTAATAAATACACATAATAAAGGTAAGGTTGTGGTGGTGGTGGTGGTGGGAAATAAAGAATTTGTAGACGGGATGTTGATAAGTATAAAAGACAAATTAGATGGTTGAGGCATTTTTAAGTGAGAATATGTAAACAAAAGTGTAACCAATGAAAGATATGTGAACAGAACAGATAAATGGATGTATAATTAATTATATTTCGTTCCAGTGGGCGTGGATGGGTATTTCGAGTGGCGGGCTGTGGTGGTGGTGTTTCTTTTTGATTTGCTATCCACCCTCCCCCTTCAATTTGGGCTAACGCCGAGAGAAGTATTGTTAGCATTTTCTCGAGACCCAAAAATAAAAAAAAAAGTTTGGCCTCGGCTGAAAAATTTTAGCCCAAAACAAAAAACAACATGGCCAGGCCATTGTTGGATAAGTCTAAACTAAACTAAACTAAACTAAACCCCACTTCTTTTCTTTCTGTTTTTTTTTTTTTAATCTATACGTTAAAATTGCAAAAGGAGGCAATGGCACGGCATGTTCGGCGTCATTGTTATTGTTTTCCACTGCCCCGCCCCAAATCTTAGGAGGGTGGATAGCATATCTAAGAAACATGAACCCAACAACCCCCCCAACTGCCTCAACCACCGCTGCCGCCACCATTAGTCTACCTTTACCTTACCATCGTCGTCGTCGTCCTCCTCCTCCTCCTCCTCCTCCTCGTCATCATCATCATCATCATCTTGTATCAGCAGAAGACCTGAGCACACCCACCACCGACACCAAGAAGCTTACCCAGAAAGCCATCCTAGACATCCTAAATACCAAATGCAGCAATTCACTGCACTCTATCAAACAAGTTCACGCTGTGGTTCTAAGGAGTGGCCTTTTTCAAGACCATTATGTTTCTGGCACCTTGGTGAAATGTTATGCAAATCCTCCTCTTTGCAACTTGGACTTGGCTTTAAAGGTCTTTCATCGTGTTCCTAATCCTAATGTCTTTGTCTTTAATGTTACGATCAAAGGTTGCTTGGAAAACAGTGCCCCTTTTAAGGCAATAGAATTATACGGCGATATGGTGGCCGCCAATTCTAGGCCTAATAGGTTTACCTATCCTACGCTGTTCAGGGCTTGCAGCGCTGCACAGGCAACCAAAGAGGGGGTGCAAGTCCACGCTCATCTAGTCAAACAAGGGTTTAGAGGAGATGGGCATATTACAAGCGCTGGGATTCAAATGTATGCAATTTTTCACCTTGTTATGGACGCGCGTCGATTGCTTGACGAGGCTGGAGAATCAGATGTTGTTTGCTATAATGCCATGATTGATGGGTATTTCAAGTGTGGAGATGTAGAAGCAGCTAAAGAATTGTTTGAAAGCATGAGGGATAAAAATACAGGTTCTTGGAATGCAATGATAACTGGATTGGCTAGGTGTGGCATGGTTAGTCAAGCAAGGGAATTGTTTAATGATATGCAAGTGAAAGATGAGATCACTTGGAGTGCTATGATTGATGGGTATGTTAAAGGAGCTTGTTATAAGGAGGCCTTGGAAGTTTTTGGTGTGATGCAGAGGGAGGAAATTAGGCCAAGTAAATTTGCTTTGTCAAGTGTGCTAGCTGCATGCGCTAACTTGGGAGCTCTTGACCAGGGACGTTGGGTTCATGCTTATTTGAAGAAGAATTTTATCAAATTGGATTCCATATTAGGCACTGCTTTGGTGGATATGTATGCGAAGTGTGGGCAGGTTGACATGGCATGGGATGTTTTTGAGAAGATGAGAATGAAAGAGGTCTTCACTTGGAATGCTATGATCTCTGGGCTAGCCTTGAATGGTAGAGCGGAGGAGGGTATTGAGTTTTTCTTTAAGATGCTGAGAGGAAACTTCAGGCCAAATGGGATCACCTTTGTTGGTGTCTTAAACGCCTGTGCTCATGCTGGAATGGTCAGTAGGGGACTAGAGATTTTCCATTCTATGAAGAAATCGTTTGATGTTGAGCCTGAAATGGAGCATTATGGGTGCCTAGTCGATCTTCTTGGGCGAGCAGGGTGCTTGGCAGAGGCTGAGGATCTTATGCTTTCAATGCCAATGGAACCAAGTGCGGCTGTTTGGGGAGCACTTCTAGGTGCTTGTAGGAAACACAGTGATGTGGAATTAGGTGAAAGAGTGGGGAAAATTTTACTCGAATTAGAGCCACTGAATAGTGGTCGATATGCATTGTTGTCAAACATCTATGCTAAGGCTGGGAGATGGGATGATGTTGCAGATGTGAGGAAACTGATGAAGGAAAGAGGAGTCAAGACCACTCCTGGAATTAGCGTAATTGAGCTTGAGGGCATTGTTCATGAATTCAAAATGGGAGATGGATCTCACCCACAGATGAAGGAAATCTATTTGATGTTGAAAAGTGTGATCGAGAGGCTAGAGACGAAGGGTTATTTGCTTAATACTTCTCAAGTTTTATTTGATATTGATGAGGAAGAAAAGCAAACATCACTAAAGTACCATAGTGAAAAGCTTGCAATAGCTTTCGGATTGATCAGCACCAAGCCAGGAACAACAATCCGTGTTGTGAAGAATTTAAGGGTGTGTGAAGACTGCCATTCTGCCACCAAGCTTATCTCACAGGTGTACAGTCGAGAGATTACTGTCAGGGACCGCGTGCGCTACCATCATTTTAGGAATGGAATGTGTTCATGCAATGATTTTTGGTGAGTAATGGTGATGGCAGAGCTGACCAAAGAGCATCAGTTTGTATAAAGTCCATGGAAGACACAACTGGGGATGTATGTAAGGTTTATGACAGGTCCTATTGATCACACTCATGGCCCATTGAGATATTGACATTTCCAGTGCATACGGTTGCGTGCTTCTCTCACCCTCACTACTAAAAGAACAATGCCTTTTCTTTCTGGTTTGGCCAATGATACTGCTTCTTCGTCTGCAAAGCAACTCAGTTCTTCAAACAAAATGACATTGGAGAACAAATTAGACAATATATGGCCAATGCAGGACTCTAGGAGGCTTTATCAATTGTAAAGCAAAACCAAAAGACTATCAAATGCCTCCTTTAATCTCTTTCCCAATTTTTCCAATATTTGGATCCCTAATGTCATATTCTTTATTTCATTTGTCGTTGTTGCAACTAGAAATTACCCATAGCAAGCTCAGTAGCCATCTTTCTCATCGGATATATGGTATTTAACAGAAATGCCGTAGGGCTAGCGGTCAAGTCATACAACCATCACATGCATGGCAGAACATTTGTAACAGAGACGCATATAGTTCCATACCATATATGTACTTAACATAGATTTACAATGCAATCGTCCATAGTCAATCAACAAACCTTTTGAGGTGGGCAATCATTCAGATAATAATGGCGAGTATCGGGTGATGAACCAGCAGGATTGCTATAGTTACCATAACCGTTGTTCATGTCTTCATCACTTGTACCATGTTCACTGGTAGAAGAGCTACTGGTTTATTTATCATTGTTGATGTCAGTTGTTGGCACCGATCCTGTCATTGAATTACCATAAATGCTTGATTTTTCAGAGTGATCACTTGGATTGTCATCCTTTAAAGTATTGCTGACAACATCCAATTCTCGGCCATGCTGACCGTAATTCATGACTTCTGTTTTCATCTCCTCCAAATCAAGCCTCCTGCCATCAAGTTGGAAGCATAATATTGCCAATCCAAGAAGAAAGAGCATTACATGAACTGTCTTCATCGTCAGCCCGTGCCTTTCAATCAAATAACAAAAGATGCAAAATATTTACCAAGATTAAAATCGATCGCTACTTGTAACGGACTTCCAACCGAAATCAATAACGAGGAGGGTTAATGAAGTACCCTTTGTTTTCTTCCTTCTTTAATGTTAACATCAGTGGACGAATATTGCTTCTAAGGAGGAAAATTTATAGCAGAACCATTTTCAGTAATTATGATTAGTTTGAAAGATAAGAGTCATAGACAAGAGCACTAGGGATATAAAGAGACGGTAGATAGACCGCAAATATTTGAGCTTATTTGGAGGCCATTTACCGGTGTGCTGGAAAGTGAAAAGTGGCCACGATGTGGTAGCAGTAATTATGAATAAGAGAGTAAAACAAACGAAAAGTTATCAGTATTCAATGGTGGATTGAGCTTTACTTGGTGTTTTCTTATTCATTCTCTCGTTGTGTTGGCATTATAGGGTTCAACAATCAATTGGCAACCCTATTCCACAGCTAGCTAGTTCCCTGTCTATCGTGCTGGGCGACCAACTAGGAATTAGATGATTATTGGCTGCGAAATGGTAACATCATTAAAGTGGCCTGCCTTGCTTGCACGTATAAAAGAAACAGACGAACCAAAAAAAGGTTTTATTAGGATGATTGATTTGTGTAATCCGTGGTTGGCCCTCGCAAAAGCCAAGTCTTAGCTCCATTTTTACCCATTTAACGAGACCCGCATTAGCAATTAGGCCACCATTCTGTGCCTCATTACTACAGTTCACTTTATCTGGCATAAGTCATTACCTCGAAGCTTTTTTCTTACTCAGATTTCTTTTTTTTTTTTTTGGTTTCTGTTCACACAAGAAACACTATACAAAAGAGGAATAACCATATAGTAGAGAAGCAGTAAAAAGATGAACGAGTAGACCCGCCGGTTTTCTTTACAGCAAGTAATACTCGGTGCAATGTGCTGTTTGTTCTCAACGTTTTGGGTGAGTTTACTTCCTTGCGACTTGTCCTGACCCCGATGCCTGAGACAGCATATTTGGGCTAACTAAGCCCATCAATGTCTTCAGCAAGGCCATCCTGGATGGACATGCGCGTGAATCATGCCATGCCATTCCAATTCCAAACCATATTTATTCAGACTCGGACCCATCCACGTCTTACCCAAAAATGAAAACAAGATTACCAGCCGGCCAGCCACTCGGCCAGGTGCACCCAAAGAAAATAACAAAGGGAAGGGTGGTCTTGGTCGCCTTGTGGATAAAGAGCCAAAATTTCCAATGCTTGAAGAAGGAAGACCAATCCTGTGCCACCAAAACCACTCATTCCATTTCCCTCTCTAGCTAACCTCTCAACTTTTCCTTCCCATAAACGTACTTGATTACAAACAAGCCAATCCGGGAATACCATGCACAAATAGCCATTGTCAAAGACAAACCAATGACAAGAATGTCTTAAAGAAACTCGAGATAACCGAACGCCGAAGCATTCTTTACCCGCCATCCATAACATGATGAGTGTAACCTCCAATAGCCATGCCATGGCCATGAAATTATTGTCACCACGTTCTTCTCTGCCACACCCCGATTCTCTGTTATTCTTCACTCCAACTCCAAAAGGGCCAAAACCCATCTCTGGAAAGGTCCATTTGTTCGAGTTGAGATCAAAAAACGTGGCCTTTACTGGAAGAACGGTGGCGAAGGTGAAGGCTTGTGCAAAGGTGGAGCAGAAAAATGACCCAGAAGAAGCGGCAGGAGGTGGTGAGTGGGGGAAGGTGTCTGCAGTTCTTTTTGACATGGATGGAGTGCTGTGCAACAGTGAAGAGCCTTCTAGAATGGCGGCTGTTGATGTTTTCGCTGAGATGGGAGTTGAAGTTACATTGGAGGACTTTGTGCCATTCATGGGCACAGGTAATTGATATTTAATAATGTTTCCACTTGATCTTTTTTGGGGTTGATGCACAGGTAATCTTGGTTAAGTAAATAGTCCTTGCTTCTTCTCTTTCCTGTTCTTCTCTTCTGCGATGAGTATGTACTCTCATTTGGCAGAACAAGTCCTCGTTCTCTCTATGATTGACTTATTATCTGGTTTTGCTAGTAAATATACGACTGAAATCCACTAGTTTTACTCCCACCTTTTGAATAATTTACTAGGTGAAGCAAACTTTTTAGGAGGTGTCGCTAATGTTAAGGGAGTGAAGGCATTTAATCCTGAGACGGCCAAGAAGAGATTCTTTGAGATATACTTAGATAAGGTGAATCATCTGAAACTCTGTCCTAGTGTGTGGAGGAATGCAAATTTGCCACATGATACCTATAATTTCAATTGTCGCAGTATGCAAAACCAAATTCTGGAATTGGATTCCCAGGCGCCCTTGAACTCATTACTCAGGTTTCTAATTGCGAACCTAGAATTCACACAATATGACATATTTAGGCTGCATTAATTCAACCAAATTATTAATGATGCTTCTATACAACAGTGTAAAAACAAAGGCCTCAAAGTTGCTGTTGCATCAAGTGCTGATCGTATAAAAGTTGATGCAAATTTAGCAGCTGCTGGCTTGCCATTGTCAATGTAAGTTAATGCATGATTTGCCGATGTAATTTAGAAATTAGAACATGGAGTGAATGTATGATGCATGTAGGTATGCATTTTCTATGCATGTAAACTGGAAATGTAGATATTGTACCAATTTCATGGGTAATCATTAGCTTATAGACCACTGTACAATCAATTCAAAATGACTTCCAAATTTTGAACTTGTTGATATAAGGTGCTCTTCATGAGTTTCTTTTCTCTTCACATCGGGTTATTTCAGATGTCAGTTATTGGGAAATCTGCTTGTCATTTTCAAGCAGAGAGTTGGATTGTCAGAGGGCTTCTGTACTTACAATTTTGTTAACCTCCTATTATCAGGTTCGATGCTATTGTATCAGCTGATTCTTTTGAGAATTTAAAACCTGCTCCTGATATTTTCTTTGCTGCATCAAAGATCTTGGAAGTGCCCCCTAATGAGGTATTCTAGCCTTGCAACTTTGTTTTCTCGGATAAGTTGAAACAAAAATAAGTGTTTAGCATACCACCTCTATCTAAATAGAAAGCTGTTTTCATTTGGTGAACTTCATTATTTTAATCAAATTTTATGTTTTTCCTAGTGTATTGTTATTGAGGATGCACTGGCTGGAGTGCAGGCTGCAAAAGCTGCAAACATGAGGTGAACATGCAAATACAATTGTCTAATTGTTGTCCTTATACATGTTCATTTCTCTTGTACAAACAGTAGAAATGGTGTACATGCTCATTTCTCTTGTACAAACAGTAGAAATGGTTTGCAAGAATGCCATACTGAATCTAGGCTAATTTCTTTTCGCTTATATTAATTTCCTGCATTTCTATATGGGTCTCACTTTTCTGTTCAATCAATTGCTTCTTTTTTCTCTTGATGCAATTGCAGACCTAAACCATGGCCTTTCTGTGTATCTTGCAGATGTATTGCTGTGACAACTACATTATCAGAAGAGACTCTGAAGAATGCTGGGCCATCTCTTATCAGAAAAGAGATAGGTGGTGTTTCACTTGACGATATTCTCTGCAGTGGATCCAATGGCTATAGTATGTAGTCCCGAAGATATGTTAAAAATATCAATTTGTACCATCAATGATTTTCAAGTGATGCAGCTTTTGTCTATTATGAAAGAACCAGTTCACCCCCCCCCAATTGTAATGGACATTCTTTCTATTGGAAAACAATCCTCAAAATTAAAGCATTCTTTTCTTTCATCTCCTGGACAAGAGCTAATAGCTTTGTTGTTATCCGAGCAGTTTCTGTCCTGGGTTCTATTTAAGACTAATTGTGTTTTCACATTTTAACATCTGATAAAGTATACTATTGCAGATGAGAAAATGAAGGGACCTTATGTTCTGCATAATTCTGCGCAGAATGCACTGGCAACACTCAATGATAGAACAGATGATGGGCCAATCATTCACAAATATGATGATGTTCTCTCCTATGGAGGGTAAGATCAGCACTATTTTTTGCCAGTTTTAATTGACCCATGTTGACCAATCATTTTGTACTTTTCCTTGCAATCTACAGTTCATTATAAGTTTATTCCTCTCAATGAAATGTGAGAAGATAGAGTCAATGACCATTGTAATGCAGAAACAAATTCTTAAGATGAAAAGTCTAGCTTGAGATTGCAGAATGATTGGTGGACAGGTTTCAGGGTTCTCGGCGCAATATATTGAAATTTGGAAGTTTGGGGATTGCTCTTACTTGTCTCTTCTTCACTGCCACAAACTGGAAGGTTAAGTAACCAACTTTTTATATCATGAACATTGAACAATAGTTTCAGTTCCCAGCAATATATGGTCTGTGTTTTGAGAGTATTTTGACAACAATGGTACATCCTTAATTTCTGTCTATTTTACTAATTCTAAATTTGTGTATCTGTCCCTTATCAGGCAATGCAGTATGCATCCCCTAAAGCTGTAAGGAATCTGTTGTTTGGAGTTAAGGGGCCATCTTTTGGTCAGAATGCAGGTACACCATATGCAATATGGCGATACCTGGTTACAATATTCCTTGTGTCTGTTCCTTCTCATTTTTATCGTTTGCAATATAATCTTCTTGCCATGCACTATGTGAGGTCATGAGATGTTGTTTTAAGGTCTGCAGTCACTATGATGCTATTTGCCTCAAGTTGTGATTACGGTTAAGGTGGAAAGTTATACCACTGCCCTTCAATGTCTACAGGCAAGTCATCAAGAGTACAACAGTTTGTCAAGTACATATCTGATGTTGACACAAGGTAAGCAACAATCCATACTCTTGGCCTTTCCTTGATACCTCATTGCTGTGATATAAAATATGGATAAACTTTCTTTGTTGACTGACCACAATATCTCTATTTCCAACTGTGTCCTTTAACATGTTCTGGGTTTATTCTCTTTCTTTCTGTCAGCGGAACTGTTACCATCGTGCCAGAGTTTCCACGTAATCTTGATTGGCTGAATTCAGCTCCACTTCAGTTCCAAAGGGTATTTTTCATTCAACTCTATTGTCAGAAAATGTGCTGCTCGTGGAATTTGCATTCAATAGGAAGCATATGATACAGCTTGAGTTACAAACTCTATCAACCTCATTGAGCAGGATCTGGAAGGAAAGGTGGTTCTACTTGATTTTTGGACATATTGCTGCATTAACTGCATGCATGTGTTGCCAGACCTAGAGTTTCTGGAGAAAAAGTATAAGGATATGCCGGTAAAACCCTCTTATACAATATTCAGTACTCTCTTTTTACTATTATACTAATTGAGGATCGGAACAGTTCCTCTGTTTACTTGTGCCTCTACCTGTTGTGATTTATTGTACGTTCTCTTCTCTGCACAGTTTACAGTCGTGGGGGTGCATTCAGCAAAGTTCGACAATGAGAAAGAATTAGGAGCTATCCGCAGTGCAGTTTTACGCTATAATATTCTTCATCCAGTGAGTCAAATTCTGCAGTATTACTCCTACCTATCTGCTTACTTCATGTTTTATGTTCTCAGTTGCATTATTGATAGTTTTTTTTTTTTTAAATCAAAATCACACTCAGGAAAGGCAGCATAATTGCAGTGTTTTGTAGGATTTCATAAGGATCAATGACAACATTTTTTGCAATTCAGTTGTGCAGAATTTTGTAAAAAGAAAATTGATCGATGTTGGCTTGCCTCTTCAGTTGCTGCAAAGGGTGCTGCGGTGTTTAATCTTGACCAAAACTTCTATCAGTGTAGGTTGTCAATGATGGGGATATGTATATGTGGCGTAAGCTTGGCATCAATTCCTGGCCTACTTTTGCCATTATTGGACCTGATGGCAAGCTTCTTGCACAAATATCTGGAGAAGGCCACCAAAAGGTACCCATGAACACATCTACTCATGCTCTGAAGATCTGACATATGCCAGTAAAGGAAGATTTTTTAGTATAACTGTAACATTGTAGCACTAAATTGGAGTTATGGATCCACTGAATTGAATGAGGCCATTGAAGAAATTTAGAACATGTTTTGTTGATTCTAGATAATATTATGAAGAATAGTCTGTCTGTCATAAAACATGAGTTATTATGCTACTTTATCTTTAGTGACAGATCAGTAGAAATGTCACTTTTTTTCTGGTATATTTTAGGACCTCGATGATTTGGTAGAGGCAGCTCTTCTGTATTACGGAGGAAAGAAGGTCCTGGATACCACACCGATCCCTCTGAGATTGGAAAAAGATAATGACACTCGCCTATTCACCTCTCCATTAAAGTTTCCCGGAAAGCTGGCAATTGATGTGCTTAACAACCGGCTGTTTATTTCTGATAGTAATCATAACCGCATAGTAGGCTCCCTCTCTCTTTCACCCTTACTCATATGAACACACTTATTTGATTGCACTAGCTTGCATGCATGTATTCATGGACAAACAGCAACACTATTTAGGTTTCCTTTAACTTCCCAAATATAGGTGGTCACTGATCTAGATGGGAACTTTCTTGTCCAAATTGGAAGCAGTGGAGAGGAAGGTTTACGAGATGGCTCCTTTGATGATGCTACCTTCAATCGCCCTCAGGTCTGGATTAGTACTTAACCCTGTCTCTCCATATATATGCTCTGGTTAATGTGTTGCCCTTAACTAGTTCCTGATTCACAAGGTCTGTAATCTTATGCTGTAGTTATTTATTTGTAAGTACATGCAGAAACATTGTGTTTGTGTGCTATTCCAGGGTCTGGCTTATAATGCCAAGAAGAATATCCTTTATGTTGCAGATACAGAAAACCATGCTTTGAGGTACTTTCTACTTGCAGAACCATTTTTGGAATATACAGCTGGTTCTTCTTCTTCTTCTTCTTATTATTATTATTATTATTATTATTATTATTCTTTTTTGGATCCATCAACTTGCTCTATCTGACTTGTTAAATGGAGATCTGATCTGATTCTGACAGTTTTGCTGTCTCTCCACAAGATATAAATGTTAGAATATTGGCATCATCCTTGTTATAAATGGGTCTTTAATTGTTTGTTTATATTCTCGTAGGGAGATTGATTTTGTTAATGAGATGGTGAGAACTATTGCTGGAAATGGAACCAAAGGTTCTGATTATACAGGAGGAGAAAAAGGCACCAACCAGGTAAGGCTGGGAAAAAATACTGCTCTTTAACCAGGAATCATTAATGTTCAACTGCAGACTTTTACACTCTGTTTCTGCATAACTAAAGTGGAGATATTGGCATTAGCACTACACAATGATTTTACACACTTGTTGATTTTCCTCTTTGTTTAACATTTAGATCTACATTTGACTCTCCTACAGCTTCTCAACTCCCCATGGGATGTATGCTATGAGCCAGTCAATGAAAAAGTTTATGTTGCAATGGCTGGCCAACATCAGATATGGGAGCACAGTGCACTAGTAGGAGTTACGAGAGCCTTCAGTGGTGATGGTTATGAAAGAAACTTGAATGGATCAAGGTATCACACATAATTTATTTAGTTGGTCATCCAAATTCTGCATCCTCTCTCATTACTTAGCATGTAAGCTACTTCTATGGCTTATCATTTTGCAACATTAGATTTGTCCTTTCTTGGTTAGAGTTCCTATTTTCTTGGAGAGCTTTTATAAAATGATGCTGCGAGAACTTTGAATTTAATTAATTTCTGTTTTTTTCATTAATGAAATAGCTCTTCAAACACATCATTTGCGCAGCCTTCTGGAATTTCTTTATCTCCTGGTAACATTCAGTGAAAACATAATATATTTTACAAGCTATTATGTTATTCATGTGAATCTTCAAGTCTTTAAGGTGAGACCTTTATGTTAATGATTGTCAGTAGATACAAAGGAGCTATATGTTGCTGATAGTGAAAGTAGTTCCATTAGAGCACTTGACCTGAAAACACAAGGCTCAAGGTTGATTGCTGGCGGTGATCCAATTTTCCCTGACAACTTATTTAAGGTGAATTAGTTTCAATTTAAGAAACCATTTACAAAGCATTACCAACAATTCCTGAGGTCTGTTCAATGGTAATGTCTTATCTTTTGTAACTGATGACCTGCCAAACATGGCTATTTTATTGAATCCGCAGTTTGGAGATCACGATGGTGTTGGGTCTGAGGTACTTCTTCAACATCCACTGGGGGTTTTATGTACAAAGGATGGTCAAATATATATAGCAGACAGCTATAATCACAAGGTAGTAATTAAGGATAGTCTGAAATTTTTACTGTTGTGACATATAGCATTACACGTGCATATAGCAATAGCTTTATAGATGGATCTCATTAGATTTGAAATATATTACTCATGAATTTAGTCAGTGGTCATTGAAAATCTTAAATCTACACAGCTTCAACAGGACCGTGTGGATATCTGAAATTTTTTCCCTTGTCAATTTGCAGATCAAGAAGCTAGATCCAGCCACTAAAAGAGTTACCACCATAGCAGGAACAGGAAAAGCTGGTTTCAAAGATGGAATGGCACTCGCTGCTCAGGTTAGTAAAAATCTCACATATTTTCTTTAGCTTGTAATGTCACAAGGTAGAGGTCATATTCACAAGATGCTAAATTACCTTTTGGGCAGAGTTACCCGAAAATGTTCTATTCTCTATAACTATTTGTGAATCTGACAGAAATTTTAAGAACATGCATGCTGAATGCACTAACATGCATCCAATTGGAGGTTTCTGTCTGTTTTGCTGGATTGGTGCTGTCTACTGAAGTATATAGATAGAAAGAAAAGAAAGAGTTTAGAACAAATGACATTATAAAATTTTCTATAGTTAAAGCAGCTGAGCTGTGCATTTTGGAAAGAAAGCAGACGTGGCTCAGCATGCTTCTTCCTTGTAGGATTTCAAGAATTTAGATCAAACTCTTTTATCCCGTTCGTTTCGTTACAATGATGTAACAAGGACCTATGATACATCAACCTAATGATGACTTTAAATAGCTAAAAGATGTAGAATCTCATCCCACTGATTATTTCTGTTTTAACCCACTTAGCTGCTTACCTTCAATATCAATTTTAATTCATTTATTTATGCCCTGCAGCTTTCAGAGCCATCAGGAATCATTGAGGCTCAAAATGGTAACTGTCTTTACTGCAAGAACTATGTATTTTCTTGGTACATGCAAGAGCTACAATGTATTGCTACTGTGTTATGCATGATATCCAATTAGGATTTCTCTGGAAATGAATGGATCTTTCATTTGTTCTTGGTCAAAATTTTCAGATAATTTGATGGAAATTGGCCTTAGTCCTGCTTAGTCAAGCGAAGGACTTGCCTTTTAGCCCACTATGCAAAATGCATTCGGCCTACAGTTTCTTTTCACATGCACAAGGATTAACTGGATCATATCGCTTCTTGTTGCTTCTGAGGCCTCCAATTATGCAAGTAACGAGTGCATATTGAAAGCTGTCTGGTTATTTGCAGGAAGACTTGTTATTGCAGATACAAACAACAATGTTATCAGGTGTCTAGATTTAAACAAGGAAGAGCCTGAACTTTTGACCTTGGAGTTGAAAGGAGTTCAGCCTCCTGCACCAAAATCCAAATCTTTAAAACGTCTCAGGAGGCAATCATTGACTGACTCACAGATAGTTAAAGTTAATGGCAGTTCATCCAATCAGGGGAATCTGTTGCTCAGAATATCAGTACCTGAAGGATACCATTTCTCAATGGTCAACTCAACATTGTCACATCGCACACCTATTAGAATTGTCTTTCCTTAATTTTTCCATTTTGTTATATGTTAAAATCTTCTTCCGTGTATATTCACATGCAGGAAGCCTGCAGTAAATTTGTTGTTGAAACGGAGCCTGAAGATGCTGTGCTGATTGATCCCTCAGATGGATACCTGAGTCCAGAAGGAACAGCAGTGCTTCGCTTTAGGAGATCCTCTGCTTCTGCTTCAACAGGGAGAATAAATTGCAAGGTATGCATTATTTTCTGCGCTGCCCTTCAGCCTGACAAGGTTGAAGCTTTGAGCATATTAATTTGGAGGATTTACCTTTGCTTAAAGAAAAGACCTCATAAAAAGTTCAAAACTTTTCAGTCATTTAGAGGTAAATTATCAGGCTTGAGTTTTGTCTTTTGTAGGTATACTATTGCAAGGAGGATGAAGTCTGTTTATATCAGTCACTTGTGTTTGAGGTAGCCTTCCAGGAGGAAATTCTAGACTCCTCACCATCGGAAATCACACTTGCATATCTTGTGAAGCCCAAGGCTTCAACAAGCAGCTTACAGCTGTCTGTCACCCGCTGACAGCAACACCATGTAAATACACGATAGTTGACTCAAACTTGGCTGTTGTTCCATGAAAGTTCATATACAGTTAATTTATAATTCTTTGCTCTATTTTCTGATTGGCCGTCCTGCCTGGTGCCGACACACTACCTTAAACCGACACAACCAATTGACACCTCTATTAGTCCTAATTGTCAATTGTCATGCCATCTATTTTGTCAATTGACGTGGTTAGAGCAAGACTTCTTCCATTGCTGTATTTCAGGCTAGTCAATTTTGTTTCCATCATTAGTTTAATCACTCCATAATCATGATTATTATGGCTGACATTAGCAAAGGATTGATTGCACGTCAAGGCGCCCACTCGTTTGCACTTGTTCTTAGTTAGTTGGCTAAGCCCTGATTTGGCAGCTAATTATTTTAAGTTTGTGTAGTGTAGGTTTGTTGTTCCGTTCATTCATACAGACGACAGCTTAGCGCCCCACGTACCTAGCAAACAACACTGCTATTAGCAGATGCAGACAATGTTTGTCCAGGTCACTAACCACACCTTGTGACAATGTGTTGGCGTCCGTTTGTCTGGTTTGTAAGATAAAGGTCTCAGAGACAATTTTATAATGCAAGTAGACAGCGGAAAACGCGTTCGTTCCACCAAATCTCGTGCTTATCTTAACAGAAAACGTTTGTTTATGCACAGAGAACCCCATTTCTATATTCAATCAGTTCCACCAATTTTTTTTTTTTTAATTAGAAAGTTCATCTGGTTAAAAGGGATAGTTATTTTTATTTTTATGAACTTCATACCTGTTTTTCAAAATTAAAATTTGACATTTCAAAAAATAAATATTAACTTTTTAACAACTAAAATATCGTCAGAAGAACAGTTCAACCTACGTTCTGCAAATTGCTTGTTTTCATGAAACAATACGACAGAGTCGATGGCCTAGATAATAAAGTAACAATATAAGAACCTCTGCCTGCCAAGAATGAAACAAGGAAATTACTTAATCAAGAATATTGTAATTAACTTATAATTGACAAACATTGAAATTACTTCAGGTGGGTGGGGCAGCCAATCGGGCTTCATTTTGGTGCCCTATTAAATTAAAAGTGCTTTGGTTAATGGAAGCATCAACGGCTGGACAGAAATAGGTGTTATTTATTTATTTTCGAAAACCCACGATTTGCATAATCAAGACAAGCGAGTTTTTGGATGAGGGAGAATCTGACTGCAAAATCCAAATCGATCACCACTAGTTAATTAGAGCAACTCTTGTACCAATTCGCATGCTTAAAATGAATCTAATTTTCTGGCTGAAACAACTTGAGTGCGTGCAAATGCAGTGCCCCGATGATGTATTATAATTTTTGATCAACTAAATTTGGGGGGGGGGGGTTTTGAGAATAAGATTTCAAATTAGAGACCTATTAGCAAAAGGGCACATGCAAAAATTCATTTTCATTTCGTCTGTAAGGATTGTTGTGTGTACAAAGTGAACTTGGCAGAGACAGGAAAATTGGGTCTGTATTTTGAGTGAATGAGCACGACCTCAACCAAGAATGATCATTTGCATTTGATTAATTTTTCAGATTTTAAAGCATGGAATTCCACGTTCGTTCTTTCTTTCTTTCTTTATGACATTAAAGCGTGCCTCGCTCTAGGAGGCCAACCACTCTGGCATGTCAATGGTAATGGGTCTAATCTGATTCTCTTTGGATTTTAAATTTTTTTTTTACCCTTCTTTTTGCTAGCCTTAAAATGAGCAATTAAACTTTCTTTTTATCATTTTTGTTTTGAATAACCGCTGCCCTAGGCTCGAATACATAATTTCCCAAGAAATTTTCAGACCTAATATGTAGAGAGAAAAATGGGCAGCTGAATGATTTGCCGATCAATATTCCCTTATTATCAGTCTCTACAAGAGAAAATGTGAATGGCATACATGACAAAGAACAAGAACATACATTATTGTTATTATTACAACTAAATATATGCTCTTCCCACAAGGTATGAAAATCAAGAACCTTGAACTCGTGGAGGCAATGTGGATCAAACCCGTCCCCACCCCCATAAAGTGGAGATGGGCACAAGTAGTGTCATAAATAAATAAAAGGACCAAAATTTAGGCTATGAAAACAAACACGTGACCTTCCCTTTCTCCATAATTTTCTATTTATGCATCACCCCGCTAATCATTGCCGAGAATGTAAACAAATCCCGTTTGCCCCCACACCGCATCCAAAAACCAAAAACAGGTGGCGGAAGCCAACGCCGTTGCTTTTTGTGAATTGTGTGATCCAGTAGATGATTCATTCCCCCCCCCCCATCATGGAAGGAAATTAAGAGACAACTCTCATCATCTGATAATAACCATATGGGACCAAATGTATGGTGCTTACCAGATTTATTTTGTACTGCGGGGTCATGGCCGAAATTCCGATTGGAATGTCCCCTCACAGACCCGAAAAAAGGCCAAGTTTAATTAATGGTCTGGGGGAAGACATGATAAGAAAGGAAAACAGATCCCGCCACAAGTTTTGGCCATTATAGCTGAGTTTAGGGGCCAGAGTCAACGCACAAAAAGAGGGATAATATTTAAGAGCAACAAACAGTTGACCGGCTACAATGTTACCTCGTCGTCATCTTAATAGATCGCAGTAAGACGAAGCTTTCTATCCACTTTTGGTACTACTACTACTACTACCACCTCTAATCATTCATTCATGGATGGGATTTGAGCAACGTTAAGGCGATTGACAGCACACGCCAGCCATTGTCGCAGACACATAATGATAAATAAATAATAATTAAAGCTTTCGTGTGTGTGTGTGGGGGGGGGGTTGTTTAGGATTTGATGCTTAAGGTGCCTTTGACACGTTGGTTACCTTCTTAGGGAAGCAAATATTTGAGAAATCTTTTCTTTCATTTTCGTTTCTTAGTCTTCCCCCCCCAAACCCACCCCCCAATTCGTAGACTAAAGGCTATCTATTAATTGGCTGAATGCTCCGGGACATGACGTAATCGCCATATTATTAGCTCACAATGCGAGTCATCCCCCCACCCCCCCGCCGTATGGGTTTCTAAATTAATTTTTGGGCGTGAACTTCAATAATCCTCGAAAAAAAATATATAAATATAAAAAAATAATAATAATAATAATAATAATAATAATAATCCCCATGCATGACTTTCCCTTCCGTGTGTGGGAAACCAATTTAAGGTTGAACACAGTCGCTTTTGTCGGACGTGCGAAGACATCAAACTTCAATATTTAGGAAGTTTTTTAAATCAATATTTGGTTGGGTCAACGCTCAATTATATGCTCGAGGGGAGGATTTGTCAACTAATAATAGCACACAATTAGTAAATAGCTTTGTTTTTTTCTCTGGTTTGCCATATGCATCCACTAACTACATAAAATGGCCACCGGCACTAAATTTGGACGAGAGTTTAAGTGCACCTAAATATGAAGAATGGATACAATAACTATATAATAAAAACAAGAAAGAAAAACATAAAAATGAAGTTTCACTTTAAACATAATTAAGTTGTAGCACTCACACCGATATAAATTGAGTATTAAGAGACAAACAAAAGGGGAATTAAATTTTACGCTTAGCCCCCCCCCCTTTTTTTAGCTTTTTCCTGATTTTTCAACCTGGATAGTAAAGAAAGATTTTTAATAGTAATTAATTAATGGAAGAACAGTGATAATAATAAATGAATATATATATATATACATATAAATGAATGAAGGGGGATTGAGAGAGGGAGAGTAGGTAAGCGGAAGTGTTGGAGGCGTTGTAAGGCGCAAACCAATAAATGTGAGTAAGGAAAGGCGTTTGCTTTTGCTTTTTAAAAAGTCTTCCCCCCGCTCCGTCTGTTCTGTTCCCTCCCCGTCTCCACCCCCCACCCCCCACCCCCTGTTTCTCCCCCACGCCCCCGGGCCAACCCTCCCCCCTCCCCTCCCCTTCTCTCTCTCTCTCTCTCTCTCTCTCTCTTTCTCTCTCTATCTCTCTGTCTCACTGTCTCTGTGTGTGTGTGTGTGTGTGTGTGTTTCTCTGTGTGTCTGTCCCAGAAACAGGAGAAATCAAAGAAAAAACTTCCCCTGCTTCTTCACCGTTACAGGAAATTGGGTTCCCACCGGCACCACAGCCAATTGGGTTCCAGCTTATATTCGCTACAGTCTTCATTCATTATTTCTCTCATCAAAGGTGCGTCCCCCCCAACACACACACACACACACACACACACATCTATACAAATATATTACCTCAAATCTTTGTTCCAAAATGCTAAGGCTAATCAGTCAGTCAGTTACTCTCTCTCTCTTCGAGGCTTTATTTATTAATAAGTAAGCGAATTTATCTCAAATTTTAATTTTACTAATATTATTTTACATTATTATTATTATTATTATTTGTCCTCCCCCAGACCCACCACCTTCCCGTACCCACACGTATTTCCTCCCTCAGTTTGAGAGAAGGCGAGACACAGAAAAACTGATAAATATTTTGCTTAGCTGATTGATTCAGCTAATATATAGGAGAATATATTACATACAGCACGAGAGAGAGCAGAGGGATGGCACCTTTGATTCCTGGCGCCGAATCAAGTCTTGACACGCTTGAAGAAGAATCCAACAGAAAGAAGCGGAGAAAACTCCCCCACCCCGACGAGACACCATCTCCTCCTCCCAGCCACAACGATGTCGCACAGACCCAAACTGCAACCACTACTACAGCAGCAGCAGCAGCAGCCAGATGGAGAAGCAACGCGGAGCAGCGGATCTATTCCTCCAAGCTTCTCCATGCTCTCCGTCGATCTCCCCGTGCCTCCTCCCCGGCGCTGAGGGGGAAAGAAGTCAGACTAACTGCCGACCGAGTTTTGGCCATATCCGCCAAGGGAACGACCCGGTGGAGCCGCGCCATTCTCGCCCACCGGCTCAGCTTGAGGGTTAGAAAGGTTAAGAAAGCCAGGATTGCCGCCGCCAGACAGAGCCGGTCGAGGAGGAAGGAGGAGGTGTGGATGAGAGAGAAGATCAAGAGGTCAACTCCGGTGGAGAAGAGGATGCGCGTTCTCGGTCGGCTGGTGCCCGGTTGCCGGAAGGTTTCTTGTACGAATCTTCTAGAGGAAGCGAATGACTATATAGCGGCTCTGCAGATGCAAGTCAAAGCCATGGAGGCACTCACGCAGATTCTGGCCGCCGGCGCGGCGGTTAACCTAGAGAGTCGCTGAGTCAAAGCCCACGTGGGTGGGGGGGGTCCTCTGGTGTTATTATTATTATTACTATATCCTTTATATTTTTCCTTTTTAACTTTTGTATTTTTCTTTTTTTTTTTGTTTTATATTATTTTTTTTATTTTTTCCGTCGTGTACTTTATTATTGTATACATAGCCTCTTTCCCTCTCCCTTCCTGCTCTTTGATTTCCTCTTTTTTTTTTTTTTTTTTTTGGGGGGGGGGAGGTGGGTTGGTTTTTCGGTTCCTTCGCGTTGCACTTCCATAAATTGGAAGGGTTCAGAAAAGGAATTTAATGGGGATAGAAGAATCCAAAGGCCAAAATTTTATGCAACAAAATTCTTATCAACTGACATATGTTCTTTTTGACAATTGAGGATATTTCAGAGATACTCATTCCAAGTGGCGCAGATAAAAAAATTGATACCCCCTTTTTTGTCTTTGTTTTTGTTTTTTTTTTTTTGCACAAAAAAAAGTTATTTCTTTGACACATTAACACAGAAATTTCAACATTATTACACAAAATTGTATTTGTACGGAGATTTAATTAATTATTAACCATTAAAAAAAACAAAAACCTTGTGCCAAATGCCAAACAACGGCCCCAAACAACCTTGTGCCTCCTCAAGGGCCCCACGCAACACTAAATATTATTTGACTTAAATTTTTTTTAAAAAAATTACTCCTCGTGTTATGATGTTTTTTTATTTAATTTTTTAAAATCATTTTTTTATGTTAATACCATTAATTAAAAGTTTTCCTGCATTCATTTTTTTATTAAATCTATCAGGCAATTATGTGAAACTCAAAATATCGATAACAATATGATAATATTAATAGAGATTTTTAATTTTTTAAAATATATATTTTAAATTATCAAATTTAATTTTTTAATTTTTTTAAAAATTATCAATAATAAAAGAAGAAACCATATTCTTCACAATTGAGAAAAAAAAATTGCTTAAATTAAAAATTACTTTTTCATGTTATAATGTTTTTCATTCAAGGGACCCTTTTTATTTATTATTATTATTATTTTTTAAGTTAACACCATTAGTTAAAAATTTCTCTCATCCTTACTTTTTTTTTTGGTTAAATATTCAGGATATTAATTAACATAATACATCAACATATATTTTAAATTTTTTTGAATATGGTTTTAATTATTAAATTTGATTTTTTAAAAGATTTATTTTTTTTAATAAAAGAAGAAACCCTATTCTTCAC
Organism: Ceriops tagal; assembly: GCA_021533255.1. NCBI lineage: Eukaryota > Viridiplantae > Streptophyta > Magnoliopsida > Malpighiales > Rhizophoraceae > Ceriops > Ceriops tagal. The sequence goes on along the minus strand of CM038599.1, from coordinate 144,965 downwards.
AATTGAAAAAATGTTTAAACTAAGAATTACTTTCCTACAATACAATACTTTTCGATCGGGAGATCTTTCTTTCTTTCTTTCTTTCTTTCTTTCTTTCTTTTTCAAAATTACTTTCTAGGTTAACATTATTAGTTAAAAATGCTTTCTGTCCCTTTTTTTTTTTTTTTTTTTGTTGTTGTTAAGTTCATTATGTAGGATTTAAATTGTCGATTAACATGACATGTCAATATATATTTTATAAAAATGTGGTTTTCATTATCAATTTTATGTTTTTTAAGGATATTCTAAAAGAATAAATAAAGAAAGAAACCTTTTGAAAATTTGAATATAGTAATTAAAGGCATATTTTAAAAGAAGATTTAAAAAATTCATATCAAACCAATTAATATTTCGAATCTCACGTATCGTGTAACTCATGCGGTTGATATTACAGAAAAAGTGAGGATATGAATATTTTTAACCAATAATATTAATGTGGGAGAGTAATTTTGAAAAGAAAAATTCTTGAATTGAAAAATATTGAAATAGCGAGAGAGAGAAATTAATTGATGATTCAACGGGGATATTATTTTCGTTCAAGTGCACCGGCGGGACTGTTTCATGCATGTTTTAGGAGGCCCCCAACACACACACACACACCCCCACGAGTGGCATTGCATGTGATTAATCGTGACGAATGAATTGTGAAAGCAAAGGAAAGGCATTGGCAAGCATGTGTACTTCGGCATCTATTGTTTCCACATTAATCGTCCTTTTTTTTGGTTTTTTTTTTTGTTTAATAACTTCTAAGCAGGAACCCAACACAATCATGGTCGCCAACGCATTACAAGCCAGCACAATGGCACATGTACAATTTCACTTCCCGTAAGGGCTGTCAACTCGTGCTGCCATGGGGGGGCGACATGCACGTGAATGTCAATTTGCCAAATGGGGTGTGCCCCACCCACCCGAAAGGATATTTTTGGAGTTACAAAAAATAAAATAAAAAAAATTATATATATTCTTATCTTGAATTTGCCGATTTCTGATTTACATATGGACCACGTATGTTGTTGTTGTTGTTCTATATCTTGTATTCGTAGGCCAGGCCAACGGAGATAGATAGGGCTGCCTGCCTGCCTTGTCCCAAAAAACAAATCACCCATTGAACTGTGAATTCCTAAAATTCTCTCATTCATTCATTCATTCATTCATTCATGTTCCTTCATTTAGTTAGGGATTCTATATCTTTTTTTTTTTCTCAACCCGACTTTCCTTGAGCTGGAAACCTATTCCTTATGAATCAATTATAAAAAATAAAAAATAAAAAAGGCACAGGTCACTTTTAGATTAATATTAATAATAATATTATTATTATTATTTATTTTTTTTTTTAAAAAAAAAGAAGAATCTTAAAGAGGGAGACGAAACTTTAAATATTAGGCCTATTTGGGAGAGTAATAGTATGGATATCTATATCTTATGATTAATTTAGCAGAAATATTTCATTCACGTGACCTGACACAGGTAGTAGGTAACCCCAAGTTCAATGGATTTTGGACGTAAAAAAAGAAGGAAAAAAAAAAAAAAAAGGGAACGAGGAAAGGAAAGGTCTATTCGAAGTGAGCGAGAGAGGCATAGCAGGGCTGGAGAATTATCCCCCTCCACCCCCCCCCCCACTCCTTTCCTAGTTAAGCCCCTTGTATTGTATTGTATTGTATTGAGCAGCTAGTAAAAGAGAAGTCGGGAGAATTGTCTCACTGCACTGGGTCGCCTGTTTTATTGATTAATTAAAGTAAGTTGGGACCATAGATTTCTTAACCTAATAAGAAGCTGATTTCTTTGAATACGAGTATTCATTCCGGTGCATAATAATACCTTTTACATCATCTGTGAGAATTGAAGGAGGAGGCTTTAAACATCTGTGGTCCTTGCGGCTCAAATCCGTCACAACAAAATCACTTTTTCATCAGTACATCGATTACTCTCACCCCGTGATATTCTCAGATATGGTGCAAAATAATAATAATAATAATAATAATAATAATAATAATAATAATAATAATAAT
>CM038599.1:111773-141773 GCA_021533255.1 Ceriops tagal | reverse complement strand
GCTGAGAAGGATAGTGAAGTGACCCCTCCACTCCATCGCGGCTTTGACTTGGTGTCCGTGGCCCTTTTCCACGTCAAGTTCAAAGATAAGGTACTCTCTCTGACCCCTCTTCTTCCCCACTTTCACTTTGTTTGGATTGTGGGAAAGAGACGAAAAGGAATTGAGTGAGAAAAAAATTAGAAGGATAAGAAAAACAAAGTTTCTTATGTTTCGATATCACGTGGGAAATAATAAGAGAAGAAAAGCGTTAAAGAACAATTTACGTAAACCCCACCAAATTTTAATCTCACCGGTAGGATGGTAGGAAAGTTGTGGCTGATTTCGAAATTACCGAAATACATTTTTTTTTTTTTTTGGTTTTCGGTTATTGTTTTAATTTTTTATTACACTATTCCAACACCAAGCATTAGTCTTGGCCTGGCCTTTTGGTCTGGCACGTTTCATCACACGTAGGCAAATTATGATCCTCATGAGCTCACGAATTCCATTTATTCTTCTTCTTCTTCTTCTTCTTCTTCTTCTTCTTCTTCTTCTTCTTCTTCTTCTACTCTTGGTAATTAATATAGCTCTCATACTTGAGACATTGTAAGCATTAATAAGCAGACTGGCCTGTTACCTGCACTGTTATATCTTCCTTCTTAGAATATGTAACTCCATTAATTGCTCAACTTATACATATATATATATACATATATATATATATATGAAGTAGGAAAAACGCCAATGATCCTTTTTTTTTTTTTTGTTGCGTTATTGGATATGAACTTTTCTTTTTCTTGTACGCATTAAGAATGGCCTTATTAGGCTCTAAACTTGCGTTTGAGATGCATATTAATGTGCTTAAAATGGAACTCTTTTCGAACAGGGCCCTGCTTCCAAGCTAATGGAATAAGACTAACGGTTTGCATGTCTGGCCCATCCCATCTTTGGTCTGATGGCAAAGTATAAACGGCCCTCCCAACCAACAACAAACAACAAACCACCAGTGCGGCTGCCAGCTACCAATGGCGCTTTGCCATTTTGTTGGTTGGGCACAACTGGCTGACTGACTGACTGACGGCCCCTCCTGGGAGACCATACCAGGTTCGTTGTCTGTTTTTCGGTATTGGGAAGCCATCTCTCTGAAATGGGGCAATACGAAATTTCTCTCGTTGTTTTATGAAAACGGAAAAGAAAATTCGATGATCCGCGAAGAGATTGTTGGCTAAATTTGGGAAGAAATGTTGTTAGCTTCAGATTGTTTGTTCCATGGCTGAGTCGAAGATAAAGGGCACCCCAAATTTTATTTTTTTTTAAAAAAAGACACTTTTTGGAACTGCTTTAATGGGGATGGTATTACCCTTTTTTCCTCTTTTGACAAGATACATGTGTGCTTTTACAATGAATCGTACCAATATTCTTTAGCTTTGATTGTGACCCATTATAAGAGAGAAGGAAAAAGGCCAATTTCCTGGATTTTTTTAATTTTTTTTTTTTTCATAGCGTATTTTCATGTTTTCAAAGGCGTTTTTGCTTGTTGGCAATAGAGGGCATTAGGCCTTTGGTAACAGAGGATAGAGGCTGAGCCTGAGAACATGTATGTATGGATCGCATACGATTAAGGGAAAACAATAGCCTAATTGATCTGGAAAGTGGCGAGCCGCCCTCGAGCGAAGATGACAAGGACCCCGGTTCATGGGATAAAAAGGCTAAGAAGCAGCATGGTAGACTCAGAAGTGGGTCTCTTGGCTTCCATGATGTCGATAACCATGATAAATTAAGCACAAGCGAGAGTGGATTGAATGCTTCTGAGGAGAATCTGGAGATATTAGTTGGTGGGGAAGTAGGGAAAGAGGAGGCAAGCAGCATGGAGATCAATAACGTGTCGAAGGAGAAAAGTCAAAAGAGGGGCTCCATGAAGCCTCCGAAACCACCAAGACCTCCTAGGGTTCCATCAATGGATGCGGCTGATATGAAATTGGTCAGAGAAATGTCTGAGCTTGCAAGGTCGAGGCATGTGAGGATTGAGAGAATGAAGGCATTGCAGAGAAAGAGAGCAGGAAAGGCATCATCAACCAATGGCAGTATTTTTGCATTGATCATCACCGTCCTCTTCTTCTGCATAATAATCTTTCAGGGTAATGTCTTTTTTTTTTTTTTTCTCATTTCTTGTGGGGGTTATCTTGTAAGGCTCTTGGATATTTGAAGCTTTCTCCCCTGAATCTATACAAATGACCATAACGTGTTTCATACTGTCAAGTAGGAACGATCATATTATAGAAATTAGGAGGTTCATCGCATTGTAACAAGAGTGTGTAAGTTGTAGTTGTGATGCCAATAGGTCAATTGTACCTAGTGTTTTATTTTTTCTTGTGTTGTGTGCTTATCTGCGAAACTTGACCCTTTAAATTATTTGTCAATTGTCCAGGTATCTTGGGTTCTCGTGTATGATGATGCCTTCTTCATCTTCCATTTGCTTTGGTCAGGAACTCTGTCCTCCTTTGCTCCATCAATGTGGAATGTACATAACTTAAAAGTTAGCGTACCCCAGCAAGGAATCATATCTTGCCTATTTTTTTTGTTTTTTTTTTCTCTCTCCCTTTGTCTTTTACATGCAGACTACATATGGTTATTATCACTTTTATCTATCACAACCTTTTGGCATATCGCACAACAGCAACGTTGTTTGGTAAAACTCAATTTGTGGAGGTGAAAACATTCACTTTCATTCTGGCACTCTGCATTTGATGACATGTTATAGCAAAGTAAAGTGGTAGGTTACCACCAGTTCACGAGTGGTAGTAGTTGTTTATGAGATGGGCTCGGCATAGATGTTTCTTCTTTGCGGCTGAAAACTGTGAACTTTGGTCACGAGTAAGACTTGTTCTGAATTGCGCGATCTCTTGTAGCATCCGAAAGTTGCGTAACCTTGCTCTCCGTTTCTCTTATCTGTTTGATTGATTAGTTTATCGGAAGAAAAGGGTTACTTTTAGGGCTATGTGAGTGGAAGTGGGACAATTCAATTGAAATTACTGCAGAGCGGTCACTGGCTTTATTGTTCTGCATTTGCTCCCATTTTTAACAACAACATCCCGAGCCACACTGATTCCTGGATTGTTTTTTTGTTTTTGACCCTTTCTTCGTGTCTTATTATTCTCCAATTTTTGGGTCACTAAAACAAGTTGTATCCGAGACACCCTCCTCCCCACAACAAAAAAAAAAAAGAAAAAAACCCGCATATTCACCGTAAAAGATTGCAGTTGTATGTTTTCAAACTGACCTCCCAATCGATTTAGGCCAGACAACAGCCCACAACCCACGGGCCACCATATACCAAGATGATAACCATGATGATGATGGTGATGGGTTTTTGACAAATTGACATAATAGGATACCCACTGAGTCCAAGTTGACGTGATAAAATTCCAATCCACACCTCCCAATCTCCGGTCCCTCTCCGCCTCTCTCTCTCTCTCTCTCTCTCTTTCTTTCTGGGCCTCTATCGTCCACATCTTTCTCTTCTCTTTCAAACCACCAGATGTCCCCTCCCCCCCACCTCTAGTCCAAAAACTTGCTAGTTGAAGAGGCTGAAGGAGGAAAATAAATAAATAAATAAATAAATAAGGAACGGAACGGAAACGAACATCAATCGGCTCCGGCTGTGGAAAGACAGCGAGAGATAGAATATGCTTCACTCATTACGCTTGTGTTCTGTCTCCGGCGGATTATAACACTGTTCTGTAATAAAATTAAAAAATGGCTCTCCCACTTCTGCAGCTGCTTTCCTACTCATCATTAAACCCTTCCAACTCCAAGACGCTTCCTTTCTTAAGCCCCAGCAGTAGCAGTGGCACCTCCAATTTCCTGGCCACAGACGCGCCGTCATCTCTCCACCACCCCCTCTGCCGCCGCAGTAGACGACCTTCCGGCTCTATCAGATGCTCGGCCTCGTCTTTCTCCGAGAAGCATCACACCAACCACGCCGACCCAGACGACGTCGTTGAGCTTCCCCTCTTCCCTCTCCCGCTCGTGCTCTTCCCTGGCGCAATCCTTCCTCTCCAGATCTTCGAGTTCCGTTACCGCATTATGATGCACACCCTCCTCCAGACAGACCTTCGCTTCGGCGTCCTCTATTCCGACGCTTCCTCCGGCACCGCCGAGGTCGGCTGCGTCGGCGAGATTGTCAAGCATGAGCGCCTCGTCGACGACCGCTTCTTCCTCATCTGCAAAGGCCAGGAGCGTTTCCGCGTCACCAATCTCGTCCGCACGAAGCCTTACCTGGTGGCCGAGGTGTCGTGGCTGGAGGACCGGCCGTCGGGAGACGTGGACGCGGAGGCGTTGGCGACCGAAGTGGAATCCTACATGAAGGATGTAATCAGGCTGTCCAATCGGCTGAATGGGAAGCCGGAGAAGGAGGAGCAGGACTTGCGGCGGAACCTATTCCCAACCCCGTTTTCGTTCTTCGTCGGGAGCACCTTCGAGGGTGCACCGAGAGAGCAGCAGGCGTTGCTGGAATTGGAGGACACGGCGGCAAGATTAAAGAGAGAAAAGGAGACCTTGAGGAACACGCTTAATTACTTGTCGGCTGCCTCCGCTGTCAAAGACGCGTTTCCATCTTCTTGATGGTGAAGAAGGTGTGTAAGGAATACACAATAGACCAAATTGTAAATTTTGATGTGGAACCCTGTCGTTCTGTCTGCGTTTGCGTGCTGTCTGGGACTCATCAAGTTATTGTGATCTTTATAAGCACAAAGTTGAAACCATTGGCTATGGCATGAGGTCAGTCCTAAGACGGAGGAAGACAGTACGACCACTTTTGTTGGTGTACTGATGATGGCTCTCTCACTGGGTTTTCTTTTCTTTGGTTTTTTCAGCCCGGCCTTTCTTCATGTTTCAACTGCTTTATAAAATAAAATCTCTTTCAATTATGAGAACTAATTTTCTTGCTATTTATGTTGTGTGTCGCATAGCATGGAGATTCAGGATTATGCTTCATAATTGAGAAGACAAGCGTTTGTATTTGTTTCTTAAAACTTGTAAGCCTCTTGTTCTTTTGCATCCACAATGATAGACCACATTGTAGCATTAGCCCTTTCTCTCCCTTAAGTCTTAAGCAGCATGAATTCAATTACTATGATCAAGGAAATAGATACACAGGGATATCAGAGGTATGAATTTATTGGACTCTGCCCCCACCTCCTTCGTACCCGAAACCCTTTGACTCTTCATAGATTGTTGACAACTTTGTCAAAAGAATGAATTTTGTTATTTGCATTTGGTTCCCAAGGGTTTCAATAACAATGCTTATGTTCTCATTTGTTTTTCCATTTTGACTTCTGCCTTTTCCCATGCAACGACCGTGAAGACAGATTTGTAGTATGAACAGATTGGGATCTTCCTCCCATGCCATGAGATAAAACAGAGCTATGGCTTGGCTTTAGTTCTGAAAATGGGTGAGTGAAACTTCTATGATAGCCTTGAGAAATTAAGTGATTCAGATCTTGGCCATGGCATGCATAATGAGTCAATGATATTGAGCTTTAATAAATATTGACAAACTGATTTATTGAGGTTGCGTGAATTCAGTTTTGAATTGTTTATGAAGAAGACTTTGTGTCCTTTAAGCATGAATCTAACCCCTTCTTAGTCTTTACAATATGGGAGGCTCGTGCAATGGAGCTCATTATTTATTTTGTCTTTGGTATTACATATTCTGAGATCTACTTTGTTTCAGCTATTTGGTTCTTTTGTACTACAGAGAACCTGAAGAAATATTCTTTTGTTATTTTCCTTGATAAACCACACTGGACTGGAGGTGCAAACTTTGGTTGTTACTTTTCCCTTTAACCGTGAAATTTTTGAGACTCCAATTGAACCGAGGTGATATGTCTCTCCTCACTGTCATGTTTGCCTACCATTTTCTGTGCTTGCATCATCTTATCCTGATTTGACTGTTTTATTATGGACGATAAATCTGCTTTGTGAAATTTTAGGCGAAATACAAGAAACTCGTCTGTGCATATTATTCACCCTTGGAGGTAATTTTTCTACATATTCTGGTTGGAATTTGCATGCAATATAATAATTTGATTGAATTGAATTTTCATTTAGGTTGGTCCATCTGTGGCAACTTCTCATGTGGCATTAGTTAATAGGTGCCTCAAAACCTGCAATTATGGTCAGTTTGGCAATGCCAGTGGATATTAAACCAATTTTCATGCTCTTACAGATTTGCAGTCCAGACAACGCAGTATTTTCCATGTTTTAGCATTTCGATTAATTGCTCTACAATGATGGAAAAAATAAAATTCATCCATTTTTATTCTTTATCCCCCCAAAGATCGCTGTGACTGGAAGAATACATCCATTCAATAATTGTCTCCATCAGTTTTTAGAATAATACAAGGATAGGTGCCCAGCAATGATCCTTGATCTGTTAGACTGTTCCCACAGTACCTGCCAATAGCATGTACTTGTCTTTCCTCGTCAAGCTGGTACACTCAAACTCCAAGGCTTTGCCAATCTGTGCCTGCACATAATTAGCCACGTCAAACTTTGATTTCCGTCCGCCCCCACAAGTTAGTGATTCTGGTAGGCTGTCAAGAATTTTGAAGGTGCAAGTAATGAATGGGTTCATTAACAATAATACGGGTCTAAGCTTTTGCGACCACTTGCTGTAGTTCCATAAAACATGCTCACTTCCATATCAATTGCCGCGGGCACTATGTCATCACTCACTTCTGCAAACAATGGACTAAACCTGAGCAGGTATGGTTCCCTGCAGGTCGTTCCTTCGGGACAACGCACAAGGTCACCTTGGCTCAACAAATCTCGTATTATTTGGCAGTCATTCTGTCTATCTCTCGTTAGTCGGACGGTCTTAATTGGTGCAAGCAGCTCAGATAGCTTGCTTAAGCTGTATGTGACTGCAGTGAGAGGTTTTGTGATAGCGAGTGACGCAAATATTGGATCAAACAAAGTCCTGTTGTTGCAGATGTATAGAATGCCCCTTGAATTCCCTCCACTGCAGGGTTGTGGATTGAAGGATTTTGGTTTTGAGAATGTGCCCCCCATTCCAATGAGAGATAAAATGGGATAGCTAATTTGTAAGTTCAATAATGGATCTACTAAGGAAGAGAACCAACCCAAATGGAATCCACATGAACATAACCAAGGTGGCTAGTGGTGTTGGCCTGAAGGCTAGCCGTCCATCATGGAAAATCAATGGTTTTGGATGTTTCTCCCTCGCAAGAATTTGCCTAGTCCTCTTCTCAGCTTCGCTTGCCGAGAAAGCTGCCTGATGCAAAAGAAAATCATTCGGTATTCGCTACAATACTCAAAAAGACCAAAAAAAAAAAAAAGGAAAAGAAAAAGAGAGAGAGAGAGAGAGAGAGAGAGAGAGAGAGAGAGAGAGATCTATTCATTGTGAACTATGAAGTGGCAAACCTTGCAAAGAGAAAAGAATTGTCGATCAAGAGTCTTGTTGAAGCTACCAAAACCAACATTAGTTCCCACGTTGTCTTGGGCAAATAATTCACTGAAGACGATATTGCATGGGTTTTTTTGCCTCCATTAATCCCACAAGCATCCACAAAACACCTTCAACTCTCTTCCAACAACATCCTCAATCCCCATATAATGTCGCAGAAACCCTTCAACCATAACTTCTGGCAAGTCACTCAAGCCTACCTTTCTCCTATATCCCATCAGAAAATCGAATCCCTCATGGCCAACATCTTCCAAGAAAAACTTGGGCAAAACAGCTGTTCCAACTCTAAAACTCTATGCTTTTATCCCAACAAAACTCACAAAAACCATGATCTCTAGCTCCATATCTTTGCCAACCAGGCATATTTAAGGATACAAGAGCAAAAGAAGAAGGGCCCGTAGGAGACCCCCAGCCTCAAATGCCACCGGCATGAAGTAAGGAAACATCGAAGGCGACTTTAAGAGGGCTCCCTCCAGATGGAACATCAAAGTTTTATTCGAAGATAATTCCTGTTCAGGATGGACTGAAAAGGGATGCCCGTGCAACCATGACTGGGAAGCATTGGAGTTGCGAGCTTTCTTACGAAGATTAAGTTCGCTGCATGTTGTTACCATGAGCAGAATCTTGGACAGGAAGGCAAAAGGATTCGACTTGAACGCGTTTCTGGCCATATGATTATGCGGATTTCCTGCGGCGTATTATATAGGCATGTTGATATGATTGGGAATTGGCCACGCGATAGCTAAGAGTATGACGGAAATGTCACAAACTCAAAACTACTTGTATTTTGTTGCTTTGCTCCACGGACTCTTTAACTACAACCATGAAAGGAAAGGTCAACTAAAGGGTCCTCTCCGTTTCCAAGTGTGAATCAACAGGACGGCGGGAAAGCAGTAATGTTTTGGTAAAAGTATCAGTCGCGCACGAAACATCTTAATTAAGGCACTCTCATGTCATGCTCTTTGCCCAAACTCTGTCGACCAAGCCAAGACCATGTTAAGGCATATGGTGAACGTAATTGACGGATGGCCAGTGCTGGGGGTAGTCAAAGCTGAGAAAACAACACGTCAGCGGTTATACGCTAAAAGATTCTGAGCGCACTGTCACTCTCTTCAAAGCTGTGTGTAACTTCTCCACTCCATTCCATTAACTGACTAACGAGAACTCACAACACTTTCTTCACTCTAGAATTGAATCTCTAATTCTCATATTCATTTCTCTCCTTCTCTCCCTCTCTCTCTCTCTCTCTCTCTCTCTCTCTATCTCTCTCCTCGTCTTTGAAAGAGTTTTTACTAACTTTGTTTTGAACATTTAGTAACTTTTTCTTTAATCTTGCAGTTCACACATGCCGTCCACCGAAAACCACCTTCACCACCAACAATGAATGATTAAGTGGCCAGTGGGTGAAAAGAAAAAAATAAAAATTCTCAAACTAATCAGAAGAAGAAGAAGAAGAAGAAGAAGAAGAAGAAGAAGACCACCCCGGGGGGTGGGGGGGGGATTACCGTACTAGCGGTAGACGTGTCACGAAAATTGTAATCCGAAATGCAAAATGAAAAGTTAAAAAGTAGTTGAAAAAGAAATGAAAACCCAGACTAGAGTACGCCTGCGCATTCTCCGTCTCTTCCCTGTGTGGCAATTTTTCGAACGGATGGGCGCGGAGAGAGGTTGTGGGGGGCAAGACAATGTGGCTGAGGCCGAGCTCGAGGACGGAGGCTAGAAAGAGGGGTTACAAGACTGGGGTGGATGCGGAGGAGGGAGGACAATCTGGTGGAGATTAGGAAGAACAAGCGCGAAGCCCATCTCTTGAAGAAGCGAAGAGAAGGCCTCCGCCTCCTCCTTCACTCCCCACTCGAAGCTTCCTCTCAGAGTGCCGTCCCCATCGAACAGCGGGTGACTTTCCCTCCCTCCCTCCCTCCCTTTATTTTGCTCTGGATCTTTTCCCTTCCATTTGTTATTAGGAGAACCCTAGTTTAGCTGCAATTGGTTTTGGAAATTGGCATCGTCTGATTTTGTTTTTGTTTTTTTTACCCCTTTTTCTGCTAGTTTTGAAAGTCTGATATTTCTTTATCTATTCAGATACTTCGACTTCTTTCCTTCCCAAATTGGATTGTTAGTTTTGCTTCTCTTTGTTGTCGATAACTGGGAAGGGAGAAATACTTCAATATGTTCAGTTCAGGTGTCACGGCCTTATTACAGATGGTCGTTGTTGTATATCCAGAAACATGTTACATCTCTGAAGTATGTCATTTAGAGATGAAGAATCTGTAACCTAGTCAATGTTTATTGGGATAGCTTCTTGCATCCTTGTATTACTAAGGAAATCCAGGGAACCATGACATTTGTGTTACATAATTACTAGTTTGCTGGATTTGATCTTTATGCAGTCATTTAGTAGTTTGTGGCTTAAAGGTGAAGTTGATTGGTCTATAGATCGTTTTCTTTCAATTAGATATTGTTACATCTTTAACTCAGCATACATGACTGTCTTTTGCAGGAAGGATATTATTCATGTGTAACAGATAAATTCATATACATGGATATTTTTATATCTTTATAGGCTTGAGATTGATTTTATTCATGCTACTATAGTTTCCTATTTGTCTGCATTTAGCTGCGAAGAAAATAGAGGAGAAAGGAGAGAATTAAAAGCATCCCCACCTGCTCCAGCTATCTTTTTCTTGCTTTTAATTTATCATGGTCAGGTTCCGGTTTTCTGACGTAAGAGGCTACCTATTTATGAGATACAACTACTAAGTGCAATGTTCATTTGTTCTTTTGCTTCTTGCTATGACTCTGCTAAATTGTGATAAACTTGATGGTCAATGTCTGTTTTTCTGTCTTCCTGACAGCTAGAGAGTATACCTGTTATGGTTCAAGGAGTGCGGTCTGATGATCCTCATTTGCAGTTAGAAGCAACTGCTCAATTCAGAAAGCTATTATCTATTAGTGTGTGCATGATCATACTCCTGAAGCACATATTTTTTTATTGTTTTTGAAGAAAATTGCTGTCTGAACATTGACACATTTCAGTTCTTTTTCTATGTATTGAGCAGAGCATAGTCCACCTATTGATGAAATAATTAAAGCAGGTGTTGTACCATGGTTTGTTGAGTTTCTTCAGCAGCCTGATCTGCTTCAGCTACAGGCATGGACACTTTAGAGCTATTATGTCTTCCTTAAGTGACTTGTTTAGAGAAATTAACCTTCACTTTGACTGTAGTTTGAGGCTGCATGGTCTTTGACCAATGTTGCATCTGGGACATCAGAACACACTTGTGTTGTCATTGAGCATGGTGCTGTCCCCATTTTTGTGCAGCTTCTTTGTTCTGCAAGTGATGATGTCAAAGAACAGGTAATTCTTTCTTACCCTAGATTGATTTAAAGTTGACTGGATTTGAATTCTATCTTGAAATAATATTTTGAATGTGTCTTGTAAGAAAGTCTATCTTGCAAGCCCCTTGCCCCCACCTTCCTTTTTTTTGTCATTTAAATCACTTATCACTTTAATTCTTGCACCTCAAATTTAGACCATTGCTTTCATGACTCTAATTTTTACTACAATCTGTTCTTTTGAAAGCTTTTGTCATTTGCTTTGACTACCATCATACTTTCAACCTTTTTGTTTTTTGATTAGGCAGTATTGGCTTTGGGTAATGTTGCTGGTGACTCCCCGAGTTGCAGGGACCTTGTTCTTGGTCATGGTGCCTTAGGGTCATTGCTAACTCAGCTAAATGAGCACTCAAAATTGTCCATGCTTGGGAATGATACTTGGACTTTATCCAACTTTTGTCGTGGCAAGCCACCAACATCATTTGATCAGGTGTGAAGTGAGATATAGCTGTACATTTTCATTTGATTGCAAGAATGAGCTTAACAGATTTGGTACACTGTATGCCAGGTGAGGCCTGCATTGCCAATTCCGCAGGAACTCATACACTTGAATGGTGAAGAAGTTCTAGCAGATACTTCTTGGGCCCTCGCATATCTGTCAGATGGTACAAATGATAAAGTTCAGGCTGTGATCGAAGCAGTTGTCTGTCAATGACTAGTGGAGCTTCTGCTGTAAGTTGCAGTGTCACTACATACCTTTTTAACATGGGAAGGCTTTGGAGTCGCACTTTCTTCCTCACAAATAATTTTGGCACTTTTTCCAACTCGATATCATGGATATCCTTTGTGTTGATATTTTACAGCTACTTTCTTAGGTTTTAATGGTTATGTGGTTATTGTTGTTAACCTAAAGTTGTATGTGCCATTCATCCATCACCTACGGTTCTTATAACTGCCCTCCGGACAATGGGAAACATAGTTACTGGCAATGATGCTCAGACTCAGGTACTTCCCCTACTTTTTTGTAAGCTGTTCAGTACTTTTGAATAGGGTGTTGGGTTCCTCTTAGTGAGTTGCAGTTTACTTTAATTTTTATTTTCTGCTTTGCAAGCATAATTTAACTTTTCTTGCTTGGAAGAACACTGGCAAGTGAAATGGTACTTGGTAACAATTTAAATTGAACAGGTTGCTGGAAATATGTTTTATGTGTAATGTGTGTATGTTTCCAATGAATTTGTGTCTCTTTTCTTTCCTTTAACAGCAAATAATCAGCATCTTTTCTGTTCTTCCAGTTTTTAGTTGACAATCAAGCTCTTCCTTGTCTCTATCAACTTCTCACACAAAATCATAAAAAGAGTACCAAGAAGGAAGCTTGTTGGACCATCTCAAATGTCACAGCTGGAAATAGATCTCAAATACAGGTATATTTAAGTTATAGCTGCTGAAATAATATGTTTGCAAAGGTTTTTTTTTATTAAATGTATTCTGTCGTATGCCTGTTTTTCATTTTTTTTTTTTGGGTCTCAGATGAACCAGTTTATACAGGGGAATGTCTTCATTGTCTTTTATTCTCTAAAGATCTTATAAATCTAATGATGATCAAAACTATTTGCTTGCAGTTAGGAAGGTGTAACATGCCAGAAGCTTTGGAAGGGAATCTAGGGCCTTCATACATAAAATATGTTGTTTCACTCGTTGACATTATTGTGGGACAGGCTGTTATTGAAGCCAATATCATTCTCCCTCTTGTGCATCTTCTCCCACATGAGGAGTTTGAAATCAAGAAAGAGGCTGCTTGGGCTATCTCTAATGCTACATCTGGAGGATCTCATGAACAGATACGGTACACCCTTTCCCAAGATTTCTACTAATGCAGTTTTGTTCGCTTTTCCAATATGATTGCAGAGAAAATAACAACATATGGACCACAATATTTTGTTGTTCATTCTGCAGTCTTCCCTGATTTCGCAGCACTTCAATTTTCTGTGTCATATATTTTACCATAACTAAGCACTATTTTAATCATTCATTTTGTGCCTAAAAGTAATTAAAGAACAGTCCGCATAACTTAGGATTCAGCATGTCAGTGGATCTAGACCCCAAGGATTTGACTTCCCTCTCTGCTATATCCATATGATAAATTAGCATCATATTTAGCATGTAACGATATAAACTAAGCCTACATTGGAATTGCCTGGTATTTTCACAGATATTTGGCGAGCCAAGGTCGCATTAAACCTCTCTGTGATCTTGTAGGGTGTCTATACCCTAGGATCGTGAGAGTGTAGTGTGCCTTGAGGGTTTGGAGAACATTTCTCAAGGTTGGTGAAGCTGACAAGGAAGTGGGAATGAATGGGGGGGTCAACTTGTATGCTCGAATGGTTGATGAATGTGATGGGTTGGACAGGATTGAAAATCTGCGAACCCATGATAACAACGAGATTTATGAGAAGGCCGTGAAGATTTTTGGAAAGATACTGGGCTGAGGAGGAAGAACAGAATGTCCGAGATGGTGGGGTTGGAAATCAAAAAGGATTTGCTTTCGGAACTAACCAGCCCAATGTTCCATCGGGTGGCTTCACATTCGGGTGATGCGGTGGCCTGACAATAACATTTCCAACATGATAGTCGTCGCTGCTCTGAACTTGTATGTTAAAACCCTACATTCTCATTTTCAGCCAAGGGTCAGGGTTTTTAGAGTCTGGCACTCGGGGCTTTTGGTTCATCTTTGCATTAATGTTTTCAACCGGGTCTGAATTTCTATATTTTATAGGATGGCGTTCTTTGTTGTTTCGTTTAAATTAGCGTGGAAGTAATGTATATCAACTGAGAATTAAATTTGACAAACACTGTGCACTCTTCAAGTAAGTGGGGCGAGGCGAGAGGTTACATGAGTTATGCCTATTTGTTTGTTTCCTTTTAAGCCTTTGTTGTTGCGCAAGTTTTTTAGGCCGAATTTTCCGTTCTACAAAAAAGCACAAGCCGTTTCTCTAATAAAATAATAATAATAATAATAATAATAAATAAATAAATAAATAAATAAATATATATATATATTATTGAGGTTAAGAACATAAGCCTCTTATTATTATTATTATTATTATTATTATTTTATCTACATGAATTATTATTTTTTAAAAATCAAATAAAAATTTGGAAAATTGTAAATAGCATATTATTGAGGTTAAGAAAGCCTCTTTTTTTTTTTTTTTTTTTTTATAGGTTGGGGGTGGGCGCCCGGTTTTGGCCAAAAAAAAAAAAAAAAAATAGAAAAAGAAAAAACAAGAGTATTAATATGTACGAGCTAGTTAGGTTAGACCGGATAGGCTTTTCTATTAGGCAGCTGCAGCAGAGCGGAGGGCTTCATGTTGGCGGACTGGGTTTTCTCAAGTTCATCAGATGGCAGAAAAGAACAAGAACAACGGAGAAGAAGAGGAGGAGGAAGAAGAGCCGTACGGAGTGCTACTTTATTACAAATACGCTGTTGTTTGGGATCTACACTCCCTCCGCTCGTTTTACGAAGACAACTGTAGATCCCTTTCCCTTCTGGGCCGTGTCCGCCTCTCCCCCCACGGCGTCAACGTCACTGTCTGTATTCGTCGTCTTCCTCCTCCTCCTTCTTCAACCCGTCCCCAACCCCAATCCCAAATTCTTTCATTTCAATACAATTTCAGAGCAATACCCATTTGGGTTCTTTCTTTGTTACTTTCCTGAGAGGTCCTTTTTCTTTTCTCTCTTCTTTTTTATTTTTATTTTTTTTTTGAATGGGCTCTGTCTCTGTGTGTGTGTGTGTGTGTGTGTGTTAGGTGGGTGGCCAGCTATCCTCCTTGGAGAAGCACATAGCTGCAGTGAAAGCTTTTAGTTTGTTTGAAGGGACGGACTTCAAGCTCGCTACTTCCCATTATCCATTAGACGACAAGGTTGCGCGTGAATGTGGCTTTACTTCTCTCTCCATTCGCATTGTCAAGGTCCTTCTTCCATCTTTCTTTCTTTTCTTTTTTTTTTTTTTGTTGTCTCTAGTGTTTTTATGTCTAAGAAAAAATTATAGTTTATGAGGGTATTAGGGATTTCCAAAATTCTGGTTCTTGATTCAAGAAAGGGAGGCACTGTCAGACAACTTGCAATATTAGGTATCAAACGTGAGCAGAGTGCAAAATAAGATTTTTCTTAGGGGTTTGAATTTTAATTATTGGGGGGTTTTTCTTGTTATATCTGTGATCGCATTCTAGGTTATAATTCCAGCTTTATTATATCAGTGTTTGCCTGTTGTAATAGCCGAGTACTTCTCCTTGTTGCCAGGAAATGGTTACTTTTAGTCCTCATTCTCTGTTGAAGTCACCAGATATTGCAAATGCTGGTACACATCTTTCCGCTGCTGAGTTCCATTCTGTTCTTCAGAGTGCTGGTAATTATTACTTTTGCATCTCCATTTTTCTTTCTTACATAATGCTATTACTTGTTTAATTATAGAAGCAAAAATGTTCAGGATTCTAACATTTCATTGACTGGCTCTTTTTATTTGTTTCCCTGCTAGGGCAACTTTTGGAGAAAGAAATTCCAGCACTCACCAACAATAAAAGTCTTGTTCTACTAGATGCAAGAAATTTATATGAAACCAGAATTGGGAAGTTCCATGCACATACAGTGGAAACTTTGGATCCAAGAATCAGGCAGTACAGTGACTTGGCCTCTTGGATTGATGATAATGCTGAACAATTGCAAGGCAAACGTGTCCTCATGTGAGCACTTGTTTTGAAATTCACTTATGGTGGATCATTTCCTGAACTCTGTCTGTTTTCATAACTATTATGTGAGATTGCAGCAAGCTGCTATTATTACATCGTCACCTTCAGTGCTCTGTCCTCATATTCATCTTCTCTGTTGGCTCATTTTACAGGTATTGCACCGGAGGGATCAGGTGTGAGATGGCATCAGCCTATATTAGGTCAAAAGGTGCTGGGTTTGAAAATGTATTTCAGGTAAATTTTGCCACCAAATAGAATTAAGTTCATGTTCAGCTTGCTAATATGGCCCTAAAGTGCCAGTATACTGCTTGTCATTGTGACTATAACACAATTGATTGTGTGTGGGCTGATGCAGTTATATGGTGGAATACAACGATATTTGGAACAATATCCTGATGGTGGCTTTTTCAAGGGAAAGAATTTTGTTTTTGACCACCGGTATGATTAGTCTTTCTATGTCCACATGTTATGACGTTCTCTTACATTTTTGTAAATGCATTGCAACTCAAATTGGGTTTATTATGCTTTTATGTATTAAAAAGAAAATAATCAACAATAATGGAACTGGAAGTGTTCAGGCAGATAAAGATAAATATGGAAATTCAAAGACAGTAATTCCTACCTTTTCTGCTTGTGGCTATAGAATTTCTGTTGGGAGCTCGGATACAAATATACTTGGTAGCTGCCTTCTTTGTGGCATATCCTTTGATGATTATTCTTCACGGTGCAGATGCTCATATTGTAGGATGCTTGTTTTGGTCTGTGATGGTTGTAAGGTATGTGTTAGCAATTATGTTTTCATTTGAAGGTACAAAATTACTTTCAAAAGATTTCCCTTGAAAAGCTATAAACATGTCATCTCTACATATGTTTCAGAACTTACTACATTGCATATTCAACTTTGTCGGGTTCTTTGTGAGAATTTGATTGTTGTGTTTGAGCAGGTGAAAGAAACTGTCTATGTTTGTGAATTGTGCCAGAAAAAGGGGAGGGGCATCGAGACGTGCCCATCAACTGACAATTGCAAACCACAAGAAATAGTCCCAAACATTGAGGTCAGAGTCTCTTCACATTTGACAGTCCCATCTCATCCACATGGGGAACAGGGTAAGGTCTGTATCTATCCTTATACTGTTTTGCTTTCTGATTCGTCAATACTAATCTTAATTCTGATGATACAAATTCTAATTCCCTGTGTTAACAAGGAATAAGTATAATGTTCCTATCCAAGTTTTGCATACGATTTCTTTCTCCAAAACTTCTTGTCCTCATATAATTGTTCCTTAATGATACAGGTGCTCTGTTTTCAAGAAAGCTAAGGATCTTATGTTTGCATGGGTTTCGGCAGAATGCTTCCAGTTTTAAGGGTAGGACAGCATCGTTAGCCAAGAAACTTAAAAGCCTTGCTGAGCTGATCTATGTTGATGCACCCCATGAGCTGCCTTTCATTTACCAACCTTGCGTCACCGAACCAAAGAGCATTGATACATCATCTCGCTCATGGCTACAAGTTCCTCCTCCAACAGAAAATTGCAAGCCAAAGTTTGCATGGTTTATAGCTTCTGATTCCAAAGGAAGTTGTGAAACCGATTGGAAAATTGCCGATGGTCCATTTGATCCCCACCAGCATCAACAACAAACTGAGGGGTTTGACACATCATTAGATTACCTGAACAGAGTTTTTGCCGAGGAAGGACCCTTTGACGGGATCTTAGGATTTTCGCAGGGAGCTGCAATGGCTGCTTTGATTTGTGCACAAGAATTGGGGAGGAAGCATGAGATTGATTTTGGATTTGTGATTTTGTGCTCGGGATTTGCTCAATTTGGAGGAGTGGACCGTGGATCGATGAACTGCCCTTCCCTGCACATATTTGGCAGCATCCCAGGCAAGGACAGACAAATTGCAAACGAATCCAGCAGAGATCTAGCTTCCTTATTCTCAAATCCAATGATTATAGAGCATGATTGTGGTCATATAATTCCAACTCGGACTCCATACATTGACGAGATTAAATGTTTTCTTCAACGTTTTCTGTGAGGCCATTGCAAGCCCTTTTGCTGTAATCCATTATATGTTTTTGTACGTGTGAGAAAGTGATTGTGCTTACCCGGTGCTGGCTTTGTCAAATCTTTCCGCAAGTGCGGTTTCCTTTTTAGGGTTTACCATTGTTATTTTCATTTAGCTTCATCAATTTGGAAATTTTTCACTTGAGCCGATGTGATTGTGAATCATAACTGTGTGTTGCGTATTGGGATGCAGCCGCCTCCTTGTTTCCAGTGTTTATGGGTAAATGAAGCATTGCGACTCCCGGTCCAGGTCCAGGCAAATGTTCCAATAAACATTCCCCTCCTCTCAAACGTGTTCCAGTAAACGTTAGAAAAGAGAAGGGGCAAAATTAGAAAAAATAAAAACACGGGGGAAAAGATTAACTACGTTATCTTCCTACGATAGGACAAACCCTAAATCGAGATTTTAGAACCCCCGAAGGACAAACCTTTGTGTCGTACGTTCATAACGTTGTTGATTCTGTTCACAAGGTTACTCACTTACCCGCCTTTCAGTCTTGATCGACTTACAATTGAAAGGGGACAAAAAGCTGTCATCTTGAAACACGATCCGAGAAGTCGAGACCAAACAATGCAGGTTCTTGTACGGAATCAACTATGCAGAACGGCTTCATTCAAACATGTACAATTTCCCTTTCCCCCCCCCCCCTTCTCTCTCTCTCTGGTCTCATTTTAATTTTTCTTGTTTTGTGATTGAATTTGCTCTTTGGATGCAATTCTCAAGTCGATGCTCTTTCAAGTAGTTCATTGGGACAAGTTTGGTTACGTGTATCGTCAATTGAAGCTTTTGTTAGTCTAAAGATCGTCTTTTTATTGTCTTACCATTGTAATTTTTGATAAGTGTTTGTGTAAATTTAATTCTTGTTGCCCGTTTTAACAATCTTTGAGCGGTGCTGCTTTGACTAGCAACACCGATGCGCTTTGTTATTCATCTTTGCTTTCTATTTCAATCGCATTCTCTCTGTGAGGTCAAAGATAGCACATGCAACTCTCTGGCGCTGGTGCGCGTGTGCACACACAAGTTCTGTTGAGAGTTTAATGTTGGCTTTCATAGTTTGTTCAATCTGTGTTTCTAATAAATTTATTGCTTTTACCTTTTTTCTTGGGGCTGATCATTAAGTTCATGGCTTTTGCTGAATTTGGTTTCAGGGTATTCGTTGTTGCACCTACTCTACAAGTAAAGTTGTTGATATTGGACAGCCAACTCCCATGACTCATCCTCAGGTGCTACTGCTTAACACGCACAAAGACATACCCCTTTCAGTCTTATGTTATTGGCATGCACAATGATCAGGCAGGATGCATTTGGTAGACTTACGCAATTTGATTAATGATCCAACAAGAGGATTGTTGTTTGGCCTCCTAAATATCATGTGCAGATGCCATCTCCTTTCGGAAAGCTAATGAACCAATTTAATCTGGCTTCACAGTTGCTAAGGGAAGGGGAGATTACACTGGGAATAACTAGTGAGGAGTACATTTCACGAAGAAAAAGGTTGTTGGAGCTCCTTCCACGAGACAGTTTGGCCATTATTGCAGCTGCCCCGGTGAAGATGATGACCGATGTTGTGCCCTATACATTTCGGCAAGATGCTAATTATTTATATATCACTGGCTGCCTACAGCCTGGTAGCGTGGCAGTTTTGGGTCATAACTGTGGTTTATGCATGTTCATGCCTGAAGCAACTCATCATGTATGTTCCATCTTGTACAAAAGAATTTAATTTAAGGTTATTGCTTTTAATTTTCTTACTAGTTGTTTAACAGCATGTAAACTTTAGTGCCGTTGAACTTGCAATACATTTGTTTTTTCATGGGATGGATATCCATATTCACTTGAAATATCAATCCGTGCATGTAAGCTCTGAGCAGTGAGTACCATATATAGATAAAGCAGCTATTTTAGTGGTGGCTAATTTCTGTTATCACTCTTTTCACAGGACATCTTATGGCAAGGGCAAGTTGCAGGAGTTGATGCAGCACTGAAAACATTCAAAGCAGATGAAGCATATCCAATCAGCAAATTGCATGTTGTGAGTTTAATATTTTGTTGGAATTGAGCATTAGATGAAGCCCTCAATATGACCTTGATTGAAAGTAGTATGAATTCATCTATTTTCACCCAGGGAAATGCGCTGGGCATATGAGTAACAGTTAGTTCTTTTGTCTTCACTGGGGTATTATCTGCTAGTATAAAAGATATCATCTGATTGGACTGCCCTTTCTTTTTCTGTGGAAGATGATGCATATTTCTATTGCTACACATGTTTAGATTGTCATATGCACAAAAATTTTAAATTTTAGGCATTATATACTTGAGATTTTGTCACTAATATTGATATGTGATGTACTTGATGCTTTGTCCAACGTAGAATAATCTTTTTGAACTGGTTTCTAATTTATTCAGCTGGTTAGATGATTGCCTGAGTGATATCCATTACTATTTCAAGCAATGCCAGGCAGTAACTTACCAAGAGCCACTCATTTTTCATTCTGCACTCTTTTTGATGCTTGGCTGCAGGTTCTTCCAAATATGATGCAGAAATGCTCCAGGCTGTTTCACAATGTGCAAACAGCCATACCAAGATATACACAATTGGAGGAATTCCAAAAGGCAGCTCTTGTTGGCAAAGTGAAAGACCTTTCCTATTTCACCCACGAGTTACGGTGGGTGAAATCACCTGCAGAGCTTAAGTTAATGAGAGAATCTGCTTCAATTGCTTGCCAGGTGATCGCAGCTGTACATTGAGGCCTCTTGGTGTTGGTGAATGAACTTTACAAGATTATTGACCTTTTTCAATGAAGTAACCATTAAAACCTTTTAATTGCTCGACACTTTTTGCATTGATTAATTAAAGAGATGGACAGAATCATAATGAAACAAATTCAAGTACACGTAAGGATATTTTCATATATTAAGTAAAGTTTAGTTTCATAATCATGGTGCAAGAATGGGCATTTGTGGCCTTTCTGGAATAATCCACGTATAATATTAACAATTAGTAACTTTTGCACATGGAATAGGCTCTTTTGAAGACAATGCTACATTCCAAGATGTATCCTGACGAGAGCATTTTAGCTGCAAAGATGGAATATGAAAGCAAAATGAGAGGTGCCCAGAGGATGGCGTAAGTGTCTTCATAAGGAGTCTTGTTTTCATCCAATTTGAATTGTGATATTGCTTTTCTTAAGAAATGTAGAGGGAATTGGTAGAAGAAACTAAAATGAATTATGTTGACAATTTGTGAATATTGCCTCCACCAGATTCAACCCTGTGGTCGGTGGTGGGTCTAATGGTGCTGTTATTCATTATTCTCGAAATGATCAGAGGGTAAGCTCACCCATGGGAAGCTAATACCTACTATCTGTAGCCCTAGGATGTATGGATAAATATCCTTTCTATTGTTTGCAGGTGATTATGTTTAAATGTCATCTTGTACTTTTTGCAGATTAAGGATGGAGATCTTGTTTTGATGGATGTTGGATGTGAGTTGCATGGTTATGTCAGTGATCTTACTCGTACCTGGCCCCCCTGTGGTAGCTTTTCTTCAGTACAAGTATGCTTTTCTTCAATCACTTGGATTTTTTCTTTTTCCATTTTAACTTTGAGATCCGATTGTTTACTTCTTTTTTTAGAAGAAAGCAGGCTGATAGTTAAATGAATGGCTTAAATATGTATTTTCAGGAAGCACTTTATGATCTTATACTTCAAACAAACAAGGAAAGTGTGAAGCTTTGCAGACCTGGTGCTAGCATTCGAGAAATACATAATTATTCGGTAATGCTTTCACCCTTTTTTTTTTTTGGGTCCCTTTAATCTACACCATTTGCAACTTTATGGGCATAGAATTTGTTGTGATTCTTGGATTCTCAAGATACACATTAGGTTATCTTACTGAGTTCTGGGCATTCCCTTATTCAACTTGATTGCAAATGGTTTGGATGGGCATGGGCTAGTGATCTCAGAACCAAACCTCTGACAAGAATCACCTGCATTTGGCTACCTAATTCATGTACATCAGTTTTATCTGTTGATAGGTGCCTCTACATGTTCTTTTCATTTCTCTGTTTTGGGGCTTTGTCTGCTTTTTGGGTTTTGGGGATGGGGGTGTGGTTGGTGGGTAAGATGAGCCTCACATATTCTGCAAAAAGCTGTTGGGAGACTTGGATGCTTTACCTTTTAGGTAACTTTTCTAACAATGCTGTATGCTTGGATAGGTTGACATGCTGCGTAAAGGACTTGCGGAGATTGGAGTTTTGAAGGGCAGTAAAAGCAATTCCTACCATGAGCTGAATCCCACTGCTATAGGTTTGTCACAGCTTCCATTTACAGACATCACAAGAATCCCCATTGCTCAATATTAACTCCTGAGTATGCAGATTAGAATTTATTTCGAAAACAAATCTCCTATTTAATTCTCAGTCTCAGATGGGGTTTTAAGCTTTAACCTTTTGTGCCAGGTCACTATCTAGGAATGGATGTCCATGATAGCTCTACCATCAGCTATGATTGTGCTCTGAAGCCAGGGGTTGTAAGTTTTCTTTCTGATTGGAAACTCTTCCATTCTCTGCATGATAAATATTATTCATAAACACCATTAGCACTAAGCTGAGAAAGGTCTAGGTTTTGCTGACTCGTTTGTATTTCTGTTGCACTTGTGTACAAACATTAATTTTCCTGTATCATATCTGTCTTGATTCCATGTATATCAAACCGAGAATTTGAGACAATAAGGTTTCTTTTCCAGGTTATTTATGAATGCATTTGTATGAATACGGATTTTGTTGGAAAAAGAGTTGAAGTTTGTAGTCTTTTAGGCTTACTGTGGTTACAGAGAATGAAATTAAAATATAGGGTTTTATAGATATTTCTCTTATTTGACTGAAAAGAAGGAAGGAAGAAACACTGAAGACATAAAAAGTTTTGTCCGAAACTATCTTATTGACTGAAATTGCAAGGACTACTAAGAAAGGAAGAAAAACAGTTGTAGTTTTGTCTTAATCTACTGTTTTTATGTGTACTTGTGCATGCTTGAGATTAATACATTTTTCCATGGACAGGTTATAACAATTGAGCCAGGAGTCTACATTCCGTCTGTTTTTGACGTTCCAGAGAGGTGCTTGTCCTTTGATGACCACATAATTCTAGATTTCTGGAAAAGCCATTAGAACTCTCAGGCTATTTATAAGCTAATTGCTTGGTGTTCTACTTGCACAAGTGCATGGTAGACATATGCAAGCTGCATGGCACAAATTTTGTATTTCATGTCGAGTACATAGAAACTTGTCCTAAAAATACCCAACTTTGATTGGAAATGTTGAAGCTGAGTCTAATACACGGGAGTGTCATGACCCAAGCTGTTAACATTAGCATGTCATCGTAGTCATCCTACCATAAGTTGATCCTTGTTGCCGTACTGTTGGTCATTCTTCTAACATATCCAATTCTCTTTATTCCTCCGAAATCTGGGAGTCTATTTCTTGTATTTCCATTATTATGTTTATACATCATTATCCAAAACCATAATTATACTTGTACAAGCCTGTTATGGTTCACAATATAACATTTGAGTTTTTTATAACTCTTGGTTGATTGCCTGTGCACTCGTTAACTAGTTGGTGTGAGAGCATGAGATTGCCTTCATACCTTGGCATTAATGGACTCTAAAATCATGTTTAAAATGTTTGTTGCAGGTACAGAGGCATTGGGATCAGGATTGAGGATGAAGTTCTGATTACAGACACTGGCAATGAGGTACAAACGAAAATTTGTTCTGCCATGCTACCGTTCATTGAGAGCCTTATGTTAGACTTTTGTCAGCAGTCTTTAACTATCAAGCTGAAAATTGGCCAATTACCATGATTGAGATCAATTTTTATGCATCAAAGTACCTTAAAAGTTCTTCATGTTATACAAGGTGCATGTCCTGTCTGTTGGGAATATTTGGGGCTACTATGTTTCAGTTTTACTGATTTTTCTGGTCCTCGAATCAGGTACTCACTGGCTCGATGCCAAAAGAATTAAAACACATCGAGTCATTGCTGAACAATTACAGTCGTGGACTGCTGACGGAGAAGCAGAATATCATGGAGGCCGCTTCCAGTTGATAACTGTCTTAATGACACTGAAGAGGCAACGCAGTGGCTTATTAGTCCATGGTTTCTTCCCAAGGTTATTGTCCAACACATTAAGCTGGCGGTGGATTGTCAAAGCTCGGACGTGAACCACCACGGAATTGTACTCCAGAAGCGATGTTGATGAAGTGCCCGCATAGAGGGTAGAAACTATGATTGGAACTTGTCATGCCTTCAACCTTTTCATACAGGTGTTCATTGTCCAAGTCCGACTCTGAAGCGTGAATACCGCATCCATCATTCTTTCTCAGTTTTACAGGGTTGTACAGACCGATAAAAGCATGGGTTCATTAGCCCATATTGCGGGATTATTGTTGCTATACATGGAAAGGGTCATAAAAAGCCCTATCATCTTCGTGGGTATGGTTTGTTTGCCTCGGGGGCCCAAATTAACCAACGTTACTGTCAATGTCTTGGGACTTGAGTACGTTGGGTTGGAGCGATATGGAACGTTGATGAGCCATAACCTGTATCGTAAGGACGAGACAGACGCCATTTTCAGACCTTAAAGGAGAGGGCGGTTGTTAGTTGTAATGTTGTGTTCTTTATGCGGGGGTGCTTCTGTCTCTTTCCTTTACTATTTTGCTAATACTCTGGCTCTCTATCGACGACGGAAATATTGGAAGTGACCCACTTTGTTTTTCCTTTTCGGTAACGCGAAGCCCTTAAATCACCGAGACGTGCCTGAATGGCCAAGGCCCTTATAGAAGTGCTGGGGTGGAGGGGTATTGAGATTTGATCCCATGACTTCCTCTCGTCATTTAGAAATGACGGAATTGTGGTGTGTAAAAAGGAAATGCCACGCGATGTCCAATTCCCGCGGCGCTCGTTGCTGATTCGCAATTAATCTAGAGAGATAAACCGTAATCACCAATTAAGCAAGTGATTATGTGAATGCCTTTTCATTTGATGGGGCTTTGTCAAGGGAAATGGGAAGAGCAGGAGAGATTGTGCGAACCATCTAAATACCCCATAAAATAGCGCAGCAATACTACCTCCAAGTTTCATGCCTGATGCCATCACACGCGTCACACCAAATAAATGGTTTGATATTCTCAACTAAATCGCATGTGGTTGACTCGTACTGGGCACCTGCCCCCTCCAACCCACTGCTCTCCCCTCAAATTTTTGCCGTAAATCTTCAACCGTCCTCATAAATGCAAGCACCTCAGCTCCCCAACGACCCCTTGTGTTCACCTTAATTACAAGTTTAACTGCGCTGCTCATTTTCAGCCAGAAAAACAGAGATGACCCGCGTGGCCACATGGCACCTGGAAGCTGGAATGGAAGCCAAGCCGTTGAGGCAATAACGGTGTGTAGCTAAACTAACCCGCGTCCCAGTTGACCATAAAGATGACCGATGGACCCTACCCAGATGGCATTTTTACAATTTTAGGTAGGAACGAAGGGTAAATGCAAAGCCTGACTCCTATATATGTCATAGATGGGTCACCGTCGTTTAGCTTCATTCGTAAGCAATAAGCAATACCCCAGGAAGCAACAGCTAGAAAGGAGTCTAGGGCAAGTTTCGGGGAAGGAAAAGACAATGTCTTTGGTCACAGAAGAGATCAAGGCCAAGGCTGATGAGATCTACCATGGAGATGAAATCTGCCAGGAGAAATCAAAGCTATTGCTCACAGAAGTGGGTTTACCCAATGGGCTTCTGCCATTGCGTGACATCGAGGAATGTGGGATTGTGAGGGAAACAGGTTTTGTGTGGCTGAAGCAGAAGAAGAGTATAACCCACAAGTTTGAGAAGATTGGGAAGCTAGTGAGCTATGCGCCTGAAGTCACTGCCATCGCTGAGCCTAGCAAGATCAAGAGGCTGACTGGGGTCAAGACCAAGGAGCTCCTGGTTTGGATCACACTCAGTGACATCTATTTGGACGACCCACCAACTGGAAAGATCACTTTCCAAACTCCTGCAGGGCTCCACAGGTCCTTCCCTGTGTCAGCTTTTCAGATCGAAGATCCTAAAGAAGCCAAGGATGTTAAGGAAGCAAGCAAGGAAGTGGGTGCATCTGCTGTGGCAGTGAAGGAGGTTTGATCGACTTTTATTCTGTCAGCCGTGTCTTTGCTACCCACCTTTTAATGTATGTTGGCTCTTTATCGTCTTTACTGGCAATAAACTGAAGTTAAAAACCCCTTTAGAAGGAGTTCCATTGCTCAATTAACGTCACAGCCTTGCAGCTGCAGACATCAGTCATTGTGCGGACGGCACAAACACCTTTGTAATTTGTTTGATTATTACTTACTAGTTGTGGCTTTATGCCTTTATTATCACATATGCATACCCCTTTTGTTAACAGGTTTCTTCTTTAATTTTCATTCTTGGTTGAAAGGAGCGGGGTGACGCTGGCATCATGGTGATACCAGCCAATAATTGTTATCGGGCCGACATCTAAACGATTACGGTCTTCAACTTTCAAGCCAAAGTTTTCAATTTTGGAATCCAGCATATGGAAGAAAGCGAGCTTCACGAGATAGAAAGGGAATTGTGAACTAAAAGAAAGCCTTCGCAGCCTTAATAAATTTCTAAATTGAGAAAAGGAAAGTAACTAAGATTGGAGTCCTTGGATGAGACAGTATAGAACTTAGTAATGGTTTCAATCGATTGTTCGCTTTGCAAGTTGGTTCAGATGGCATGAGCCCTAACTAAGGCCGCTTTAATATTATGCCATGAGCCCCTTGAAAGAAAAAAAAGAAACCCTTCTGCGAGGGTTAGTCATAAACGTAGCATTAACATGTTGTTAGTTCGTCCAAGTTACAACAGTATGTTCATCAAGTCAAGAAACGGTCTAGACAAGGATCTAGGCAACTTGTCTATTTGCATAACCAGCCATTTGGATTGTAACACCGCTTGCTTTCGCAATAACAAACTTGGGATGCGGTTATAATGACCGAGAACCCTTTCAAGAACTAGTGCACTTTAGATCAAAATTACAACAGTATGTTCATCAAGTCAAGAAACGCTCTAAACAAGGATCTACGCAACTTGTCTATTTGCATAACCAGCCATTTGGATTGTAACCACTTGCTTTCGCAATAGCAAACTTGGGATGCGGTTATAATGACCGAGAACCCTTTCAAGAACTAGTGTACGTTAGATCAAAATTATCACTGCAAAGAAGCAAGCCAGAAGCCATCCTCATGTAGAAAGAAACTCCAGGATGGTCAATCCATTGGCACAAAATCAGTAACCCCTTTCTCGGTGCTTTATCATAGCAGTCCAAGGCACTTTGGACGATTCCAATTCTCAACGGATTCAGGAGAATGGCTTATGCTAGTTCAGTGAGAAAGTAACAGCCACAGTCGCACAATTGGTCATATAAGAAAGCCTTGGATACCTGAAATTTGCCACCACACGAGGCCAAGACGTGGATATGGACGTGGTTAGGATTCACCCTCTTGTACAGAAATGATGTACGTGCTCATGGCAAAAGTCTCAGGCTTCCTTCACAAAACAAAGCTGCAATGCCTGAGATCAAGTTACAGAAGTTAACTCCTAGTTTACAATTGTTGATCATTAGTATTGTACTAATGCCTTCAAATGAAAGCCTCATAAAGAATGGAGCCGCACTACAAATAAGCAACAATTAAAAATTATGTGGCTTACCCACTATAAGCCATGGAGTACATGGACCAAGTAACTTTCACGGACTGGGCTGCAGATCAAGTACTAGAAGCCCTTTTATTAACAACATCGTGAGCGTGTGTGACTGCACCTAGATGGAGATTCTTACCAGTATTTTCATGACTTACAGTAATTGGATACATGCTTATCATATTTACTTGGGGCTTTTCCTTTTCCATTTATGTTAAATGGCCTATATCCTTATTTGCAAAGTAAATAGCAATTTCCAGCATGGAACCAAAAAGTATGTCAGAACCCTATCAAACTCCCCAGGACAGTATCCAACTGAGCTCAACAATCAATTGGCTCCAAAAGTGATCCACTAAATGATTGGAACATGCAAACCATTTTCACCAAGTTTGTACACGTCACAGTTCTGTGGCCTTGTCTGCTTTTAAGTTTGATGATGTAATGAATGTGCATGACTTGCATTTATAACAGATAGTGTTTCCCAGCTGCCCAAACATTCTAAGCAAGAGCAGAACAAAATCATCACAGAAAAAATTGATTTCAAATGTCCAGACCATACCTTTGAAGGCAC
Organism: Ceriops tagal; assembly: GCA_021533255.1. Taxonomy (NCBI): domain Eukaryota; kingdom Viridiplantae; phylum Streptophyta; class Magnoliopsida; order Malpighiales; family Rhizophoraceae; genus Ceriops; species Ceriops tagal. Next base: position 113,850 of record CM038599.1, on the reverse strand, counting down.
GATCCATTTTCCATTTATAAAGTCCTGATGTGGTCTTAAATCAGCGTGCTCAAAAATCAATTCCTCCTTACTGTTCTTAAAGTAGACTGCGTATCTTGAATCATGATGAACCTTAGTGACCACACCTACCCACCAAGCATCATTATACAAGGCATCAACTTCTTCCATCAATTTAAAACAATCAACAACTAGAGTTTCTGGTGGAGAAGGCCTTATGTGCAGAATGTCTATCTCTTCCCTTAAAAAATCAGTGTCATCCTCCATTCTCAAGCTTTGATACTGAACAAGATACTTGTCCTTTCCAACTGCTTCAACAATAGTAGCAGCAAACCAAGCACCTTCAAAACCATCTTCATCACTGCTAACCTCCACTAGCATTCCCTTGCTAAACTTATTTTTCACTGCCATATCAACAACATTTGCACCAGCCCTGGTGGGTGCTTCCTTTGTTCCAGACTTCTGTTTCTTTACTTCCCCGAGCTTCACTTCGGATGAAGTTGTCTCACTCGCAGTCCTCTTGTGTGTCATCGTGTTGCCAGTTTTCCCTTGACTTGTAATATCCTGTAGCACATGATTAAAGAAGCTGATTATGTCGAGTAAGCAAGTTACCCCCAAGCAACTACCCATTATCAGGAGCAACCAAACAGCATTAATTATCTCGATGAAAATAGCATTTAACAGTAGAGAAAGAAAGGCTCTGCAAATCCAATCAACCAAAAATTTCCAGCTTAAGCTCGATGGATTAAGTTCCCCATCTCCCATCTCTAATAACACAAATATAGGGGATTGATCAGCCGAGGTCGTCAAAAAGGAACTGCAACAAGCTTTCAAATTGCATCTTCGTCATCATAACAGAAGCAGTTCATCACCCATTGCCATCAAGAACAGAATTCTTCTGAAGAATCAAACCGATAATTGAAAAAGCCATATTAAAGCAGCAATGCAAAATCACAGAGCTGAAACACACACACACACACACACACTCTTTCTCCTGATTTTGCTGGCAAATAGTTTCTTCATCGATTAGACCTTTTCAAGCTCTCATCTTTAACACTACAAGAACAAGTACCATCGAAGCAATTTCATTGAAATAATTCCAACAAAACAAAACGGACGAAAAGGCCCACAAAGACAAAATAGGGAGGGGAAAAAAAATATCCACAATCCAATCCCACCTCTTTTTCCCAGTCTGTCGTGGCCTCATTGTACTCCAGCAAAGGTGGCTTCCACTCCCCATTAACCCACTCCCTATGCAACCTCAAGTCGTCCTTTGCAAACACAATCTGCTCCTTCGAGCTCCTAAAGAAAACAGCGAACTTCCCGTTTCCACAATCCTCCGTGACCACACCTTCCCACCACCCATCGTTGCAGTAAGCGTCCACGGACTCGCTGAACTTGAACTTTCTGTTCTTTTCTCTGGGAGCCACGGGCCTCAACCGCACCGAATCAAGAACCTCTCGCAAGGGTTTGTTGCCGGACTCGTCGGCGAAGAGGGTATGGTATTGGACGAGGTATTTGACGGTGGGGTTCTTGGAGGAGGCGCGGCGGATGACGGTGCCCAAGAACCAGGAGCCAAGGAATCCCTCGTCGTCCGAGCTAATCTCCACGACGGAGCCCGGCTTGAAGGAGGGATCTTGCGGGGATCCGGTTTTGGAGTCGGATTTGGGTGCCATTTCTTGGGCTCAAGGATTTTGGAATGCCTTTTCTTTTCTTCTCCGTCCTGTGGGCGCGCAAATCTTTATTTTTATTTTTATTCTTTTTTTTGGCCAATTTACGCGACAGCCTTAAAAGAACCACAAACAAAAACAGTGGTTTGTTCACTCATCCTAATTTTTGTTTTTTGTTTTGTTTTGTTTTATTTATTTATTTATTTATAATTTCTGCATATGTCTGTTGGAGACAACGGGGCATCAGGAATTAATATTATTGCACAGGAATATTATATACATATACACATACACACACATACATAACATACATAGATGAAGCCCCCCCCCACCCCCCCAACTACAGACTGTTACAAATCCCAAACTGAGCATCTCATGGAACGGCAGGGCGCTCTCCACCCCCCCCCCCA
>CM038599.1:81021-103596 GCA_021533255.1 Ceriops tagal | reverse complement strand
TATATATATATATATATATATAAAGAACATGATATTGCTTTGGAAGTCTTTTGGCACTTTGCCACAACGACATAATTTACAGAATGCCCTGATAAATTTCACATGTGCCAAAGACGATGGTGAGTTTTTTCTCCGGTAACTTCAAACATCGTGGCGTCATCTGTATGATGCACATGGGCTGTCGTGTCATGTGTTGAGGGCAGGTCGCACAATCAATGGTGCGCGCGCGTGTGTCTGTGTATGTTACTTATGATCGCAATTTTTATTCTCTTATAATGCTGCAAGGTTTTCGTTTACGGTTTTTCTTGACACTCAAAAAAAAATATCATGCAACTCCCTCGTTAAAAGCAAAATATACGTTACTCAATTTATGTAAGCAGCATATCCATAACTGCATGCATGTGTTTAAGAGAATATCTTGCCTGATAAAAATTTCCCCACGGGGAGAGAAGCCTCGACAAGAAACCTGGCATCGTGATGTGATAGTTTGGGTTTTCTGTCAGCCAATCTCATTGATTGGGATTTAAAGCATAAATTAACAATAATTTATTGTACGGATTCTTTTTTTTTTTTATTTCAAACAAAGAGATAGGATAGGAGAAGAAATCAGAAAAAGATAATGTTAGAATAATTTATTTTTTATTAGATTTAAATTTTATTATATAAGAGATTTTAAAATATAATATTTAAAATTATAATATTTATATTTTTAATAATATTTAAATTATAAAATAAAATAATTTTTACAATTTAAATTTTAACTTAGAAACAAATTTTTTTGAGCAAAATATTTGAGTTTTTGTAATAATTTTAACTATTTTTCAAAAATTTTGTAAAAGGGAAGCATAATGACCTTCACCCTACCATTAGTACTTTTGTTTCATAGATAAATAATATCACTTAATTATTCAAATCTTAACTTAAGCAAGAGTTTGTTTAAAATGTTAGCTAATTGGTCCTTAATGTTATACTTTACTAATTTGATTTCTCTTATTTTTTGTGCTTTCACAAAATGAAATTTTACATTAAAATGTGTTATCCTCCTGTACTGTATAAGATTATTTGAAATGACAATAGTTAATTAGTTATTATAGAAAATCATGGTTGGTTTTATTTGTTTGAGGTTTAAGTCTGCATATATATTTCTGATCTAGATGACATGATTCACTATTAAGATTACTGCAATGTACTCAGTCTCAGTTGCGAATTTTGCAATTATGTTTTACTTCTTAAAACTCTAATTAAAAATGCCTTAACTAAAAGAAAATGTAAGTCTTGATGTGTTCTTTATATTTGTAAGTGATCTGCCCAATCACTATCTATGAATCTAACTAATTTAGTTATTGTATCTCTTTTAAACAAAACTCCCAAATCTGAATTTCCTTTGATGCACCTTGAGATTGCTTTAGTAGCTTTAAAATGTGTTTTCACACAAAAAGTGTATAAAACTAGACAACAGATTCATTGAATATATGATGTTTAGTATAGTGGTAGAGAGATTTAAGAGATGTTTAATAAGACTTCTGAATAGGATTTCATTTGCTTTTGAAGATTAATCTTGCTTGGAGAGCTTGATTCCTAATGGTAGGGGTATGAGAAAGCTTTTATAATTTAGCATATGATTGATATACTTGGTTTAATATATTAAGATGTCATGTTGAGATTGTTAAATTTCCAAACCTAGAAAGTAACTCATGCTACTTAGGTCAAACATGTCAAATCTGCTCTGTATAGTCCTTTTAAACTAAGTTATAAGCTTAAGTGAGTATCCAACTACCATCAAGTTATTTATATACACTAAAACATATAGAAAATTATGTTTTTCTCTATTAATATAGAAAGTAGCATTATTGTAACTTTTGTTGAAGCCTACATTGATTACATACTCATGGATCTTTGAGCACCAAGCTCTAAAAGCTTGCTTTAGTTCGTATAAAGTTCTTTTTAAAAGATAAATCTTATCTTCCTCTCCTAGTTTAATAAAGCTTTCAGGTTGATTAATATAAACTTGCTCTTTAATCTCACCATTTAAGAAGATTGACTTGATATTTAATTGAGTACATGTCAATTCTTTTGAATAACTAATGCAAGCAACAGCTTTATAGTGTCAAGTTTAGCTACAATAGAAAATGTGTTAGTCTAGTCCACTTTAAACTCCTCTGTAAAGTCTTTGGCTATAAGTTAAACTTTCAATTTGTTGATGGATTCATCTATATTGTACTTTGTTTTATAGATCCACTTCCTTACAATAATCTTCTTGCTTGTAAGTTTGGGAACCAAGGTCCAAATTTGATTTTTATGAATAGACCTAAACTCCTCCTGTATTGTAGCTTTTCATCCTATATGTTGTGTTACCTTTTGATAGTTGATAAGATCTAACTCAGCTCTAGTGGTTTGGTACCTTTGATTAGGAAGTCGTTTACATCATTTTCCATATTGTTGAATGTTTGAAGTTATGACTAAGCATTACATCTCTAATTTGAGGCATATTCAACAGTTGAATTTTGCCAATTCCACCTAGCATCCTTATGGAATATAAGATTTCTACAAATTGATACCTTTTATGTAGTAATATTAAAGACTTTATAGTTCAAATGCAACCAAAGTTCTCAAATGACTAAGTGATGACTTCTTATTATACTAAGTTTGGTATGGAGTAAAATTTGATAAAAACTTTAAAAGGTAATCTGTTTAGGAAATATATAACAGTTACTACACCTTCTGCTAGAATATCTTTGAAAGATTTTTCTTAATCAAATGCACCTTATCATCTCTACAATTGTTCTATCTTTTCTTTCACTCACCTCATTTTGTTAAGGTAAGTAAGGTGATGTCCACTGATGCTGGATCTCAAAGGCAATACATATAGACTAGAAGGAAGTTAATTTGTATTCCAAATCATTGTTAGTTCTAATAGTTTGAATCACATACTTAGTTTGCTTCTTTATCTGGGTTTTGAATTTTTGAAAAGTAACTGTCATATCTAACTTCGCTTTAAGAAAATAAATTCAACAATATTTGGTATAGTCATCAATGAAAGTGATGTAGTATCTACTGTCATTCAAGGAGCAAGTGTTCATTGGTCCGTAAACATCTAAGTGAACCAATTGAAGATATTTTTGTACTTTATTGACTTGATTAAGATGAAAAGGAAGCCTAGGTTACTTGCCCAATTGACACACATTGCATGATTTATCAGATTAATCAAAATTAGTTAGGCCAATGACTAATTGTTTTTCCTTAAGTGCTTGGATCCTTGTATGGTGAAAGTGGCCAAGTCTTTTGTACCAAAGGATTGCATTATCAATGGCAATAAGTAAGGCCAAATGCTGTATTTTATTTGCATCTAGGTGGAACCTTTTTCTATTCACAGCAACTGTGATCAATTTAGTGTTATCTGAATCACAAATGACACATGTTTGGTCTTTAAACAACAAAGAGAATTCATTTTCTATAAATTGACCTACACTAAGTAGGTTTTGATAAATGTGAGGAACAAATAGAGCATCAACTATAGCTTTATTAGTTGTACATATGGGCATCAAGGCTGAACCTTTCCCATGAACTTGCAATAGTTGGTCATTCCTAATTTTAACTTGGGTTTATACTACTTATAGCCTTTTTTCTTTTATTGTTGATATGCTCATCGGTCAATACATTGGTCTATGCTACTTTGTGTTGCATATGGCGGGATTCCCTCTAATAATCAAATAAGTGGTGGAATGGTAAGTTTTTGCATTGCCCTATAGGCATTCTAGCAAAATGGGTTTGCCACAAATTGGCCTTTTGCAGGAAGCAGCTCTATAGTAGATAAGGTAAGTTTAGTGCAAGGAACCAAGAGGCCGGACGCCAAATTTAAGGGTGGACTACTAACGTCATATTTACCCTTAATGCTTGTGTACAAGACATCAGAAATGTAGACTGCACTTGTTTGGTTAGTGCAGTTCTTGGTTAGGCGATAGTACTGGCCTATATAGGATTTAGGATGTCGTCCATATGAATGTTTTGGAATTTGACCTTTGATACAGAGCAATATCCTCCTTGCCATGTCTTCATCTGAACACTGTTGTTGGATTGCTTGATTGTAGAGTCACTCACCGTGATGTTAGATACACAGGCTCATGAATTGTGGATTCCAAGACTGCCAATGCTGCTTTGCCGATTCAAAGAAAATTTTCAATCAGGGCATGATTATAATCGAGTGCATTTTTTTAGTTGAAAAAACAGAAGAACAAATCGAAGGGTGTAACAGATTACAATGGTATAATAATATCTTACTTCTCATTCAAGGAAGGGGAAGTCCTGGTCTTAGAATTTGCCAGTGCTTACACTAAAATATTGAACTTTAAACTGTCTATAGCAGTCAATAGGCTGTTGTCCCTGCAATATGAATTTTTCAGGGATTGTAAAGAAGAGCCATATCATCAATGTATGAAGCATTAAAGGATTTCTTGGTACATCATAAGGAAGTCAATAGATTGAGAATTGAACTTAGGCCTTTCTTTGGAGCTGGGAGGCGCCTAACTTTTGTAAAACTTCTTTCTATTAATAGATCAAGTTATGTATTTGTTTGGCATATGTATATGTGTATGCATATTCTTGAATATAAAGAAGAAAGTGTACCTTATTCCATCGCTTGGACCACAAGTTATGTTCCTTCCATCGACATTGTAACAACCGGCTCCAATTGATACAGAGTCATCCCCTGAAAGAAGTTGAGACCAGGAAACAAATAGGAGCGATTGTTTTTTTTTTTTTTTTCCTTTTAAATCCCTCAAGTATATATATTCTGACGTTCGTGTTCTCTATGTGAATTCCATCTGTGTCGGGATTCTGAGCTGGTGATTTTATGTTAAGCATTTGTACATGAATGTTTTGACAATTGTCAAACCGGAAGTGCAACCTGGGACTGTTCTTTACTTGGAGCCCTTGGGACTGCCAGATTCGAGCTCATGAAAAACCTCATGGCCTGCATCATAGAACAGGGACAAATAATTCCAATGAAGTGCACTCTTGATCTGATGGCAATCCATTTATTGGTTCATTAGCATACTTATAACCAGGCTATCACAAGGACCAGGAAGTGTTGTTCCATTGATCCCCTGTTTTATTGCCATAATAGAGTTGCATATTCGTTAAGAGTTCTTGGGGACGCAGAAGGAAACTTGGCAACAAATACGTTGTCCAAAAGTCACATACCGTGTGAGTTTTGCAGGGTAAATCCCACCATTTCTTCCTTTTCCCATCAATGACACCACTCCCTAGCATTAGCATTCCATTGATATTGTGAAAGACCAGCCATTATCGCTTATTCACACTATTTGGCCGGGATTGGGGTACATTCGGTGCAAAACCAGCAAAAGAATAAAGTTTCAATTCCATCTGTTTTTCCATTCAAAATCCTAAAAATGAGACAAGTAAAAGCACTTGCACGGTTGGGTTCCTTTCGAAAATTTTCAGTTCTAGTACCCGAAACATAAGACCAGTTTTACAAGGGCCTGTGAATATAGTTTGGTTGTACCAGGAAACAGTATCCAACAGGAAAAATGAGAACTGACAATAAAGCAGTCTGGCAAGCAGTGTGCCAAGCCATCTTGAACTTTTGTGTATCATCTGCAATGCCATCACCAGTTGCACCACTGAAAACTGTGGTAAGATTATGAATGGAACTGGGAACTAGGGAGCTTGTATTATAACTTGGACTTGCAGCCTGAGGCGCATGAGCTGGGAGCAGTGAAATGTGAGAGACTGCCAGCAGCTTGTTTGATCTTGCGAGGCCACGAAATCTACCTTCAATGGAAGTAAAGACAAAACAAGAAAAGATGCCAAAAGCCAAAAGGAAAAATTGGGACATTGTCATGGTCGGCATTGTTGTAACTGAACAAGGGAATGAAGTGAAAATTTTATGCTTCTTATAGAACCAAAAGTTGCGGCTACTCCAGAGTAGGCCTTTTAACTTCACCGGGTGTGCCAAGTTCAAATACACTTCTGCAGCATTCAAAGAACCCAACTTGTTTGTTTACAGTTTTTGTAACTTTTTTCCCGATCGAAGATTGCAAGGATAAAGAACAGAGATTGCACCCACACCTCTAGAAGTTGAAACTTGGTATAGGGACTTTCCAGCATGTATTGTGACCACTCAAAGCACCAGACCAACTTGCAAGATAAGTTGGAATGGTTACGATGAAGAATCCACAGAATAACTGGCATTGAAGTCACTTTGTACTAGGAATCCTCAAGTGGAAGCTCTTTTGTGAGGCTCCCCTCTATGGGCCTTATAATATTAAAATAAAGTCATGAGACTGACCAATCCATTCAGAGGTCTGCTTTTCTGGTGAGAATGCGGCGGCGTCTGAGTAAGTATCTAACAGTTGGGTTCTGGTAAAAATCAGGACATTCGCCTTGTTTCAGTTACTTTGCTGTTCCTTTAATGTGATGGTGGTTGTTTCAAAACAACGAAGCTGAAAACTACTTCGAGTGTTAGCCCAGTGTGGGGCTGCCATTTCGAGGAGGGCATAAATGTAGCTTGAGTTAAGCACTGAGTAACAAAATAGCAGTGTTCACTTTCATAGGCTTAATGCTAATAAACATTGTATTGGTTCCCGAGTTCACTTGACAGCTTTCAGTGTTCCATAACAGCATGCCAATAAATTCCATCTGGCATTGCATTGGCCTTGAGCAAGAGGTCAACATATCTAACCAAGAAAATAGTGCAAGTATTCACCTTCTGCCATCACGGGGGAAGGAATTCATTCAAAGAGAGGCCTATCTCTGCATATGTCATGGGTCAAACCCAGAAGGCCCACTTCAACCAAACTTGCATAGAGGCTGCAACAAGCAACAATGAGGCTTAAGTCAATATTATTTTTGATCATCGAGGAGTAATCACCAACAAAATTGTAAAAATGTTCTTACAATGAGTGATAATGAAGCCACCAGATAATAACATTAGCAACATTGTAGAGACACCAGCTGTCATGGAAAGAACGCTGGTCTGGAAGACTGAGCCCAGGAATCGGAATGAGGATGATGATGCCTAGTGCATACTAAAAAAGATAAGGAATTGACAGAAGAACCTAAAATAACAATAATGAAATCATGTTTGAAGGTCAGAATCCAAGGCAAGTGAAGAATTTATTCAGGCAACTATGAAGACTTGAGCAAAGAATCTACTTAGACAACTAATTCTGGTACAATGTAGACATGTAATCCACAATATTTATGAAGCGTAATGAGAACAAGAAAGTCCTTAGAATTTACAAGTAACAAATGTAACTTCTATGACATATAAAAACAATGAGATGCAGATCTAAGACAAGCCTGTTCAAGTGCAACTCACTTCTGGACCTCAGGAGTGTAGCCGATGACATAGTAAGTGAGACATGTCCAAACAAGAGATTGCCAAATGGAAAGAGGAATTTTGATTAGACAGTTGGAAATTGCGTAAGCCCAGGCTAGGTAAAAGCACATAGCCCTTTGTTTGTGAAACACTGGAAGCCTTGCAACAGTCATGGATGCCTCCGGAAACCCATCAACTAGCAGAGTGATAAGTGAAAAAAATAGGGAGCCCATATAGTAAGTAGCATAAAAAATATTGATTTTCATCTGAGTCCACAGAAAGATAGTCATGGTGATGACTCCAAGACTGCTAAGCTGTAGATGCAAAATTTTGCACGAATCTCAATAATAATAATTGTTTTGTAATTGGCCTAGAAATTGCATTCATGACCTGAAATGTTCTGAACACGTAGAGAGACGAATTCCTTCTGAAAAAAATAATAAGTTCCCTTGACATGCAAGCTTTGAAGAGTTGCCATTTGGAAACAGAATACATACTAAAGGAAATTGCAATTGGGTGGCTTCTTGACTTATCATATGGTACCGAGAGATCCTTGCATAGGTTTTTCTCCAAAGAAGATTCCATGAATTTTCTATGGAAAATCTCAACTGAAACATAACTGTAAGGCACTTCATTATGGTACCAGTATTGAGCTTGATCTTTTCTAGACAGAACCTGCACGAGCCAACGGATGAAGATAATTCAGCCAGAAGTAAAAATCAAAGTAACGGAAATTTGAAACTGAAAAAACCAGTTTTGGTGCACTAACCTCTTGCACAAAGTCTGCAGTCATTTTCCTGTTGGGACACTAGAACCCACAATCCTCAAAGAAGTCTAAAATCTGATTGCAGGGGCCGTGATACACAATCCTCCCTTCTGACATCAAAACAATGTCATCAAAGAGATCAAAGGCCTCCAGTGCAGGCTGAAGAAGTGAAACCAATACTGTAGCATTGGTGATATGCACTAGCTGTTGAACGCAAGCAACAACTTGAAAGGAAGTGAAACCATCTAGGCCATCAGTTATTTGATCCATGAACAAGGCTTTTTTTGAACCAACAGTCGTTTCTCCTGCAAAGTATAAATTTGATCCCAATCAAAAAGCTGAAGCTGGAACCATTTATTGCATCAATGTATATATTATTGCAACATAGAGAGTGCATTCCGCAACATCAAATGCCTGTTTTATTAGTATTACCTGTTGTCAATCTCCGTTTCTGACCACCAGAGATGCCACCTCTCAGAGCATCTCCAACTTGACTGTTAGAACAGCTATCAAGTCCAAGAATCTGAGAACTCAAGCAGAAGAGAAACTAGTAACCAATTCCACAACCATGTGAAATACTTGGAACTAGTTTAACTTTTTTATTTTTGGGTCCTAAAAGAGAATGACTGTTAATGTGTAGACTGTCTGAAGTGATGTTTCTTGTCCTTCCATAGCGATTGCCTGTCAGAACGGTTTTATTTAATTGTGCAACAAACAATCCAATGTCGAAAAATGAATCTAACAGCATACAGTGATATGGTGCAGCTTGGTAAGCAAGTCCCATTAAGCAACTAAACTTCGGAGAAAAGAAGGGGCCCTAGATAACCCTATAGTCATGAAGACAAGCATATGCAGTAATTGTTTTATGATGCATATTATGACACAAGAACATTCAGTTATGGGTAACAATTTTCTTAGCCAATAATCTAAATGCAACCCAAGATAATTTACTTGTACTATGCATCAAATTGAGTCCTCAGAACCTTTTTCCAGCAAAGTCTTTAATTGGTATTTTTATGTAATGAATGAAATGATTAGATTAATGGTGTAATGGACAAGTAGATGCCTAAGATACCTTCATGTAAGCATCGATGTCAGAATCTAGAATGATTCCTGCCTCCTTCTCCCTTCGACTGACCTCCATCACAATTTCTTCAAAGGAAAGTTTGACAAAAGATTGTTGTTACCATCATCTCTGGCAATGCATCTTTGCTGAGATAATTAAAATGCTGCAACTCCAATATGTACCTGATCTGAATCCAACACCATGACAGCGGGCAGCAAAATCAATTGTCTCCTTGACAGTCATTTCTGGAAAATGCAGGTCATTCTGGCTGATGTAAGCACATGTTTTCTGAGGAACAAATTCTTCTATTCTATAACCATTTTAAGTGAGTTCCCCAGTGCCCTATAATTGGTGAACGGAGCAGACAAAATGAGTAAATTTCAGATTGAGGCAGATCCTAAATGGACAACTGACGACAAGACTCTGTGCTAAATGCTCCAAATAGCCTCCAACTGCACCCATTACGTTATTTGGTCTGCACAATAGGCTTAGCATATGATGCCAGAGAAAAAAGGGGAAGCATGTGCACAACCTTGGCAGATTGGTTAAGATTTCCCGAGAGTGCCTTGAGGAGGGAGGTTTTCCCACAATCGGGGGGCCCAAGCAGCAGAGTTAACCTGCAATAACATTAATTGCAGTTGTGATTCATAAAGAAACTTGTCGTACAAAGAGAGACTAAGGAAGATTTCAAGAAATAGAAAGATTTAGTTGGTTGCTTGGTGCATACTGAAAGAAAGGTGTAGCAGTGGCTAAATGTATAATCTGCTACAATCGGTAGCTACAGTTTCTTGTTCGCGTATGGAGCAAGTGGTTGTGCACAACCTCTGGCTCAAATATTAAGACGAAGTTGACTAGAATCTCAATTTTCCAATAATGATGATATGTAAGGGTTGAACCAGAAAAGACCCAAAAAGGGAAAAAGAATTGCTAACATGGCCTTCAAGGCCTACATTCCCGGTTTGATGACACCGCTAACATCATTAAGAATTGTCATCTTGGCTTTATCTGATGTAATACCCAGAATACTGGTTAAGCTCTGCAGGGAAAGCAAACGACGTATGACACCAATAAAACCGCGGGATATTAGAGAACACAACCTTCATCCTCACTATCAATTTTATAGGGAGAAGTTATATGACAGTGGTTGCATAAGTATGACAAAATGAATACTCCTCTGCCTTTCTGATGTGTGTCTACGGTATGCATTATGTTATCCACCTCTTTGAAGAACACGAGGCACATAAAGAAACTGTGCTTGTGATTGAATTTCAGTGTTGGGATGGGCTTTCCACGAAAAATCTCACATTCTGCCACCACAAATAAATTTTGGTACCTTACCTCTAGGGTAGGCCATTGCACTCCAACACTTGACACAAAAAATTTATTCAAAAAAGAAAAAAAAGAAAGAAAAGGAAAGAACATTGACCACATATTTAAACACTTATTAGTCATGCAATGGGGGCAACTACAACTAGGAGACTTAAATAATAATTACCTGTTAATTCGATTCTTGATGTTGCGCAACAGGCGATGGTTGTCAGTCGGAATATGTTTGATGAGCCTCCTTATGAGAAGGCGGCGTCGTGAATATCCAAGCTTGGTCACATCAATTACTCCATGGACTCTGCAGCCGCCGCCACCACCACTAGCACTGCCACCGTCGTCCTCGCGTACATCTACAGTAAGTAAAGCCAACCTTACACGTTTATGAGTGGGCAGTCTCTGGATGGGCGACCATTGAAGCGCGCGCATTCAACATCGTCGTCGCCGTCATCATCATCATCATCGTTATCGTGGCCATCACCACGTGAACCCGCTTCCGAACGGGATTGGAGGCGTTGGCTGCCTCTGGCTGTGGCCGATGATTTCCTGCTGCTGCCGTGGGGCTGAAACGATAAATTTCGTACACTCCTTTTTATTTCTTCGTCCAACTCTGCTCTAAGCGGCACGGCAGCATCTGAACCGAATGTCTCCGACATTTTTTCTTTCGGGGGGGGGGGGGGGGAGGAGAATGTATGAAGCAAGCAAAGCTTCAGATGTACTCATGCATGCACACACGCACGCACAGGGGGAAGGGAGCAACCCGAGGATTCCATTATGCAACGCATATCTATATGTGTGTGTGTGTGCGCGTGTGTGTGTGTGTGTGCGTGCAGGTATACATATATGTAGTAGTCTCATCCCATCGCTGGAGGCCAGGCCGGGCAGGTACATTTTGGGGTGGAATAGGGGAGGCACCGTAGGTGCGATCAGAAATCAGTTTGGATTTAAACAGCTCCTCTTTCCTTTCCCCTTCACTTATGTGTGGGTGGGGGGTTTTTTTTTGTTTTTTTTTTTTCCCGCCAGCCCAATGGTATCTTCATCAAGTGCTCTCCTTAATGGCATCTTGTATCGTTAACTTGAATAAATTTAAAAAAAAAAAAAAAAAAAAAAAGAAGAAGAAAAATAAAAATCGCAAAGGCAGTGTGAAAAGGTAAGTTGGAGGCGTGGCGTGGGTTAACGTGCATTTAAAAGAGCTGTCTTGGTCTATCTCTGTTTTCAACGTTAAACATTAAAAATACGGGGGGAACAAAAATTGTTTGTACTTTGTAATGCAGTTGAGGAGCTTGAAAAACCGGTTTTTCCCTTCCGGCTTTCCTCTCTCTCTCCCTCTCTCTCTCTTTCTCTGAATCCCAACCATAGAGGAGAGGCGTGGCTTGTTTAGATTAGGCATAAACTAAAATAAAAGATCCACGTAGTGCTCGAGGAAACAGATGGTTTACTTCACCAAATAAGCGAAAACAGAAGATGGATTGCAACTGCATGCACACGAGTAACCCCTCCGCTCCCCCTCCTTTCCCACCCCACCAAGCTCTTACCATATCAAACATCATGATAGTTCAACGGTTTGATTCTCCTGCCGCCAGGGGGGGTGGAGGGAAGAGGGTTGGGATAGGACAGCGCGGCCACGTGCACTAGCACCTTGCACAAGGCTTGCAGACATTTTCGTGCTGTGACCCACACAATCTTCGAACAAATCTAAAATCTGATTTTGCACGGACCATGATATACAATATTCCCTTCTGACATCATGACAATTGCTTAAGAGAGAGATCATCAGTGTGCTGGCTGGCTGAAGAACTGGTGATATCCACCGGCTGTTGAAAGCGAGCAACAACTCGAAAGTATGAGTAACCATCTGTGCCATCCGTCATTCAATACATGCGCGATGCCACACCAATGGTCGTTTCTCTCACAAAGTACAAACTTCATCCCAATCAGAAACTCTAAAAATGAGTATTAAATCAGATATTTGAAGATATTCGCAAAATGACACGAAATCCCCAAACATAAAATATTTTGGAGAAACATACATCAATGAAGATAGAGCAGTTTGTCATAGGTCCTGCTGTGCAGCATGTAGGGCTACAATACAGGGAGAGAGTGCACAGAGACATCACGCGTACCCAATTTGAGACTTTGGCAAGCATTACCAAGCAACGTTTCTGAATCTGTTTTCACATAAAATCACGACTTGATACAACAAAACTACATTCAAAATAAAATGAGAAATAAATAGGGTTCCGTGGTGGGCCAACACATGGTTGCTCTATTCTATTGCACTTCTCACCAAATCATAACCCAAGAAAAGGGCATTGCTTTCTTGCATACTCCGGTATCAATTTAGCCAATGTCTCCCCAGCCACCCCCTTCAATTCTATATATGCAATTCAGCAGCAGCAAGTCAAAAAACCATACGGTAAGAGCATAACCTTTAGAAACAGAACATAACCATTATAGACCTGGCTGCAAAGAGAATGCCTTTTCAATTCGTACCATGGGATTTGAAATTAAATAGTGGAGGAAGAAAACGTCCATTTGGCAGGCGGGTGTTAGGATCACGTAGCTCGTCAAAGAAGGGGTGGATCAAGGCATCCAACTGCAATTGAAAGACAAGTGTAAGGTTCTAAACCTCAAATGAACGAAAGAATTGACATCTGACATGCACATTTTTCACCCTTAACATTTGGTGAAAATTTGACTGTTGCTATAAAACAGGATGCCACTGCAGATCGAGATATCATGTCAGAATACCTAACAGCAGACAGGCAACACCTAAATCCGATGGCTAACTCTGGAAAGGGAAAGAGGGACACCCAAAGGTTCTTTCAAACCACAAAAATATACTTGTAGCAAGCAGCAAAAGATTATGTAGAACTCACAGCAGTGCACCGTAGGTTAGGAGAGTATTGCAGCAGTCTTGAAACCAGATCCACGGCTTCAGGAGGCATACGCCTGTGGAATATCTAAGAAGGGAAAAATGCTGTCAGTGGATGATCATATAGAATGCAAAATGCATCCTTCTCACATTTCTAATACCTTGTGCCAAGGGTGAGCTTTAATCTGAGGGAATTTGTACTCCGTATAGTTTGGGTTCATGCATTTAATTTCCTCTCTTGTTGGAGTTCCCAAGACCTGAAAACCAACAACACTGATGGTTGTATTACAAGGAAAAAATAAAGAACCACCTAACAATTCTCAAGAGAATGTACGCATCACCCTGAATACAAGAGTGATTTCCCCACCACCATTATGAATATAAAGATGAACTAACAAATTTCTCAAGGACTGAAAAGCTTAGACACCAAATTACCTTGATAATCTCAACAAGCTGGTCAACTCCACTCTCACCAGGAAACAGAGGCTGACATGAATAATATAATATTTAGGTAAATAAGAATATAAATATACAGAAACATAATTAAGCATCTATTCAAGCTTCCCACCTGCCCAAGCAGCAGTTCAGCCAGCACACAACCAGCAGACCAGATGTCAATAGCCGTTGAGTACTCAGTTGCTCCAAATATGAGTTCTGGTGCTCTGTAATACCTTGAGCAGATGTATGATATATTTGGTTCCCCTTTCACCTGTCAAAATAAAGTATCAAGCAACCCAACTGGAATCTAACCAACCACTTAATGCTATTCCTACCAAAGAAAACAAAGCTCAATACATACCAAGACTTTTGCACTCCCAAAATCACATAATTTAACCTGGTGAGTATGTGGATTCACCTGCAACATGGAATCAAAACATCATGTGAACAGAACAAAGGTTGTGCAGTTATTTTGTGCAAACATTAACTGCCATAGAGAAATTGATTTGCTGATTTGACAATTGTTTCCCATAAACATTATTTTTACATTGCCATCCACCTTAACTAGAACTGAAATACAAGGTTTCCCACCGCTTTTCCCAAATAACAAAAGACAATATAATTTTTATTTTTTGGGAAAGAACTTATGAATGACCAGTGCTGGACAAGGCCAGTAAATTTAGCAATATTTATAATCCTGTCAAAGCACAAGTGATCATACCAAAAGATTTTGAGGTTTAATGTCTCTATGACACACTCCAATAGCACGATGGATGTATGACAATGCCCTGAAGATCTGCCACATATCAACAATAAGTCAGTATCTTACCATGTTATTCCATCAGATAATTCTTTCAAGAAGTCGCAATTGCCAGCACTAGGATGAGACAAGCTTCCATCAACTTAAAGGCCAAATGACAAATAGGAGAACAAGGTAGAGTAAAATGCATGAAGACATTGTTGCAGTAAAACTTCATATCATATCCCCAAAATGCAAAACAATTAAACACTGAAACTAATATCGTGACTACCAAGGAAACAAGATATCCGCACCTGGTAGGCATAAAGTTTCACATATATCAGTGGCATCCTCTGGTTCAACTTGTTGTAGTGTTTAACCACACGATGAACAGTTTCAGGGACATACTCAAGAACCAGATTAAGATAAAGCTCATCCTTTTCAGTCGTTGAAAAGAAGCAATGCTTTAAAGAGATGATATTTGGGTGGTCAAGAAAACGCATTGTTTGCAGTTCACGGTTCTTGTACCTCTTGTCTTGAAGAACTTTCTTTATGGCAACAGTTTCACCTGTCTCTAAGCATTTTGCCTTACTCCAAATACAAAAATATAAATCAGAGTGATGGTAATTGGGGACAATCTGAAAACATATATTAGTGCAATTGGATTGTTCCCATTCAATTTCAACAGCATACCTGAAAAACAACCCCAAAGGATCCATGGCCAACAACACGCTCAGCCATGTAGCTTATAGTCTGAAGTAAGAGTATAAGCTAGCATCAGAATAAAATAAGATTGACAAAAGATAACTCTAGAGGGACAAATTCTGAGATACTCCTAACCTTCAGGGCATGCGAATGACACACATGCACATACATGTATCAATATATCTACAACTCATGGATAAAAGAAGAACCATGCATAAACATATCATTATGGAAGGACCTTTTACCATCAAGGTACAAAACAAAAAAACTAGATAAATGGTTGCATTCATTTTACAACTCCTTCAAACTACATGTTAGAGCTTCATATCCAACAAATGGTCCACAGCCTTTGGTATCCTAACAGATCTGACGGGATGAAGCAGATAACATAACCTTCTTTGGCTGGCCATTTCTACCACCAATTGTTGTAACAATAATATGACCCGTCTCTGTGCCATTACCATCAACTACTGTTGCTTCCATTTCCTACAACACAGGAAGATATAAGCCTAGAGATGTGTTCAAAACCAATCAACAAGAAGCAAAGGAAGAAAAACTAATCAAGTAAACTTAGATGTGCTAAATTAATAAAATACTCACTTTGTCATCTCTAATCTTCATATCATTCATCTCCTCAGGTAATCTATCCACACCAATAGTATGTATACTGGCTTCTCTCAAACTAGAAGCAGGAGGCACACCCACAGAAGCCATTTGTTGGACAAGAAAGATGTCCCAATGTTCTTATAAGCACACCTTACCAGAACCAGACATTTACCTGCAGCAATAAAAAGCTATCAACAACCTCAACTCCCAGGTTAAATTGCACAACATACAAGATATCCTCAGTTGAATTCACCACAATGAATCCAGCATCACAAATTAACAGACAAACTCAAACAAACCCACGAATGAAATTACCCAAACTATTTACGCAACTTTTTTTTTTTTCATCTCCTTCCGCTTCTCAACTTGGAAAGTGCAACTCATATGAAACACAATTCCAAGAAGCAGAATTTCAGAAACAATAGCTATGGATATAATTCGTGGGATTTTGAATCAGTAATCAAAATTTGTAAAAAGTGGGAGACTTTCGCAAAGAAAAGTTACGGGTTTTTCAATTTAAGTCATATCAGGATCAACAAACAAATCAAAAACAAGCGTGCGAGACATTATGCAGCCAATGAAGCCAACAAAAGGCTTTTGACTACCAGAAGAGACATAAAGCCCAAATCTTCTACCGTGTACACACAGCCAATTTCCTCACAATCAATTCTCCAACCAAAAAAAAAAAAGTATTAAATCGACGATCCGATGGAAAGGAAAGGCCCAGCCCAAGATTTTCCACAATATCAACCCTAAAACAAAACGCTTCAAAATCCAAGCACAACCTCTTGATGAAAAAGAAAAAGAAAAGAAACAAACAAACAAAGGGGCATCCAGGTCGCCAAATAACAGAAAACCCAAATCACCACATGCTTAAAGAAGAACCGAGCCCCATAAGATCCCACCCGATCTAAACCCAGAAACAAAATCGTAAAATTTATCCCAGAAAAAAAAAAAAAAGAATAATTGTGAGGAGAAAAATTACCACTATATTTCTACCATTTAAAAAAAAAAATTAAAACTTGACTGACGTGACAGGGCATCGGATGTCTACAGACAAACATAAACCGATCAAACCAGAAAATTCTGTCCCTGGATACAAAGGAGGAGACGCCGCAACGATGTCGTTTTAGAAAGCACAGTATCAGACGGTACGAAGAGGAAGAGTGGATGACAGATCCATTTTTGTGAATTTATATGTCTGAAGGGTTCGACTTTCTTTCTCTTTGTTTGCGTTCTTCTCTCTCTCTCTCTCTTTTTTAATTTTATTTTCTTCGTTTTTTTAATTTTTTTTCCTTTCTTTCATTTTTTATATGGGTGTTATGCTTTAATGTACTGTGACAGTAAAAACATGAACACTAAAATATGAACTTTTTTGTGGGAGAGGCTGGGGGGGGGGGGGGGAGAGTTTAGGCGGCCTTTAATAGAGGAACCCGATTTTGATACAAATGTCAACTGCACGCCCACTCCATAATGTGGCCTTTTCGAGGGCTGTGTGGCACCTGGTATTCAACAAAATTCGACCGTGTGATAGCTTTGTGGAGGCAGTAACCGAATTAAAATAAAATAAATAAATAAATATATATATATATATATATATATATATATATATTTACATATAACAGGCATAAACAATTTTCTAATCGAAACTTGGTTTTTGTTTTATCTCAATGAGTTTGGAACTTAAGCATAACCAAGGAGAATAAAGTTAGAAAGTGTCGAACCAAGAGACAGGAGAAACGTTTCAAACTTGGAATGGAACGGAAAGCTAATTCTAGTTGAGTGCCTCGGCCGATTTGGAACAAACTGCAAATTACATTCCAAATCTACTCCCTCTCCCCCTCGAAAAAACAAGCCCCGTTAATTCAATTCAGCACAGCCACGTAGAAACCAGCCCCCCCCCCCCGGTGGGAGGGGTATTATGGGTTGAGCCCAAGTAGCAGTTCCCAATCAACTGGTGGCCAACATTGAAGACTGGCACTGATGATGCGGAGAAATTCACCAGCCTGGTGAATGTAAAATAGAAAAAAGGATCGAGGCAGTGCAGACAATCCTTGCAGTGGCATCTTCAATTCGACCGTTAAAGTTACATCAGCGGTGAATAATTGAGGCCCTTCGCACCGCCAGCATACCAAGTTTTTGATGCTGCGTAACTCCTTGGATGGACACCACTACCATTACCTTTTATACTAGTTCGGATGATCCCTTGGATGAGAATGAAACATTCCAGTGAAGCTCTGCTTTGTGACGTGGACAGATAACACTCAGGTTTAGTTTATTCGAGTGAAAGTTCTCCTAGAAAAGGGAATTAAGCTATAGAAAGCGCCTTGCTTTCACAAAAGGAGTCTGACAGCTCTCTATGATAAAAAGCTCAAACGTTCCAAGGCCACTACAGTAGCCAAGGATCAGAAGATAATGGGTATGACTGAACATTCAGAACTACAATTAGCCGCCAATTCTAAGGCAAGGTTAGAGAACTGCATTCTGCGCCAGCAATTGCTACTACTAGCTAAACCACCACATTGTAAAAATTACTTTAAAAAGGAAAAAAAAAAAAAAACACACACACACACACACAAACAATTGAAACACACTAAGTTCCCTTTCACGTTTATCTATGCTTCATGCGCTTGGGCAAACTGCTATTGGGAGGGGCTCGAGACTTCCCAAAAGCCTTCATCTTCCTTCTAGTCCTCTCCTCCTCACTGTCTGACTCAACCCCCTTCTCCCTGTCTGCATTGCTTGCTTCCCTCTCCAATTCCTCCCATGTCATACCCTTTTCTTCCTCCGAATCATCCTCTGAATCCTCCTCCTCCTCCTCCTCCTCAGACTCCACCAGTGATGCACTGTCAGAGTCATCATCATCCGAGTCAGATTCTGGTTCTGCATCCGATGGCTCATAACCTTGGTCTGACTCCTCTGTGTTCTCAGACTCTGAATCACTAGCCTCCAAATTCAAAAATTCCCAGCCCCCACCATTAATGAAGCTCTGAGGATCATCAGTGATTGCCTTCAGTATTGGCCGCCAATTCAGATTCAACCTGCTCTCATAATACTTGATGTCTGTTGTGTCAAGCCATTCCTTGATGCCATCGAGTGATGTTGATGGAATAGAATCAATCCTAAGGACATCCCGCTTGAAGTCCTTAAACACGATGGTCATATCAAAGTTCTTCTGACCAAGGCCAACTCTCTCTAGGTTAACAATCTCAATCTCACTCAGGCTTACAACAAGGAAAGGAGTCTCAATCAGCTCAACCAGGCAACTAGAAGTTGGGACAATGAAACATGAAGCTTTGAAAGGCACCCCATGGAAGCCAAGCTCTCTCAAAGGCTGATCAAACTCAAGGTCCAGTCCACTAAATTGGGGCTGGCTCCAAAGATCATTCACTCGGTTCACAAAGCTTTGAAAATCCATATTGATCTTATTCTTCCTATCCCTCTCCCGTTGCTCTTCTTCAATCTCATCTGGGTCATAGGCAGACCTCCTTGAACCCCCAATAGTTTGCACAGAATCCATCACCTCAACATAGAACTGCACGTCTTTGGTCTTCTTGTTTCCAACCATTATATGATTGTGAAGATGAAAGTGAAGGAGAGTAATCATCTCCTTTTCTGCAGGCTGGAAAAATGCATGTTTGATGTTAGCAAACATAATATCCACCCGCTCTTCAGCTCTACTTGTAGCATATCGGAACCCATTCACATGAGCTTCTAAAATACCCGGCTGCTTTCTTCCACGACCACCAAAAGGAGGACGGATCCAGAGTTCAGCCAGCCTTATTGGCCTGAACCTGTTTCCAGCAAGCTGAAGTTTTTCCTGCATAACCAAGGTTGCCCTCTCTGCTCTCTCAGATTCCCGGGCCATAACATGTCGTCTAAGTGTCTTAATCAGTTGTACCACTTCACTTATGTGCCTTGGGTCCTTGGAACGGAAGGAAACCTCCTTCAGATAAATAGAGCCCTGAAACTTCAGAGAGTTTGCATCATGAGGATTAAAAGGGGTCCCAGGAACATTAAATATTATCCGGATGTAACAATTTCGGTTGGTGTCCTGCTGGCTGGATACTGTTCTTATTGTAGCAACATGGAAAGGCACCATACTGCCATATATAGGCAAAAGCACTGCCTCATTCTTCTGGTCTATCTGAATCATCAAATCTCTTGAAGGGGGAATATCATTTACATTCTTGTAGGCAATCAAATCAGTTGAAGTCTTTGCAGCAGTGCGACTGTCCCCTGCTGCACTCCCTCCACCAGCAAGTCGCCGAGCAGTTTCCTCATTCTTTTGACGGGCAAGTTCTGCCTGGTGCTGCCTCCGGAGTTCCTCCTTTGAAACCTCTCCATTATCAGATCTTAGTGTAGTCTTAGACATCAAAGCCTCTGTACCATTTGCCTCCCTTTTAACCTTAGCCTTTAATTCTTCTTCCTCATCTTCATTAAATGAGTAAGCAACATCCTTCATAGACTTAGAGCTCTTTGAAGTCACCACATCAGGATTCTGTTCACCTACAAGGACTGTGTCTGAAAGTAACAGAGAAAAGTTCCGGATCTTTGGGCTATTGGTCTGATTTTGTAAGTTCTGGAAACCAAGTGATACATTAAAAACCATTCTTGGCTTCACCAAGCGACCATTCTTGGCATTAATATTCAGTCCTGATTCACGAAACTCAAGACCCATGCCTGTTCCAGCAGATTTTGTCAAATTTGGAACCAGTTCAGGAGCCTCTTTCTCAACCACTGATAGGGCTGCTTGATATGCTAAACTGACTTTATTCCCAGGCTTCAATGCACCAATTGCCGCATCATGGGCCTTCAAGAGAACCTCATAAGCCTTACTCTGAAAGGGATTGGCATCAATCAAAAATGTCCTGGCCAAATTCGAGCAATAATTTTTATATCGAGATCCAACTGCACATATGATCACACTAGCAGAATCATAGTACAGGTACTCATCATTGCTGGTGGCACTAGGTCTAAGGTCAAACTCTCCTCCACTCTGAAAAATTGGGGGATAACATATATCAACAACATCTGCCTTCAACTTTGCCTTAGCTCTAGCAGGTTCCATGATGGCTTTCTCTGCCTCATCCATCAACGAAGAATGGGCAATCTTTTTCTCCTCATCAATAACATTCTCAAGCCTTGGAACAACAACATTGTTCATCACACTGAAACTCAAGTAAGCAGCTTTCTTCACATTCATGAGCTCATCAGCATCCTTAACACCAAAAAGATCAGTTAAACCATTAGTTATGTCAGTGAGTTGGAAGCCAGCATTCTTTAGTTTATCAGCCCAAGTTTCCAAAAGTTTCCCTTCGGGAGCCTCCCTAGCTATGTGTCCAATGATGGGAGTATCCCGGTCATCAGCCTTTGATCGAGCACGGATTGCACGAAATATAGCTTCCATTAGAGAAGTCCCATCATCCCCTTTCGCTTTGACATGCATCACAACATCAATGCCCAATGCTTCCTGAGCAGGTCTTCTCACAACATCAAGCACAGATGTTTTCTTCTGGCCACCCAAGATATGAATTTGCTTCCTCATGAAGATCATTATCGTCTCTGGAAACTCGTAGGAAAAGAACCAAAGGTTCAGTGCAGAGGATTTCAGGTATCGCAAATCTTCTGAAGGAGGTGGCGTTGCTATTGCAAGGACATCTGAAGAAGCCCACAGGTCACTATTGTGATCATTCCAATGCGAATAAAGGGCCTTGAGCCGCAATTTAAACTTTTCTACATCAATAGTATAAGCAGTCCTAGCTCCATTGGGAGGTTGACCAGTTGCATTTTGATGTTCACCCATTGGATCCAAAGTGGATCTGCAACCATTAAGTACAATCAGGATCAGCAAGAAAGCAAACAAGCAAAAAAAAAAAAAAAGAAAAAAAAGAAAAGTCATGAACCACTTGGGCAATTCCCAACTCGGTGCAAGCTGCTATTTTATTTGAAGCTGCTCTCAAAGGCTGGACTTTCTTCTCTACAATTCGTTCACATAACTAAGAGCGTTACAGTAGACAATCATGTAAGGTGTCAAGTGTGTCAACACCATGTGGGAGATGAAGCTCCACATAGGACTTTCAGAAGGGCGCAATGCTAATAATAATAAGGAGAAGAAAAAAAAAAACCCTAAAATTTTTCGAGTTTGTTGGAAACGATAAAACAAGAATACTCCGAGATATCAAAAGAACAATCTAATACAGTAGCAAATTAGGTTTTTTTCTCGGGAATCGAGAACACACGCACACATATATAAATATAGAGAGATTTGGATCCACGAATTAGGGTTCGAGAGAAACACCTACTCTCGGGATGCGAGTCTCAGAAACCAAAATCTGCTCAAGGGATTGAGTGCAATTGAAATCCCTCCCCACTCTGAATCAATTTTATGCTTCGTTAACGGAAAATTATAAAGAAATCGTTTTTTCTTATATATACATTTAAGATATATATATATATATAGAGAGAGAGAGAGAGAGAGGACTAGGGTTGGGTTTTTTTTTTGTTTTGTTAGGTTACCTTGCTGGGCTTCGAGAGACGAATCCACCCCCAAAATGTGAATGGCAGCAAAATCGTTGAAGCAACTCGACGCACTTAATTTATAACCGATGACAAGAGAAGTTTTGCGGACAT
Source organism: Ceriops tagal (assembly GCA_021533255.1). Taxonomy (NCBI): domain Eukaryota; kingdom Viridiplantae; phylum Streptophyta; class Magnoliopsida; order Malpighiales; family Rhizophoraceae; genus Ceriops; species Ceriops tagal. The sequence goes on along the minus strand of CM038599.1, from coordinate 81,106 downwards.
ACGCAGCGGCTGCGAAGAGCAAAGAAAGTAAAGAACGCCAGGGAGTTGGTAGAGAGCCGAGAGAGAGAGAGAGAGAGAGAGAGAG
>CM038599.1:17768-75162 GCA_021533255.1 Ceriops tagal | reverse complement strand
AAAATAGCTCAGAACATGTACAAAATAAGAAAGTAGTACCTGTGTGTCCCCTCTATACAATATCCCAGAAGACGAACCAAATTCTTGTGGCGCACATGACCAATAGCCTCAACTTCCACCCTGAACTCCTTTTCTGCTTGGCCTCTGAAGAGAATTAAAAAGGCTTAAATGAAAAGGAACGATGGAAAATGAACAAACAATTTCCACAATACTTTAGGAAGTTGAGATGGTTAATTTCATACTTACAAGTTGTTGAGTATCTTCTTTACTGCTACATCAGTGCCATTTATCAGCTGCCCCCGATAAACAACTCCATATCCTCCCTCACCAAGGACATTTTCCTTTGAAAACCTGTTTGTTGCTAGTTCAAGATCCCTCAACGTGAACCAGTGACCCCAACCCAAGTGTGAGAATTCAGGTAGACCACTTAGAGGAGAAGGCGCAGTAATGGGACATGAAGAAGGAGGCTTATACACAGTTGCTGTACCAGTACTCCCTTCACCTGATAGTGATCCACCATCTTTCTCCAAATGATGGAAAGAGCCCGACTGACTGCTATTATCTCCATTCTTCACTTTCTCCATTCCAAGATGGACCAGGACCTTGTCTGACCTCTTGTCGCTAGACTTGTCATGAATTGTAAGAAGAATTCCCTCACGAGGTGCAAATTCATTTGTTGAAACTTGTTCCACCCTCACTTCCTTGATTTCCTTGGAAATTGAAGGGATTTGATTGAGGGGAAGCTTGTTTCTACCTCCTCTTGACTTCTTACGTGAGGTTAAACAGAAGGACAATACAGAGAGGATTACTATGATGAACAGAAAGACACAAACGCAAATTACTTCCCAGACCTTGAGGTCAAAAATGACAGTTTTTTTGGAGAGTCCCGATTCAAGAGCACTCGCCATTTTATATCTGAAGTCTGCGAGAAAGAAAGAAAGAAGAAAAAAATAAAAAAATAAAGAAGGTGATTCAAATGAAAAACGCAATTACACTAAAGCAGAGTCCCACTGACAGGAATAGTAGCGTTTAATCATTTATATGAACATAGTACCATCCGATTAGTTCTAATATTTTCAGTGTGGTCATCCTCCCCTGGCAAGAGAAGCCAAGCACAGTAGGGAGCATGACAGGCTACACAGAAGCATAAGTCAAAAAAGGAAACAACTTTCATTCTGGCAATCAACGGGACAATTAACAGATCACAAAAGTAGCGATGCAATCACAAACAAAAGAAATGAAATATAAAATAAAATCTTTAATTTGACACAGCAGACAATAGAAATGAAAAGTGAAGGACAATGCTATAGCCTCCTACCTCTTTGTAATGGAGAATGCCACCAACAACCTTCAAAGTCTTAAGATCTTTGATCTTTGAAACTCATTCTGACCCATACCACCTTGTCAGACCCCAGATCTCAAGACTCGTTGAATCCATTAAAAAAAAAAAAGAAAAACATGTTCAAAGTAAACCATTTTCCAAGAGGACCAACTAAACCCCAAGAAAATGTCTACATATGCGTTCTGGGTCTTGCCTGCCCGATCAAATCCAGTGTTCGGAAATCTAAGCTGGGCTGGAGCTTTCTCTGTACCTAGAGCGAAAAATGACGGCCGGTTTTTTTTTTTTTGGTTGTTGCCGTTTGTTGCACAGCAAAGAGTTAAAGAAAGCAATGAAAATGGTAAAAATATGAAGGAAGTGAATAAATTTGCAAGGATGGTAGTGCACTACGGGCAGGCAGGGAAGGGCTTAAAAAAGAAAGCCCACGGGAAAAGGAGAAGAGAGGGGAGGAGCTATCAGCGGTAGGTAATGAGTTGAGTTAGTTTAGGTGTTGTGCCTTACTGCTTGACATCACAACCCTTCGTCCATTCACTCACGTTACATACAGTACAAGGGAAGGGAAGAGAAGGGCATTCGAAATGTCTTTCTTTTGATTTGTTCATTTGCTATCGCGAAACATTGACTGCCTATCATCTCATCCACTCAATAATACTCCTTTTACGTAGCTTCTTGGCATTTGGCCTCTTTTTTTTTTTTTTTTTCCCTTCCCTTTTAAGTTTAATCTCTTTGGCCTATGCGCATGAAGTTAAACTTGGACCACACTAATTTGACAGTGCTTAGATATTTTGTAAAAATAGATTAATTACAACAGACTTAAAAATTTTGACTAAATTGGCTTAGAGGCAAGAAAGTAAAAAAAAAAAAGGTTAAAAATTTAAATATACAAAAGAGTTTTGCAAAAAAGAGAAGTTTCAATTCAATAGTATATCTTACAAACGATAGGAATAAGTTATTTATAGTGATTTTATGTTCTTAATGTGTAGTTACAATTATTTATTCTATATTTCTATAAAACCTTTTATATCAAAATTATTTTAAAATAGTTTAAATATTTGCGAAAGAGAATTATAGACACTTAATATATAACCATGCATATAAAATGTTCTGAACAAGTCTTTTAGGCAGTAATTGGCTAGGCCTCCAATGGACTTAGTTTGGCAATGCTTTTGAAATGAGTCATGACATTCTCCCTCACTTAATCTCGTGACGTCCTTGTCACGCCTTTATCCATATAACGCTAAATATAGTTAGCGAATTGTCAAAGTAAATCTTATCGTTTCTAATTAACCTTATAGTTTGGTAAATGTTTCCACTGAACTAAGTACTCAGTGTAATTAGGAACTCCCCTTTTTCGTATTACCCTATCGGTAAGGATGTATTCTACTTTCTTGTTGAATTCAGTGATGACAGCAATTGGTATGTACTTAGATTCTCTATCACTTAGATTTTCTTTGTTTTCGTGAAAGGTTTTTAAAAGACTTATATGAAAGATGTTATGAATTTTGAGTCTTGGGGAAAGTTGGACTTGAAAAGCAGCCTTTCTTATTCGCTTAAATATGGGAAATAACCCTTCATATTTCCTCACTAAGCCTTTATGTACTTTGCGCAGGGACTTAAACTAGTTAGGTAGCAACTTTACCATCACCAAATTTCCCTCCATATATTCTTTTGGGTGTCGTTTGGCATTAGCCCACTTTTTTATCCGTTTGGTAGCTTTGTCAAGGCAAGTCCTTGTGATATCTACCTTTTCGTATCATTCCTTTGCAAACTTGTAGGTAGCAAGGTTGTTTCTCGTGTAAGAAGAGGCAACAACACTTGAGGTTAAAGGTTGTTATCTCGTGATAATTTCAAATGGACTTTTGCTTGCTACTTCGCTCCTTTAAAGTTTGTAAGAAAATTGGGTAACATTAAACAGCTTTTCCCAATCTCACTAGTGGACATTAACATAGTGCCTTAGGTATTGTTTCAATAAAGCATTAATACACTCAATTTTGGCCATCATTTTGGGAATAAAAGCTGGTTTAGAAGTTTAGATCAGTCCTTAATAACTTAAACAACTCACGCCAAAACTTGTCCGTGAAGCGGGGATTTCTATCACTTATTATGCTTTTAGGTACTCCCTATAACTTTACCACATTCTTGAAAAATAGGCGAGCTACTTCATCAAGTTTGTAATCAGCAAGGGTTGAAATGAAGATGGCATACTTGCTGAATCGATCAACAATCACCATGATGTTTCCAAATCCATCGAACTTGGAAAAGGTTACGATGAAGTTCATTAAGACACTTTTCTAAGGTTTTTCAACAATTAATAGTGGCTCAAGTAGACTAGCTGAATGTTGTTATCCAACTTATCTTGTTAACAAATGAGGCAAGTCTGCACATAGGCCTCGATATCGACCTACATTTGTGGCTAATAATAGCTTTGTTGAACAAAAGTAAGGGTTTGTGTCATAAATGGGTGACCAGCCCATAAGGAATCATGACACTTCTTGAAAACGTCTCTCTGTAAGTTTTCCCATATGCATGACGACTCGATTACCAACCATCATGAGAATCTCATCGTTTAGCCAAAATCATCGAGTCTTTCCTTTACTAGCCATCCTTAGCAGATTCTTGGCCAAGTTGTCTTACTTGCAATATGTCTTCCTTGATTCGTCCAAGAAAGTTACTCTTTGGTGCGCTGGCAGATAATGCTATTAGTTCTGCCATTCAACTTAACTCATCGGCAATAACACTAACCTTACTTAGCTTATATTAAAGTTTGTAATCGAATTTGGCCAAGAAATCTTATCAACAAACTTGCTTGAAGCTAAGCTTCTTCTGTGATTCGAAGTAACTTGTGGCGACATTATCGGTCATAATCATAAATTGACTTTTAAACAAGTAATGCCTCTATGTGCAAAGGCAATGGATAATGACAGTCATCTCTTTGTCTTGAATGGTGTACCGCCTCTCTGTATTGTTTAGTTTGTGGCTTTTATAGGTAATGAGATGCCCCTCTTGCATCAAAACTGCCCCAATGACAAAATCATATGCATTCGTGTGTACTTCAAAAGTCTTCCGCTCGTCGGGTAATGCCATGATGGGTTTTTTGGAGATTGCACGTTTTAATCCCTTAAAAGAAGTTTGACATTCTTTCGACTAATGTCATGTGCTGTTCTTCTTAAGTAAATCTGTCAATGGTACTGCTATAGAAGAATACCCCTTAATAAATCATCAATAGTAGTTAACCAATCCTAAAAATAATTACAATTTAAAGACCTTCGTTAGAGGCTCCTACTCTTGAATGACATGGACCTTTACTAGATCTATTATAAGTTTGTCATCCTTAATCTTATTACCAAGGAACTTCAACTTTTGCTTCATGAACAAGCACTTCTTCTTCTTGACATACAACTCATTCTTGCGAAAAACTTGGAAGACTTGTTGGAGGTGATCTTCGTGCCCCTTAAGAATATTGCTATAGACCACTGTGTCATCTAAGTAAACCACTATAATTTTGTCAAGGAAAGGATGCAGTACCTTATTCATCAATGTGTAAAAGGTAATACGGGCATTGGTGAGACCAAAGGGCATAACTAGGAACTTGAAAGTTCCATAATGCATCATGCAAGCGGTCTTTGATTCATCACTAGGTGTTATGCGAACTTGATAATACCCCAACCTTAGATCCAATTTTGTGAAGTACCTTGCCTTCCCCAAATAATCAAAAAGGTTGACTATTAGAAATATTGGATACTTGTTCTTAATGATTACCTTATTTAAGGTTCGATAGTTGATATACATGTGCAACAACCATCCTTTTTCTTTTGGAATAGGACCAGAACACTGTAAAAGGCTTTTAAAGATTAAATGTAGCCTAAGTCAAGCAAATCTTGAAGTTGCTTTCTTAGTTTTGCAAGTTCAGGAGGTGTCATGCAATGAGGGGCCATGACAGGGAACTTGACACCGGGTTCTAACTTGATGTGATGATCTATATCTCGCCTAAGAGGAAGTTTCTTGGGTAACTCCAAAAGCATCACTTCCTTGAACTCATCAAAGACAACTTGAATGGGTTGCAACAGCGAAGGAGTAGGCTTTGTTATGTCTTCCTCATCTCTTAGTTCCCTTATTGTGACAACATAGTTTCGATCCACCTTAAGACCCTATTTGAATTACAAGGTAAAAATCATTGATATTCTAGACTTATCTATGCTTTCAAAGGAATCACTCGGATCTTATGATTATCAAGAATGACAAGGGAATTTGATGTAAGAACGAAAAAAACTAAAGTTTTACAAAAGAAAGTAATACCTAAAACCATTTTAAAATCATCCATAGGAATAATGGTAAAGTGTAGCTTACCGTGTCAATTACCAATTTGGACAACTATTCCTTCCGCTATGCCATGAATTGGTTTTGCCTTGAAATTAACTGCCTTAATAATGCCAATTCCTTTTGTAAGTTTGAGGTCTAAACGTTTTGTTGTACATCCATAAAGTTATGTGTGGCTTTTGTGTCTAGCATAGCACACACAACTTTACTTTTAATAGCTATATCGATGTATAATAAGTCTTTATCCTTAGAGATAGTTGGAAAGAAAAGATTGAAAAGAGTACCCAAGTGTTAGATAGCTCCTAAATCAACTTAAGGTTCCTTTTTAAGCCTCTTCTTGTTGAGTTTCGCCACGATGACATTCATTGCTTTGCGATTAAGGCAATCCCTAATCCAATGTGGTCTATCACAAATGAAGCACAACTTTGAAGGTCCATCGACACCATGTTTGCCCAAAGAATTCTTGGACTTACCACTTGAGGATTTTTGGTATCCACACTCATTGTGGTTTGCTTCTTTTTTCTATCTGTTCTTTTCTTCCCCACTTTTGTTAAAGTTAGGCTTTTTGCTCTTGGAATAAGTAGAGTAGTTGATAAGCATTTTAGCGGCAGCAATGGCATTGTCCAAAGTCTACACATCATATCTATCTAGTTTTACTTTTGTTCAATCCTTTAAGCCATCTTGAAAATGGAAGAGGAAGTCTTTGTCGGACAGATCATCAATTTCAAGCATGAGAGTAGTGAATTCCTTAATGTAGTCATAAATACTACCTATTTATCTGAGGCGATGCAACTTCCTTTTAATTTCATTATCTGTATTGTGAAGAACGAAATGTTTGCTTAATTCGACCTTGAATTGCTTCCATTTATTGATCATAAATAAGCCTTTTTTTCGTTTAGAATGCTTCCTTTTCCACCATAATTGAGCCATATTCCTTAAGAAGATTAGGGTATTGCTTATCTTAGCAATGTCATCAACAACTCCTATAACATCAAAATATTGTTTAAGATCAAAAAGAAAGTTTTCCATAATAGTGACATTGCAAATGCATTACACATGGTAGACTTAGGAATTTTTAAATTGTATACAACAGTAGTGCTATTTGTACCAACAGTACTTGCCGAAGGTGGACTACTTCGACAAAACAAACTCATCTCTCTACAAAGGTCGTAAATCTCTCCTTCAACAAACTTTCGTAGGTCAGACAGCTCTTGACTAAAGGAGTTTAGTTCTCCCTTAAAAGTGTAGCTGAATTTTTCGATTATGAACTTATCATTCCTAGTGATTTTAGCATTTTCATCGGTCAAATTATTAATTTGATTGCTCAGTTTTTTCACTGAAGAGTTCATATATGTGATGCTCCTTTCTAAGATAATAATACCAGAAGGTTCTTTTGATGGAGTTTTAGACTTTTCATGTTTGGCTGAAATATACTGCTTTTCTCACCTTCGAGTTTGAAGTTAGATCTATTGCTCCTTAATAATAACAGCAATAATTCTTTCCTCTCTTGCTATTAACAACTTAAGTAAGAATTAAATTGTACTTAAGATTTAACTGTTATGATATTATCTATCATAGAGTTAGAATTAAATTGTATTAATTTGTAAAGAGATAAATTAAATAAATTTTAGAGAGTTTGAGTGAATTAGCTTGAATGAGAAAGGAAAAAAAAAAAAGGGGCTAAAAATCTAAAGGTACGAGAAAGAGTTCATCTTATAAAATGAGAGGAGTTGGGTGAGCGTGATATAGAATCTGACCATGATGCTAGCTTGTTTTTGAATAGTCAAATCCCAACTCATACAAAAATGCCTATTTCAATTCCCCGAACTTCTGCCGCAGCCACCGGCCATGTTATATAACATCTCTGTCCTGCTGGTTACAATTCCAAGTTTACGTAGCGAAGTAGTTAATTCATATGCCCAGTAAACCGTAAATCTTTTGTTAACTTGCTAGGCACCTCTGTGTAACCTGCATTGTTCGAAAATTGGGGAATTTTTTTTTCTTTTCTTTTTTTTTTATCACCATTCCTTGAATCATATTTAGTAATCTTCGATTCAGTTTTTCAAGTGGTAACATATCATGGAGCTTTTTTAGACACCATTGCTCAAGCCATAATTGAACTTAAACATAAGAAGTTTAACTTTGATTGAACGGTAAAAATTGATGAAATTATTTCAACTTCTGATACAAATGCACCATGGCTCTACTTGAAGTACCCGGAAAAAAAAAAAAGTGAGAGAGAGAAAAAAAAAATGACACACACCCAGATTTATTAATTAACCGAATTCGGCTAAAGGAACAGCCGAGGGAGAGAGAGAGAGAGAATACTGGAGTTTGATAAGGAAAGGTAACCGAGCTCCATTCCAACAAAAGGCCCGGCAAACAGATTCAAGTGGTCACAACCAAATGAAGCCTTCGTTCGCATTGTCACCATTTTGGATTGGGATAATGGTAATAAAAGCCAATCCCGATTCAACACAATCAAGATGTCAAGTCAATCAACCCAAATTGATTGCCATGCCCAGAAATAGCCCCCTCAACTCATTCTCGTGCTGCTGGACTCCTACATTTTTCTGAATGGCAGAGAAGTTTGCTCTGACAGCCTCAAGAGTAACCAATTGAATGGGAAGAGGGGGTTCAAGAAACAAAGTAATATATGGTCCCAACTCCCCACCTTTCGAGGTCCCCCTAATGGTAAAAGCAAGAAACACTGTTACTGGCGGAACTTATTGGCACATGATTTGTATCGATCCTTTTTCTCGTCCAAAATTAAGAGTGGTTTGCATTGGATTGGACCGCGCGATACAAAAGGCTTAAATTGGGAACCAGAAATGTTACTTGTTGCATTTGTACCTGGAATTAGCTATAGGATATTAATTCTCATATGATTTATTTACTTTTATTTTTATTATTACTTTAAAATTTTTTAAAAAAAAAAAAAAAAAAAGAGCCATCGGGGACCATCTGTATATGTTAACCGTTGAAAAGAAAACATTGAGTTTGGCATCAATTTTGTTTTACCTATACGCGCACTTGATCGAAACACTAACCTCTTCCCCTCAACTTTGCACGCCCACCATGTCCGGTAGGATGCAAATTAATCAGTCTAGTCCGCTTTGCTGGTTGGATACTTTGAAAATGAAATCCGCGAACTAATTGAAATCGTGGTTCGAAATAGACGTTATTTGTTGAACACCCACAACCCACAACGCAAAGCGACATATTTATGGACTGCCTGCCTTGGTAGCCAGCACGCATGGAATCGGCCCAAGACACACCCAACGAAACGAAAGGCACGAGCGTACCAAAAACACATTGGATGGATGGATGGATGGATGGATTAGGTCGTCGGGCCAGCCATAAAAGTAAGAGAAAGGCCTGCCCCGAGGGTGTGGGGGTGTGGTGGGGTGAGTGACAAGACTTGAAAAGGAAATGGGAGAGGGAAAGGGTGCAATGAGGATGGATGGATTACTGTGTTCCATCCATGAGTTTGTGGGGTGTGGAAGAAAACTGATGGAGTTGACATATTTCTCCACTCCACTCCCGTCCTGTCGTTTTTAAAAACTCCCCTTCCCTACTTTCATTTCCCCAACTCCCGCCCGCCCACACTTGGACTCTATTTTAAAACCCCCCCCTCTCTCTCTTCCTGTGATTCTTGGAAAATTAACTAACATCTATTTGTTTTTTTTTTTAAATAAAAATAAAAAATTAATACTAATCTATTATTATTTATTATGAGTATTGACAACATCTGAATCTCAATCTCACACTTTTTCATTCCGATCCGCGAGTGAGAGAGAGAGAGAGAGAGAGGGACAGACGGAGATGGGTTCCAATTTCAATGCAAAAGCAGCAGGTGCATTTTGTTGTTTCGGTTCAAGATGAGTTAATCGTCATCAAACGTCGCGAATTGAATGATATGCATGCCCACCCTCTTTGTTTGCTTGTTTGTTTGTTTGTTTGCATTGCATTGCATTCCATGTCTTAGGTGGCAAACGAATGGACGCTCTGTGGTCACAGATCATAGCCGAGCCACCAGTAGGAGTTGAAGAAGACCCACATCTTCATCACCAACGACATCTACACCCACAAGGAGAAGGAGCAGGAGCAGGAGAAGCCAATGTCCCTCGGGCCTTCTACCAAAGGAGGCGAGGACCCCAACGCCACGGCTCCATCACAACAATCCCGCCTCCTCATGCTTTCCTCCCTTCGTAACTCCCTTCTTCCTCTGCCTTTTTCTTTTTTTTCTCCTTTTTTTTTTTTTGGGCCCTTACCCATTCTCTGTCTGTCCTTGTTTATTTATTTTGTTACAATTTTTCGCATTTGTAGGAACCAGTCGGACTCCAACAAGGAGAATTGGGTCAATTTGGCTGCTCCCACCAAGCGAGTCAGTTGGAATCGTTCCCTTTCCACCAGGTTCCCACTCCCCCTTCGTCCCCGCCGCCACTGTTTCTTCCGTGGTTCTTTCATTTTGGTTTGCCGGATGCAACGTTCTTAATGTTCTCTCCTAAATGCGCCCCCCTCCCTTTTCCCCTTATTGCTTCTCTTTCTCTCTGTCTTCAATATTGATTTATTGATTAATCAAAGTGTTGCAATATTTGCCTTTGCTCAATTCATTAATTACTGTAATAACAACTGCGGTGCACGCACGACCGCCCCTGCTGAGATACGGATAAGCCATCATATTTTGTATACCCCAATTCCAGAGAAACATCACAGTGGCATTAGGATGACAGCACTTTTTTCTCATCTTCATGCTCTTGCCTTTCCCCTCTCTTAAGTATTTTACTTTCTACCGATAAAATTCACTTTTGCCTCCTTCTACGAGGCAAATTTATAGCCACTGGACTCCTGGTATTCGAGACATATCTATATACCCCTAATCTTTTCTGAACCTTGTTTTTCTTTTGTCATAAGCTTGGTTTCCTGTCTTTTGGGTCCTTGCCAATTTCTTCTATGGTGACTTGTTATTGTGTCATTGCCTGCTGGACGCAGAGGGAGGGTAAGCATTGCTGTGGAGACTCGTGTGGATATCGAGCCTCAAAAGAAGCCAGTGAAAAGAAGAGGCAAACTACCAGTTCCTAAAGTAAGTATGGATTCTGTACTCTTTCCTCCTTTTGCATCATGTTATGATCAATCTGTTTTTCTGACACCCAACATTTACTATTTATTGGAATACATCAAGCAATGTTCTGTGTTTCCTTACTGTTGTATTCAGTGCCTGTCCTCTCTGGCTCTTGTAGGGAATATCTGTACAACCTCCAAACTTTGAGAAAGAACGACAATATTTTGAGCAGGTTGATGCTTTTGAGTTGCTAGAGGAGAGCCCATCACCCAAAAACTTTGATACATGGGCCATGGGAAATCCAACTGAAAATATCGGTATACCACATCTGTCTTCAAGATTAGAGAAATGGTTAGCTTCAAAGAAGTTCAACTATAGTTGTGGTCCTTCTAGTACACTGTCAAAGATTTTAGAATCTCCAGCCATGTTGTTGGAACATACTTGCACCGAAGATTTTAGTGCTGTAAATTTGAAAACTCCTGAAAAACCAGCTTCAAGGGTCAATTTGGCTATGCATTCTGTTCAATGCAGAATCAGTGCATATTTACAAAGTAAAGGTGGAAGTAAAATGAATCCCAATTTTACAAAAAGCAACAGTATGTTGGCAGCATTGCGTGACAGTGGCAGTGAAGAAATTGACGCTGTGGTTAAGCAACTATCTTTAGCATCTACAACTGATTCAATTGGTCACAACAATGTGGATCCATTTTCTGCGCTATTGGCTGCCTGTGGACAGTCAATTCCATCAACTATGTTGGATGTGTTCACCAAATATTGGTTTGTCTGCATTCCTGTCACACAGTATACTTTATTGGTTTTACTTCCTCTGGCATATAGGCAGTGGCTGAGCATAGAAATTGAAGTGAAAACTTGTTTCATTTTTAAGCCTTACATATGAATATTATGTGTTTGAGAAGGTATACTGATTACCAACAATTTGGTGTTGTCTATGAGCTCGGAACAATTGTTTTTACTCACTCTGGCATATAGGCAGTGGCTGAGCACAGCAGCTGAAGTGAAACCTTCAGTTCCTTTTTTTATCATGGTTGTAAACATCACTGTATGCAACTCTCCTAAGCTAATAAGATATAAAACTTTCTTGACCCAGTGACCCTCAAACCATTATAAAAGTGGGTGAAGGTACATTTGGAGAAGCCTTCAAAGCTGGGAACACCGTATGTAAAATAGTTCCAATTGATGGAGACTTGCGAGTGAATGGGGAAGTTCAAAAGGTATGTACTTTAATCACCCATTTATTTCTCACTTGTAAAATTGTGCAATTGGAGAAATACGTGCTGCAGCATTTCGCTACTATTGATACTTAGATAAGCACTTTTCTTTGAACCTTCCTCCCAAGCTACCCCTCCATTAAGTATTTTTTTCTTAACAGAGCTTGTGTTTCAATACTGATGCTTTTGATTGTCTTTGCTCCAGAGGTCAGAAGAGTTACTTGAGGAGGTTATACTTTCTCGAACTCTTAATCATCTGAGGAGGCATGATGGCAATGCTTACAATGCATGTACAACATTCATAGAAACCCTAGAGTATGTGTTCTATCTAGTGCTCAAAGTTATATGGTTATGCAGCTGCTTAACGTCTTCTTTAATTGACACTGCAGCCAAATATAAGTAAGCGTGTTTAGTGCTTGTATCTGACCATGTCTACTCTCTATGAAAACCATAGTTTGTTGTGCGGATGCAATGATTGTGCACATTGGCATGGCAATGGCCATTGTCTTGTGTATTATCAAGTTTGCCTCATTCAAACAATATTCACGTGATGTTAGCACTGGTTATGGGCTTGGTCAGCATCACCACTTTAGACCATGATTGAAGTAGAATTTAAGCTAAATAGATCTGCGTTTCCCAAGGGTTGAATTGTTGAAACCTGTCCATCAAAAAGAAATGCGGAAAGCTGAGATGCATACTGGTATAAAATTATTAACTTGCTGCAGCTTGTTGTTTGCCAGAACCATTAATCTCTAGCATTGCTCCTATACCAGTTTACAGGTCTGCCAAGGGCCATATGACAGTGCACTGATTACAGCATGGGAAAGTTGGGATGAAAAGCATGGTTCAGAAAATGATCACCCTAAGGGATTTTCAGAGAAACAGGTTCACCTTCATTCCATGCACAAAGATGGTAACATGTCTTAGTTATGGTTTATAATGAGTCCATCTTCCTCCAGCTAGTCATAATAAATTTCCAAACATATGTGTTACTGAAGCTTGAAATTTGATTTTTCTTTTCTCTCTTCTTGTTTGTTGGTGGAAGGGAATGTGGGAATGGTGTTCATAATATGGAATAAGCTTAAATACTGGCCCTCATCTTGGTTCTAGATATTACTAAATAGGCATTTGCGCTTATATATATTGGGTGCACTAACTAAATCATTCTTTTGAACTCTGCAGTGCTATGTTGTATTTGTATTACAACATGGAGGCAAAGACCTTGAAAGCTTTGTGCTCTTGAATTTTGATGAAGCACGAAGTTTATTGGTGCAGGTGTGGGCAGATTTCTTTCTTTTGGGCATTTTTCCAAGTCATTCCACTGAATTTTTATGCACATAAACTTTGTGCACATCATGCATTGCAGGTTACAGCTGCCTTAGCTGTTGCAGAAGCTGCTTATGAATTTGAGCACCGGGATCTGCACTGGTCTGTTTGTGCATCCAATGATACTGTCATAGAGTGAAGCTCTTAGCATGAATGCTGACTTTTAGACAATTTTGTTTGATCACAGGGGAAACATTCTTTTAACTCGAAATGAATCTACTACAGTGCAATTCACTCTTGAGGGGAAGCACTTATTGGTCAGGACCTTTGGACTGGTGATATCAATAATTGATTTCACTTTGTCTAGAATCAATACTGGTGAAAGCTCTTTTGTTTTGCACTTCACAAGAAGTTTAAACTTGTTTTTGAATTCTCATCACTAACCAACTTTCCTGCAATACAGGTGAAGATATACTCTTTCTAGATCTATCCTCAGATCCTTATCTCTTCAAAGGTCCCAAGGGTGATAGACAAGTAGGAACATGAATATCCACTATAGGTTGCACACTTCATGATTAGAATTTCCTGATCGATTCTCATTTTCCACTAACATGTGCAGGCAGAGACATACAGAAAGATGAAGGAGGTAACAGAGGATGTTTGGGAAGAGAGGTAATAATTATGTTTCTCATTATTCTTATAAACCATGAGAAGAACACCTTGGTCTAATTTTCCTCTTCCCTAACCATGAGTCACTAGATTGGGACTATAAATATATATGTATATATAATTTCTTTAAGTTTCTGAACAGAAGAAGCCCATTCTAGGAAAGAAGGTTCTTGGCCTCTAACCTAGAAGGCTAGAACAAGAAAGTTATTCATGAATAACACAAAACTTAAAGTAAAAAGAACACATATTCCTGTTTCTCCTCCCACTTTGCTCTATTCTCTTTCTATTTCTAGTCTTTCTTTAGGGCTCTTTCTAATTTATCTGGACCATGTTGATTGAGTAGAGTGCACATGCATCTCCCTCCTTGTTACCTTTGGAAACTTATAACTTTTAGTTAGAAGATTTTAGTTTAATGAAGTCTGTGGATTTACATTTCTGCAGCTTCCCTAGAACAAATCTGCTATGGCTGCTCTACTTGGTGGATATCTTACTCCTGAAGAAATCTTTTGTAAGTCTTCTCTCTTTATTTGTCTCTCTCTTTTTGTGGTCCCTTTAGTTTCAATTCAGATGGGTATTCATTCTTTACGCATCTGGTTAACAAGTGGACATTTTGTGACATGTAAACCATTCTTTGCTACGGGGTGATTATTTTACTTCTAGACTTTTTTATTAGCGACTGTGAATGAGAGAAGCATGTCAAATCATTCGGTCGCGGAAACCATTCCTATGTGCTACCATTCCTATGTGTACGGTGGGTATGTTATTGACTGATTTACTGTGGCTCAGGAACGATCTTGGAAAAACCTGAGAGATCTACGGGCACTGAAGAAGCGTCTAGACAAGTACAATTCGGCCAAAGAAGCAATTTTTGATCCCTTCTTCAGTGACTTGTTTGTTATTCCATGTTAGTGTGAATGAGCTGGACAGCAGGAAAAAGATTCTAAATGCGTGTTGACGAAGACGAGAAAAGAACAAACTAACCGTGGGTTAGCAGCTTGCTTAATCTGTGCACTGTGGATGAGATGTTTGAAATCCATTTTTCCGATACGCTTTTTCAAATGCAGAGCAATGTCTGAAAAAGGCTTGCGTTTTTGTGCAGCAAAAGCCAAAAGACGTCACAGGACCGCAGAAAGTTGCACTAACAAAAGTACCCTTTTGATTTTCAGTGAACTCACACCGTCTTCTGCCATGTTTATTATCTGAAAGTAGAGTTGGCCATGTTAAGGCTGGGGAAGTAACACTTATTAGTAAGGGTACTTGGGAAGGAGCTTTGGATCTTTTAAAACAACCATACCATAAGTTCGGCTCAGACATGTTTCTCAAATTGTGTACAAAAACAGCGTGGTGGGTGCTTACGCCTGCAGCGGTGAGTGGCCCTGACGAGACGTGATAATCAATTACAGTGAGGTAACTACACAATTGTCGGAATGTCGATGAAACGGAGTTAATATTAGCATAACAGAGCAAGACCAGAAAGCAAAGATTGTGGTGAAAATCAAAGTGCCCCTTGTCTCAAACACACTGTTACAGTAATAGAGTGAGACCGTCATGTGCCTTTCTGTTCTGTAATCTTGTGCTTTTGCTTCTGCTCGTGGCCTAGTCAGACAAGGTGCTTTTTGACGATTCAGTTTGAAAGATGAGTAGGGGCAATAGATTATTCCACATGGGGGGCTGCCCCCACCTGACGGAAGATATATTATCATGGCCAGGCGGTGGAAAAAAAGTGTCACTACTAATAATAATAATAACAATAATAATAATAATAATAATAATAATAGATACCTATACAAAGGTAGATCCGCAGGTAGCCTCCTCACCCACCAACCCACCTACCCACCCACCCGCTGATAGAAAGGTTATTCCCATCCTACTAAAATTAATTGAAGCGCTCAAGTCCGATGGTGTAATTTTTTGCTTGTAATCGTTGTGTTTAAAGAAATGCGTGCTTGTTGTTCGGTTGTTAATATGGATGAGTGTTAATTCCGTTGAACAAAATAAGACTGCATTAAAGATAAAATGATTATTTTAAATTGTGTATTCAATATTATTTTTTAAGATTATATTCGTTGCATTTAAATTACAAAAAAAATTTATAAAATAAAACAAAACAAAATATATTAACTATAATTTACATTATTAAAATTAATTTTTTTAAGAAAATTTGAATATGATCCAAAATTATTCTTTGTATAATGATCTAAAATTTTTTTTTTATCAAATGGATATTAAAAAATATATTTATCAAAATTACTTTAGAAATTAAGAACTAAACATATATTTTTAATTTATTTAATAATTATTAAAATTTATCATTTTTATGATAAGACACTTCCAGATCACGAACTAAATCAAAGACAAAATAGCAAACCGTGATTGTAAGCATCGCTACAATTTCATGAATAAAAGATTGCAACTTTATGAAACAAAGATGGGGGATGCTTTATTTTTCATGAACCAAAATTTCTTGAAGGATTTTACAGCAGAAATACAGTTACGAAATTTATTTTTCATTTCTTTTGCAGATTGACTTTTTTTTTTTTTTTTTTGGGGGGGGGGTGGGAAAATGCCCTCTCAGGTGTAAGGCTTCGGACATAATTTCAACATAGATTTTGTGGGAAAGAATTGGGCCTAAAATGCGTCTTTGAGAGGGGGGGGGGACACATCGCTCCTCAGAATGTGCGAGCTGCAGCCTGCCTTTTGCAAAAAGCTTATAAAATCATTCGTGACAAAGTAACATCTTTTTTCGATAATTTTTATCGTTACATTACGTGCAGGATGGACGGAGATGCACCCGTTTTTAGATTCCCTTTTTTTTTTTTTTACTTTCCCCTTCTTATAACCTTTACACCTTTTTCTCCCCATCCTCTCCGTTCTCCCTCCCCCCCCCCCCCCTCTCTCTCTCTCTCTCTCTCTCTCTCTCTTCATATGTTACAAAACCTTTCGTAACAATTCCTTGTGAGCACTTGCACTGTCTTTTAAGCGTCCCTCATATTTTAGGATGATGTTGTTGGGCATCTAGTTGGGATCCCTTTTCCTTCAGATTGGAAAAACACCCCTCACTGCAATGGCCACACTTTCTAGCAACTTCCTCCTCTTACTCTTCTTCTCTTTTCTCACCGTCTGGTCTTCTCGTAAGCAGCAACTCTCACTCACTTCTTCCTCATTACGCTTTTCTTTTCTTTTTTTTTTTTTTTTTTTTTTTGGCTTTCCTGATAATTCTAGAGAACAGACAACTGAATTATCATTATCATTTTGATGGAAAAAATTATTGATGTTCTTGGTTAGCGGGAAGTAGTCTATACATTATACACTTGGTAAGAGGAAATTATGTCCCCCCCCCCCGATATATGTATGCTCTCTCTCTCTCTCTCTCTCTCTCTCTTTTTTTTATGGTTTTCGTTTTGAAAAACCCAAAAACCCCCCGCATTATGTGGGTAGGCCCTGGTTATGCCGTAGTGCATCTAGGCATGAATCATTTGTCGTCCTGATCATCTTGATACAATTGAAAACTTTATCGAAGTGCTGCCTGTTTAGTTACATGAGTGAGCTGACATTCTTCCTTTGATTCTTTGCTCATTAAGACCATGTTCTTGTCTATACGTTGCAGGAACCCTGGTGGGTTTCTCCTATGATGCCCGAGGAGGTCCCGCAGCTTCACCACTTAACAGAGCAGTCTCATTGCCCGAGCTAAACAAGGTTTCTTCATCTCATGTTCGACTTCTTGCAGCACATCATAGGGTTTTGGACAAAGTTCTAGTTCACTGCTCTGGCTTGTCGGTTGATCTTTACCTGCATGAAGATCTAGTTCCAAATTTTATAAATTCCAAATCTTCTGCTACATCATGGCTGAAAACTCATCTTGTCGCCTTTCCGGCCCGTGAAAATATCAAAAGCATTGCAGTCAGCGGCAGCAACAACTTGTTACAGCTTTCATCCGCCTTGAAACTAATCCACTCAGCCATTGGCACTTTTCATCTTGAGAGCAAACTTAACGTTTCGGTGGCATTTTCGCTGCCTTTTCTTAAGAAATTGAATACAACGCAGGCAAAAGGCCTGCAAAGGATACTTCAATTCATCAAGATTACTGGGTCCTTTATCACTGTAGAAGCCAGTCCTGATGATGACACAGGATCAGAAATGAGAGACCTTTTTCTTCAATCGATGGTTCGAAAAACTAATCTCGCTGCTTCCCTGCTTCATTGCAATGATGTCCCCATAGTTATGATAGCCAGAAGCCTAGTTGTTCCCAGTGCAAAAGAAGCAGGTGAGTTTTTAGACGAGGTTTCAAAAGCTTTAGAAAAATCTCGGGTTGCTGGTCAGGTAGCCAAACTATATACAGAAGTATCTGTCCTTGAAGGTTATGTTGAAAAAGAGCTCAAAATGAATGAAGAACAACATTCATCTTCTCCTCGCAGGGTACTCCAAAACAAATTCAAAACTATTTTACATGATGCAATCAACCCACCAACATCCGTTTTACCATCAACATCTCCAGTCATACTTCCTCCAAATAACCCCACGCCTACAGTAGTAACTGTCCCTGCTACCAACCCTGTCACTACCACACCTGTATCAAACCCCCCTGCCACTCCTCTTACTGCTCCCTCTACAAATCCTTCTGTTAATCCACCAGCACCTACAACTAATCCCGTCACAACACCCACACCTGTAACAGTTCCAGGGGCACAGCCAGTAACTAACCCCGTGACAACATATCCAGCCCCGGCAGGAAATGTTCCGGTTACAACACCAGTCACAAATCCAGTAGCACCCCCTGCAACCACAAATGCTCCCGCAATTCCAGGACAGCGCTGGTGTGTGGTCAAGAGTGGAGCATTACAAACTGCCCTTCAGGCTGCTCTGGATTACGCATGTGGAATGGGAGGTGCTGATTGTTCACAGATTCAGCAGGGTGGGAGCTGCTACAATCCAAATAGCCTTCAAAACCATGCCTCATATGCGTTCAACAGCTATTATCAGAACAATCCTGTGCAGTCCAGCTGTGATTTTGGCGGGACAGCAACTATAGTTAATGTGGATCCAAGTAAGAAATCCAATCAACTAGGAGATGATTTTTCTGATGTTACTGAATATTCAAATCCACTTCTCATAACATTTTAACAGGCACAGGTTCCTGTATTTATCCATCATCATCATCCTCATCCTCAACATCATCATTGCCAACACCATCAACTTCATCTGCAAATCCAGTAACAACATCACCATTCCCAGGCTCTGAAGGTCCCAGGTAAAATCCCCATTGTCATGGCTTTGAAATTCTTTGACACTCATAATGACAATGATGAACTTTCATGCATTCGGCAGCACAGGGACTCCACCGTCAGTGTTAAACTCGAGCAGTCCTGGCTCGGGCACCACAACAGTTTTTGGGTCTGAAGCTCCTCCCGGGGTCAACAGTTCAAACTCTCAGTCAGCGATTGGGAAACCATTTGCATGCTGCTTTGTAATGCTAACATCCTTTGTTATTGGAGTGATTGCTTTCAACATGTAGAGCATGTCATTTTATCATCTGCATGAGCCAACTGGAAGATGACATTGCTTTCAAGAAGATAGAGAGCTTTAGCTGTTTCAAGTTCTGTACAGAAGCATCTTTGGAGGCAGTGAGAAAAAAAAAAAAAAAAACAGAAGGTAAGTTCCAGGGCCGATGTATAAAATGCTGCATGTTTAGGTGACTCCATGATTCATTGTGAGATAAAGGTGTTTTTTAACTTAAGGTAGAATAGAATGGCCAGTAAAACTATAATTACGTATTGGGGATCAGGTTGCTACTTACGACAGGCAATGAGATTGGATGATAGTGGTAGATTGGACGAGTTTTTGCTAATCGAATGATCAATGTGCATGAGAAACTTACTACTAATTGGAATAGCATCAAACATGCAGTGCATTATTAGAAACAAGTTTGTCCTGTGGATTCCTAATGCATGGGTTTTGCTGACCGGAACACAATTAGAAATACTCTTTTTCTTGACTAAAACAAAGTGGCAAAGTGAGGATCAGCATACAACCCTTTAGCTAATGCAATTTAACCTCCATGACAGTACATTTAGCCAAATTGCCATAGACAAGATGCAACAAATGGGTAAAACTACAGTGATGTGATTCGAGTACAAAGAACAAAAAGGCAATCTTCAACTAAGGCTACATGATGAGAAGGGCACCCTTTTAGGTATTCTACCGTCCAAACAGCCTCTACATGCTTCCGTTAACTTAAAAGTACATGGACATTTTTACACTTGAGCTGAACGAGGATGGCCATTTCACCACTTTGAAAACATTACCAATACCAGCATTGACATGGATGCTACAACCTTGAAACCAGAGATTTCCCAAAAATTCCAGTTTTCATTGTGACCCATAGCCGAAAGCTGTTGTCGTGCTTATGCTTTCCCATCTTTAACAATTGTTTAAAAAAAACAAAGAAAGTATGCAAGACAACCAAGTACTGAAGTTAAGAAAAAACGTGTAAAGCAGTTAACTAAGGGCAACAGTAGGCGAGAAAGAAAATTAGGAAACCACCTCTGCATATAGCTTGGATTCACATTACATATTGCTTGCATTGCTCAACAAGATTCACCATCCAATTACTGCACTGAGGTAAATTCTCTTAGGAGCACAACAAGGCATACAGTTTCTAGCATCCAACAACTCCATCACAATTAGGACGAGGTAGCATAATCAGTTCACATAAAATGCGATGTCGTACAGGGCAATCAGTTGACTGGAATCTCAAAAACACAATAAGCTAAATTATGGCCACTAACATGTGACCATATCCTTTACAGAAATTCTCAAGAAAGATGTTCCTTGAATGCCAAATGAGAATAAACTAAAACAAGCAATAGACAGAAAGAAATCTGGTAGATAGCAGTTAATGCCACCATCCTGTCCAAGGCAAAAGAGTAGACATGACAAATTACCCTCTGGAGCTTCTGTGTCTGAGCATGAGGTTCCTGAATACAGAATTCTAACTTCAAAACCTTCGTTTTCAGTTCCTGATCAGTCCAGCGCTGCCTCTCTATCTTGCAACAAATAGGTCGAATCTAATAATTACACAAGTCCATGGACCATAGAGAGAAGTCAAATGCTGAAAAAGATACAACTGAAAATCTCAAAGTCAGTTCAAGAAGTGCTAAAGATGAATGCACCTGTGATTCCAATTCCTTCTTTTGTGCAGACATAATTCATATTTTGTCTTTCAATTTGTATATTTCTTTGTCCTTGGCAATGGGGAGCCTATTATTCTTCTCAAGATTCTTTGGAGAAACCTCATCCAATAGTTTTCCC
Source organism: Ceriops tagal (assembly GCA_021533255.1). NCBI lineage: Eukaryota > Viridiplantae > Streptophyta > Magnoliopsida > Malpighiales > Rhizophoraceae > Ceriops > Ceriops tagal. Next base: position 53,969 of record CM038599.1, on the reverse strand, counting down.
AATTCACAATCTTTGCTAGTTCCAGCCTCGGTTATAGCTTGCATAATATCATTCTCAATTCTCATTACTTCAACTTTGAATTGCTTGTGTGAAGATTTCCTCACTTGAAGATCCCTTTGTAAATTGTCTAATTGCTCTCCTAGCCTGGTTACATGAACCTCGTGTTCTTTTAATGAACTATTCTTTTCATTTAGTTCCTTTAATAGAACTAAACACTGAATCTGTGCACTGATGCGGTGCTTACATCTGCAGTCACTTGAGTGGCTGCAAGTTGGGACTTGAGTCCTTCCAATTCCTTTAGGTATGGTCCCATGAATGAAATACAATTAAAATGAGGTGATAAAACTGACTAACTTGTTAAACAAAATTTTGAGCTATATTAAAAATGACAAATTGTTCTAAGTTATATATCTAATATCACTTTCCTTAAGACAATTCACTTTTATAATAATGTAATTAAGTTATAGTGAATTTCCTTGTAGGATAAAATGAAATATGCTTAACGTAGTTTACATTATTGATTCCTAAGAAGTTCATATATTATCCAAAATTGTTTTATTAGAAAATAATATATTTTTATATCTTTTTTTTTATATTTGTTAATAAAAGGAAAACCACCGTATATATAATAAATCAAAGATTATATAGTTAAAAAGATATCTTTTAGATTCAATAGACATGGCTACTTGGCTAAGAAAAATGTTTTTTTGGATTCAATGAATATAACTATATCAAAAACATATCCATTGGATATAATAGACACAACTATTTAATCAAAAAAATATATCTTTTGGATGTATTATACATAACCATTTAACTAAAAAAATGTCTTTGGGTGCCAATAAATACAACTATTTAGCTAATAAATATGTCTTTTAGTACCAATAAATATGACTATTTGATCAAGAAAAATATTTCTTAGTACTAATAGACATGATCTTTAAAGTGTTTTTTTATAAAATAATATCTTTCAATGACTACTAAATGAATCAAACAACATACCTAATTTTTATTTTTAAAAAGTTCCAACAAAACTTTTAAAAATGATTATCTAGTGCTTTGAGGTGTTCAAGTTCCATGCTCCAGCAATGCATTGGACTTGTAACTCAATATCATATATCTATAAACAGAATTTGATGCACAATACTATCTTAGACATATAACTTAACAATACACTTATGCACTGACACCCTCACCCACACCCTTAAGCAATTACCTTTTCTTGTTACTAATGGTACACAAATCTCTTAAAGCAATCAATGATGTTATTTAGGCTATATTATTAAGAGGGGTGGAAGTATTGAGGAAGATGTTTTTCATAGGATGAGTGCTAGATGTCTAAAATAGAGGCATGCAACTAGAGTTTTGTATGACTACAAAATTCTCATTAAGTTGAAAGGTAAATTCTATTGAACAAAGAAATTCCCAAGATTGGTTGAGAAAAAGTATAAATCACTACATAAAGTCATTTAATTGAGGGGCTTTGACTTGGGATTATGCAAACATAGCTGCCAATAGACAATAACAAAAATTAATTTGAATATAGTGATTAAACAATTTGGAGATCACATCTCCAGAGCTTTTGATTAATTTTTCACAAGAAGGTTATGTTTTGGGCTACTAATCTAGGAGAAAAGGAAAAACAATCATGAGTTATCCATTTGTGCATCCAGAAACCAAAGAGGATGTGTAAGGTCCTTTTATATAGGTCATAACAAGTCCAGGTTTATAAGCACACTGCCATTAAATGCTATTAAAATTAATACAAACTGGCGAATGTGCAGCTCCAACTTCTTTCATTGAATTTAACGACTTACATATAAAATCTACCGTGGTTTCCATGCCAGCACGAGGAACTTGGGTGTTGGGCAGCACAAACTGGCGTATAAGATACGTTTGATTAAAAAGCATCAACATCTAAAACTACGAAAGGTAAAATCATCATATCCTAGGAGATATTTCTCATGAGCAAGGACAAAATTGTCTTAAATCCTTGAGGCTTCTAAATAAGGGACAAACAATGCCTAATCTACCTTTTCCTTCTGTGGGGCTGCGCCACAAAACAAGTAGGAAAAACCCAAAAGTTACAAGTTAGTCTAAACAAGAAAAGGAATGCTCCATACGTAATAAAATGCACAAAACCAGCAATCACAAGAATCCGGGTACCAAATAACTCCATTATTAGTGAATCTGGCTTCAATTTCAGATCATAAAATAAAAAAACAATTAAAAATAAAAATAAAGATGGTTATGGAAGGCACCTTCTAGTTGAAGCTGAAGAATCGAACTGGCAATTTCTCTCCTCCAACGCCTTCTCCATCTGTCCTTCCATATTTTTTGCCTTGTTTTCGGCTTCCCGATGTATTCAATGCAACATAAGGGATTAAAAGGCAAACTTATCCTTGCTTTGGGTCAGAACTAAATCCAATTTTTCCCCTCAAGAATAAAGGCAAGTGTGTGAGAGGATATAAAGGCTGCAGAGATCCCACAATTAAAAAGGACCCAAAAAAGACAAATGATTAAACTTTCAATAAGCTCAAACAAAAAAAACAAAACCCTCGAATCATATCTGTCTAGTTATAGCTTCCTCTGCAAATGATTGCTCCTGACACGCAAGTGGCCGCAAAAGACAAATGATTAAAACTTTTGATAAGCACTGCCTCTTCTCATTTAAATCCTTCAATGGTGTATCCATATTTTTAACTGAGGACACCAGCGAAGTTGGTGTCGACGAACCTGGAGGTGATTCCTCCAAATTTGACATCAGAAGAGATAGATGGATAGGATCAAACGGTTGCTGCTTATATTTTGCAGAAATAATCCATGAACTGACGCTGAAGAGCTAAAAGGCTAAGGCTTTCTACAGGGTGATGCAGTGCTTAAGGTGAAAAGCTATGGGGCTGTGGTCTTTGGCTTCGGGGGCATCAGCATGTGAAAAAGGTGGGGAGGGGGTGGGAGATGTGCTGTATATTTTAATTAAGGCCAGATTAAATAGCAAATTATTGCCATTTGAAAAATTGAAAACGGTGACTTAGAAAGAGAAGTAAAAGTAGGGAGAGTAGTTGAGGATTTACTAGCAAATTAAAGGAGTTAGTTTTATATGGCGTGCAGGGAAGGCATCTGCTTTCAACCTCAATCAAATTGCAGGAAGAGATAGAGGAAAGATTTAAAGGCCCTAGTTCTTTTCAAGTATGCAAATTAAAAATTCAAGCTTTAAGCCGATCGGAAGCAACCGAGCCTCCATTGCTTTTGGTCAAAATTTCAAGATAAAAAAAGCAGTAGGAACTAGGAACTGTTAGCGCACACATAATCTATTCTACGTAATAATGGCAACTGGTCAGATAACCATCTCATACGTGCAGAGAGAGACAGAGAGAGTGGAGAATCTCAAATCAGCAGAACAAAAATAAATAAATAAATAAGAAACAGAAGACAATGAAACAAACAGAAACGCAGGCAGTTTAATTAGAAAGACACGATGCATACAGACAGACGCAAGGAGGGAGAGGAAGGACTAAAAACAACCAAATCAAGCAGAATGCAATCACCAGCAGCAGCAGCAGCAGTGTTTACTAATTTTTTCAGTCATGAAAGAAAGGAAAAGCTGTAATCGACGCTCCAACTCATATTGTTGACAACATCAGGACAACATAAGGCTGGAAATGGAATGGAGAAATGGGAAATTGTGGAAACGCACATCCAATTCGCGTAGGAAAAGGCGTTTTTGACTCCCTTTTCCGCTACTATTCCTAGGGAGGTAAAAGGGCCTGGGCTTTTCTAAGCATCCAATACAAGACAAATAAGCTGATAAAGCTTGGGTGGGCTTGGCGGCGGCACCATCGAAAAGCAAATGAATTTTGGAGTTTTCCGCCGGGGGGGGGGTGGGGGAAGGAACAACTCTAATGAAATGGAACCATTTAGAAAAAAATAAAACAGAAAAGAGAGAGACCGTTTGCCAGGTCAGGCTCAACGAAACCGTTGCATTTCACGAAGAAGAACCAAAACAACAACGGCAAAACCAAGAGGGACGAAGCAGCCCTTAAATAAAAATGAATAGAAACGAAAAAAAAAAAAATCAGAGTTCAGATCAGATAATAAAAAGCTACGTACGGGACGTTCGAGAAGAATGCAATCCAATGAAATGAAAGTAAGAAGACGAAGAAGAAGAGACAGAGAGAGACGGTAACTTTTGGTTTCCCGATAGATTCAGGAAAGGTTAAGGAAGATGAAGATGCCAAAGTAAGATGCCTAATTGTGTAGATTAATAATGATCAATAAGTTTAATTCCCGGCCGCTTCTTGTTGATACATAATTCATCATGGCCTGCCAATGGCATAGGAGTTAGTTGTGTACTTTTTTTTTTTTTTTTTCTTTTCCCTTCTTCTTCTTCCTCAGAAGAGGAGTGTGTTAGGGTATTGGGTCTCATGAGAGTGAGTTGCGGTGCTTCTGGTCCATCGTTTTTTGCGTCTCATTTTGAAACTTCAAGGCAAGGCACGGCAGTTTCATCATTTTATTCCAGCGATTTGGACGGCTTCCGTGTCATTTTTCCTACATCCGCATCTCTATAGAAAAACCGTTGGTTGCCCGAGAGACAAACTATTATTACGGTTTGACGATTATGACCATAATTGATTTGAGAGCTAACATTCTGTCAATATAATACAAAGTTCGTCGTTCCAAGATATTAGTGAATTTGACATGACACGAATAAAACATTTTATGTGGAGTATACAGACAACACTGGTGCCGTGGGTAATGCAGGACAGATTGGGATGCCTGCACTCCCGCCCCTTTGGCCAAGCTTCTTTCTCCCTTGACATGGGAAGAAAAAGGATTCCGCAGTTGTCTTTCTGTTTATGGTTTCTTTCATGCTTGCCTTTTCCCTTTCCTTATAGTCACCGTAGTTTGTGGAGATGTCAGTAATCGAACAAACAAATTTTGTAAGCATAGCCAATGTGCAGGAAAGGTAACCATATCCGCTTGAAGAAAAGATAAAAAGTAAAAGGACGGGAGCACCATTGTAGAATTTGGCAATAGTAGGACTCTGGGGATCTATTTGGTAATGCCTAAATGCACAAGTAGTTCCCAACCCTCTCGCTGCGTGCTTTATTTGGAAATATTGCATCCGATCTTGTCACAATATCGATGATGTCCAAGTTTTGCTACATGCAAAGCACGATAGTCACCTACTTGTGTTAATCTTATTCCCGATGCGAAGCAAAATGCTAAAAACCTTGTGTTGTGTGTCTCAACCGACATTGAATAATAAAGAGAAATTATCGTTTCCGAGTTCACCCTTTTTATTCTGCATTACGTTCTGAGGACTGGGGATGACAACACTGCTGCTGTTTGCATCGGTGGATTTCATGGCATTGGATGTGCCTCCTCCACAGGGTCCTCTGCGGTATTCTACCTTGGACTTACTCTCATCTTCGTGCGCGCAATGTTTTCCTTTTCCACCCTTCTTTGCCCTTCGTCTTTTTTTTTTTTTTTTTACTGTTTCAGATATTGTTTCCCTTTGTGATTATATTGTTTGTATATTTAGGATTCTTGGAGATGTTTTCATGGGAGTCCATTACACTCTGACTACGGCACTCTCCAACTGAGGTTTGCTGAAGCCGTCAAGTGCAGTGTGCCTTTTTCACAAGGTGTTAAAATTTGATATTGTTACCATTCGCTGCTGTGGCTAGTCGTATTTCGGGCGCTATGAACGGGATAGCGGATCGTAAATGCGTTTGTGCTCCCTTGTAAACACACAAGACAAGAACAATCAGTTTGTAAGCATATGTACTCTGTATGCATGCTCGCATGCATACAGAACTTTCCTCGCATGCCTTACTGCCCAGTGCAAGTGAAACATTTCATTTTTAGCACTGCTTTTTGTTGCTGAAATTTGCATGAGTGCTCAGAGCACCGATTTCATTAACTCATATTTCCGATCATGCCAACCACGCTCCCAATGGCACTGATCATCTCTGAAACCCCGATCAATTGTGTTCGGTGCTCCTGCACGTACACTCCAACTCTGGATACCGATTAGTATCGCAGGCTTTCAACAGTGGACCCAAACACAAGAACACCGTACATCCAATCCTACACGCTTAGCCAGTTTGGCTGGGTATTTCCCTGCTTATCGTACAAAACAACCAATTGCAGGTTCCGATGGTATCTCTCTAGTCTTTTGCCTCCCTGTATAGGTATCTCTTGACCTCTCGTGTCAATCCTTGGGTGCCACAACTCCAAATCCTGTTTAACTTTTCTAGCATGCCGTTCCTTAGAACACTTACCCTTTTGTAGACTGAATCGCGGTTGGTGTTTATAATTGTTGGTTGGATGAGAAAGCCACCGGGATCCTACGGCTTTCCGTCGATCAGAGAATATCGTGATATCTTTCAGATTTGCTATATCCATAATGTGTGTCTTAGAAATCAAGGGATCATTATTAATGGAACTGAGAGGTTAGCCTGGCTGCTTTTGAAACATGTCAAGTCATGTATGAGCAGTAATGAAGCATCACAATAAAGCCTACAAACAAATAAATAGGTCAATCCTTTATAAAAATATGAGCATGGTTTTCATATTTTAATAACACAGCCATGCTCCATAATCATGTCATTATACTAAACGTTCAAAACTCTTTAATTAAAAACCCCCTCCACAGGATCTATACACCTGTACCCATACAGTCATAGGTGACAATAGGATGCACGAGTGTTGACCACAAACCAATGTGAACAATACAAAAGGTACAGTCCCAACATCCAGCAGCCGGGGTTCAATGTCACTGTTCATCATCACTGTCATTGGCAAAAACTGAGGCCATGGCTATTTTTGTCTTTTTCGCAGCATTGTTGGAACTCTGTGAAATGGGTGGAGAAAATTAACAGAAAGATTTGACAATGGTAGTCAAGAATCAATGATCACTGAGACATTTTCAGCATTTGCTGTGCATTTTTTATTACAAAGACGGGTCACAATTTCCAATTCTGTCATTAAATGCCCGATAAATGAGACCAAAGTAATTCCTATGGCTTGCATGTGTCAAGTATAAGTGCAAAGAGACAATGTTTTCCCTTTTACTAAAATCCTTAAGCATAATTCAGTGTGCTTCTTGAGGATGTGGTGTAAATGTAAAGAATTCATAACGTTCAGCGGCCTCACAAAGGAGAACCTATAAATCAGCCATCACCGTGTTCCTTGCATGTCATCATGCAAAAAAATGTGGATATTTTCAATAATTTATTAGATTATTGGAATACTAAAATCAGATGACCTTTGCTCAAAAGAATGAACTTATGTGGAGTATGTGCGGGAACTGAACAGCTTCCAAGCAGGATATCAATCACATCATACTAAATTCCAGTTTTAACCCCAGTTGCCTACCTTTGAAGTTCCAACTTTAGAAGAAAAACCAAATTTCAAGGCCTTCCGCTGGTCCTGATCAGCAAGTGCAGTTGCACTTCTCAGTAAAGTTGAAGTCTGAGGTGATCCAGACTCTTTGGGTTGCTGTTGTTGCTGCTGCTGTTTACGCGCACCTGCCCTGAAATTACATTAATACAGAAACTAAAATGATAAGAAAAAGGACTTTAGGTGGAATAAATACCACAAAACTGCTTAGGCTAAAAATGTTTATCAAGAAAGTTAAGAATGTTGTTTACGTCTGAGCAAACTTGACCATCTCCTTCTCTTGTCGCTGCAGTTCCCGTTTTTGTCTATCATCACGACTACTAGAACCATGCATCTCTTTCATTTCCTTGAAGCGCTGCAAATCCATCCAAAAGTATTGCAAACAAGAAAAAATCCAAAGCTGAGGTGTAATACTAATTACATTGCGTCAAGAACTTCACAAGTCAAGATAGGTCAAGTACCTTTCTGTGATTGTGATCATATGAACTCAGGTGAGATTCAAATTCCACGGCCAATTTGTACTGTTTGTTGCAGAGATCACAAAAGAAAACCTTTCTTATTTCTTTCACCTCAGTTTGAATTTTCTGCTCACGTTCTGCTAATACCTGAATTTTCATAATGTGCACGAAGCAGGCAGTAGAAGCCACCAGGTAATAAAAATTGCAGGAAATTCTCAAGAGCTTCCAAACTTGATGATCCCCTATGATATACCATTCCCGTCAAAAGACATACATATATGCTATATGCTGCCTTCTGCTATTAGATCACATGTGGGTTTAGCAAAAAGCCAGCCATCAACCTCAAGATACTGCTTGTTAGTCAGAATACTTTATGTTAAAATTGCTAAGTGCTTAGAGGCATACCTCCCGCTTCTTTGCATCTTCCTCAGTTTCCTCCAGCTCAACATCAAGTTTCCTTCGCTGGATATTTTCTTCTGCAGTGAAAAAATCATCTTCTTCTTGTTTTCCAATCCCCAGCTTTGGATCTCTCATCCCAGATTTTATTGGCTCGATTATTCCTGAACAGAAAATCTAAATGAGATTGTGGAATGCCGGGAAAAAGAGTAAAGCAGTCATTCAAAAGAAATCAATCCTCTTGAAAGCCTCCAATATTACAAAGGAAACACAAAAGATTTCACTTCTCATGACTCAGCAAGACATTAGAAAATAAGGATCACCGTAAGTAATGAAAAGAACTATTAACATACCAAGCCCCAATCAGAAATCAAAAGGAGCTAAAAATTGGAGCACTAAAGGAGTTTAAGATTATTGTGCTGCAAGTTTTTTTTTTTTTTTTTTTAGGCCAAAAGTAATACTAGACAGCTAAATCATCTTAACAAGAGGTAAACCGGAGAGAGAGAGAGAGAGAGAGAGAAGTGACAAAAATAGTCTTTAGAGTTCAACAGTAACGTAGCATACCCTGCTCGTCCTTGCCAAGACCTTTCCCTTTCCATCCCATTTTCAAGAGAAGCCTAAAGCCAACGTTAGATGCCGTCAACTTCGTGTCCAATGAAGCTTGCTCCACATTATCCAGGTCAACATTTTCTGTAGGTCTGTGGTCAATGGGCAAGCGAAAATCGTCTCCCAACCCATCAATAACAGAGCCCTATCGAGGAAATGTAAAAGTCTAACAATGAATACAAACGGAAGATCATCGCACAATGATCCAGAAATAGAATACTCCAATCAATTAATGCAAGGCAACCAATATTTAGCGCATATAAAAGAAGAAGAAGAAGAAGAAGAAGAAGAAAAGAAATCCCGGAGTGCAGTCGTACATGGTTTTGACAGTAAAAGACTAGGAAGCATTATGAGGATTGTATTTTATTATTTAAGCCCATTCACCCTAGAGCTTTGGGGGTGGGAGGGAGGTGGGGTAGGCACAGATAGATAGATGAGATAAACACGCAACTGTAAGGGCCGTTTTACCTGGACATCACTGGTACTTGCTTCCTGCAGCTGCTGCTTACCATTGTATCGCGCATAAGTGCACTGCATCTGCGACTGTTTTTTCAACCCCCCCCCCAAAAAAAAAAGCATCTTAACTTTGGGTTAGGAATTCCTTTAGGGCAAGGTTACCCAAAAATAAAAATAAAAAACTTTTTTTGTTTTGGGGGTATAATAATCCTAAAAGAAAAAGGAACAAAAACAGAGGCATTGTTGCAGGCAAGAAAAACAACAACGTGTTCATTCATTAGACGTTCGATAAATTAATAATCCGGCGGCGGGCCAAAAGGATTAAGTAATAATAAAATAAACAAGAAGATACCTGATCCGTTATCCTTGTACAGAAGAAGAAATACGGATGGTTGAAGTGATGATGATTGATTGATTGATTGATTGATAGCAGGCAAATGAAATGAAATTTGAAAATTGAAGATTGAAATTCAAATTCTCTGACTCTGAGGGGAAGAAGCGTTGGAGTGAGAATCAGAATGAAATTTAAAAAAAAAAAAAAAAAAAAAAGGTAAAGACGGGGAAGAGGTGGGGGAACGACTCTCTCTCCGCAGCCGTCTTGGCTTTGCCTGCGTGCGTTTGTGTGTCTCTCTTGAATCCGATGATGACGATGATGATGTTTTTATCACTTAGGGAATAGGGCTCGTCTGTAAATTATTATTATTATTATTATTATCTTTATTATTTTATTTTTAAGAGATTGGGATTTCAAGGGAAAGCCTCCTCCTCCTCCTCCTCGGCCCAGTCACTCTTCCGCATCAGCGACCTTCCTATCAAGTTCTACAATTAAGTTTCAAAATGGGCTCAGCCCATGGGAGTTTTTCTGCAGCCCCCAACCCAACATGTTGTGAACCCATTCCTTCTTTCATAATTCTAAAATCTTCCCATTTTAAGTAATGCTACGTCGGCACACAAAGTTTTTTTCCTTCTCTCTCTCTCTCTCTCTCTCTTTAATTCTTTTTTTTTTTTTCTCTCTTTAATTCTTATTTTTTGCCCTCACATACGGAATCAACGCAGGAATTCAATTACGCATCAAAGGGTACATAATTTCCAAGGAAAGCTATTCCTTCATCCATACATGCGCGCGTGCACGCGCACGCACACACACGCTATTCCTAGCTACGACGTTACCCCCCCCCCTCTACGTAGCTACACAGACCGGCCACACTGGCTCAGGCAACTAAAATGTTAAAAGCGACGAATGGGAAATGTAATTTAATCTTACAGATTCTGCTATCATAAATAGCCTGAATTTTGTACAAAAATATAGATACCCTCGCGAACTTGTTTAAAACAAGTGTACTTGTGATTTAGACCTCATCTTCACTATGTCCAGCAGGATGTAAGTATTCTCAAAGAGATAATAATAGTTTTGTCAGTTGCATTTTTTTTGTTTCCGTGACATCAAATCGATGAGTATGCAAGAACCAAAGAGATAAATATATGTAAACAATAGAAATTAAGCATGCATTAAAAAAAAAAAAAAAGTATAAAACTAACATTCCACCCCCCGCCCCTCCCCGGCTTTTTTTTTCTTTTTTTTGGGTGTACACCGCACGCCATTTCCATTATCTTATGGATTCAAACGGGAAGAGAAAAGCAAATGCAAAGTGTCCCAACAACAAAATAACATCATCCAGTCCCACAGGTGACCCACCCCGATATATATATATATATATAAAGCTATCCTCTACATCCCATGCATTTTAATTAGTTTTCAACAACATCTCAAGGGTAAAATGGATTAGACCAGAAAGCATTGTAGTTGGGATCCCCAAAATGCTGCATCATCTCAATCCCAACCAAGCCCTCCTGGTCTTGTAGGTTCTTCAGATCCATGAACCAGGGATCGCTCAGCATGCTTTCCATGTTGACTTCAAAAGCGGATCTCTGATGGCCTGCAACCTGCAGCTGGTGCTGGGGCCCCTGCATCCGCATAGGCATATATGCTGTATCCTCTCCTCCGGCAGCAGCAGCAGCAGCAGTTATTAAAAAAAAAAAAAAAACAGAGAGAGATGTTGTACCTATATAAATAATTTTTTTAAGTACTGGATGGTGAAAAGTACTCAAAAGTACTTATTGGATGCTTCTTAAGCGATTTTTGTTGAATAACAGGTAAACTTCAACGGCAATATTAAAAAAAAAAGTTCTTAAATACTTTTAAAATTCTTGTTAATAATTGACCAACAAATAACAATACTAATTAATCCTATACATTTACATCATATAATAATAATGATAATAATAATAATAATTCCCCTTCCATTTTGAGTGTAGAGCGTACTTGTCCGACCCAATTCATAAATGTAGTCTTGATAAGACACATCAACAGTATAATTATGTCAAATCACTTAGTGCGAAAATCGTAGCAAGATGCAAAAATCAATTATTTACGTGTCGGGTTTTGTTTGAAACTCATAATGGGGCTGACAAACAAGTAGGAGTGAGTAAATAATTGGAAAACAATTATCCCATTGTTCTTCAAAAAATAGTATGGAGAACCTTGTGTTTGGGATATTAATTAATGGTTGTCATTCCATTGAGAGTAGAGACCATTTAAACTTAATGGTTGGTATGATTTTATTTTGGTTCCTTTTATGTATCTTTTATTTTTTTTTTTTTTAGCCAAAAACTCAGAGTGGATCATAACTGTTGATTTTTTTTAATTTTTTTTTATTTTTGAAAATGCTCGACTTGCGCTTATTCAAACATCCAAGTTTTGTATCCGAGTCCCGTCCTTCAAGCATCTTAAAGCAAACAAAAAATGATTATTATTATTATTATTATTTGTTTGGACAACTAAGGTAAAATATTTAAAAGGGACAGCAGAGGATTTGTTGGAAGATAAGAAATATCTCAGTGTCTATTTAATTTGTTTGACACAATATGTCATCATCTTGATCGGAATGGCGCATATACATACATACATACATACATACATATATATATATATATATATATATATATATATATAGGGTTCATATTATATTATTTGAAGACTTTTTAGACAAACGGGAAACAACAATGGGGACTATTAATATATATACTTCTAGGTGGGAAACAAAGAATTTTGGGACGCCTTCTTTTTTTTTTTTTTTTTTAAATCTTAATTGATAAATTCTCATACTCCTCGCCTATCTAGCAAACGAACACTTGAGTCAATTTATTATACTATAGATGCCAAAGGGTACAAAATTCCGACACATTAACACACACACACAACTAATAGTTACAGGACTATATATAAGGATGCAAACAACTACTGTATTATGTTTTAGGCGAAAATGACGCAGAGTAGTTCAAACTAAGGCTATGAATTGGCACGCCATTGTCCTATGTTCTATATGCACGCGCGCGCGCACACGCACACACACACACACATTTAAGTCTATATATACAAATGGTAGAAAAAGATGTGTTCATTTTGTAGTTCGTTGGGAGACTGGTATCATTGAAAGACCGTAAAATTATATACTTGATGATGCATGGAATGGTTTTATATATTACATATCTTGCGGACGATCAATTGCTTATTTCGTTGATGATCCATGCCAAAACTGTGATCAAACCACAGATCCTGGACGCATGCTCTTCGTCCATATTTACATGTGTGTGTGTGTGTGTCTGTCTGTCTGTGGGCGTCCGCTAGCAATTTTCATTGGTGGACCAAGAACAATGTACAAAAAGAAGCCAGAGGTGATGTGTTATCATGGGCCTTATGTTCTAGAATTTTTTTTTTTTAATTTTCAAAAATTTTTTCCAAAATTCATGTAACATACAACAACGATGATATGATGTATAACAAAAATAATAGTATGTGCAACGAGCTTATTAAAAAATTAACTTCATACTCAATGTACCTTGTATTTTGTTATATATTTTATTATTCTCATTATATATTGGTCCTTTTAGACGAAAAATTTGTAAAAAAAAATAAATATCTAAGTATATTTTTAATAACAATCTAGTTTTTCTTTGTCAATTTTGCTTGGCCTACCTCAAGGTTCTCTTTCTGAAAGCATAAAAACATAGTTGCTTGATATCCTTATACTGTTGGTCTTGTACTTTCTCTACAGTATATACTATTTAACATTTACATTGTAAAAAAAGAGGGGATATTAGAGTCCACCCTGTACATTGTGGAACTTTTGACTTGGTTCAAAATATCGAGAACCTGACGCGTATTTAAAAATATTAATGAAATTATTGATGAATTTGGTATGGGATAAAAAGTGAAATTTTAAAGTATTTATAAATACTGTACAATAGCTTTTTTTAAGAGTAGGTAACGGGCCGTGACGTGACAGTAAGCTCTAGCTATTGTCATTTTGTACCATAGTTGATTCATTGAACGACTACTGGCTTCTAGCACCATAGTTGGCTACCTTGAGTGGCTGCTGAATCACGTGCTTTATTATGGGCTTTCTGGCACAATACGGTTTCTATTCAACAAACAGTCAACCTATATATCAGTTTTGACAAGAAGGTCCATAATTGTTACGTTCCAGTTGTGCTTTTAAGAAGCAGGTCACGTTTAAAAACAAGTTTTTATTTCTTTATTTTGATGTGAGTAATTGAGTATGCCATGTGGGACAACTTAATTGAAGCCTTCAGCCTGAATTTCAAAAAAACAAAAAACAAGAATAAGAGAGCTTTTGGAATAACCATAATATCAGCTGTTTTTCTCAAACTTATTCATGATGTAGCTACTTTAACAAGATGTAGTTAAATGAATATAACTAAGGCCAGCTTATGTTTCAATCAGCAACCGGGCGGTTGGGGGTGGGGGAAGGTCTTGCTTTTTAGTTTCCTCTCATGTGAACATTTCATCATAGAAACCCCAGTTGACAATTACATGCATTTTCCTTTACAATAGACAGGAGGCAAGGTAGGTAAGCTTGTGCATATGAAAATCATCTACAAAGTTGAGTGTTTTATCCTGATATCAATCTAGTTTATAATTAACCACATAATTAAGGATGATGCTTTTTTTTTTTTTAGAGCTCCTTTGTCGGCAAGGTGGTGATCTCCCAAATTGCGGGGTAGCATAACTGAAAGCATGAAAATCTGATGTTAATGTTTAGTGGGCCAAGTTGCAATCCAATGCTGAGGCCATTGTGATCTTAGCCTTTGTCTGTTGTTTGCGTCGCCAAGAAATCAGTTTTGATAGTGGGGAAATATTTGAATTTTGTGCTAAGGTATTTCTGCATAGGAAAATGATCCTACTCGGTGATCATTTCAGTGCAGTTTGGGGCGGATGCAACGATGCTTTCCATCTTCATTGCATATTGAAATGGGTGAATTCACAGAATTCTCGGGCCTATTGTCCTGTGGGCCGTAGAGAATGTGCAATTCAAAGGGTGGAAGTTATCAAATAATGGAGTAATGTAAGCTTACTTTTATCCTCATCAAGTTTACTTCTTTGTTTCGTGTCTTTTTCTTCTCAGAAATGATTCTGTCGCCTAGTGGACTTCCCATTTCTTTGTTGTCGTCAACGAAGTTGTCATACTGATTAACTTTGTGACTTCTTTTAGCTCTTATTATTATTATTATTATTTCCCTGTTGACGGAAGGTCATGTCCAATTGGAATGTGGACATCTTATATCTGTTTGTAGTACTTTGATTAATCGACATGGATGTTCTGATTCTTTACATATGCACATATTGGTGTAAAGAGTGAATGGATATGCATGGTGCCTGGAACTTTTCTCGATGTCATGAAAGCCGTGAAGATACGCAACCACCACCCGCATGGATTAACACCAAGCGTCCGGTGTTCTTTTATGCTGTTGGGGGCCACAATATCCTGATAATGTATTATAAAGTCTGTGTTAGGTAAGACTTGTGTTCTTCCATCCAATTCGCCCATGGCTATCCCATCCCTGTAGATGAAAGCAAGCACGACATGCTAATCTCTCGCGTCAGAGGAGGATAATAATAAATCTCTACAAACGGCAACGGAGTTCTTAATAGATTTCATTTACTAGAAACCAACTCTATTGAATGCACAGCCGGCAGCTATGCTAAGTCAGAAATGCCAATCGAGCAGCAGATTGGGCAGCTAAGGCAGTGAAGATTAGCAATTGCCCCTGTGAGGCCTCTTTTTCAGCTGGCCAACATTTTGCATTCTGACTCGTGTATCCACCTAATTGAGTTTCTGTGAAATGAAAGTCTACTTCTCTTTGCACAAAAAGAAAGAAAATAATAATAATAATAAAGGAGCACATCACGTCAGGGCAGAAAAAAAAAAGAAGTAATTGGTTTCTAATGCTTGGTCGGTTAAAAGAAAGATGCAACCGGCCACGGATTGCCGCTCCCTTGCCTTGTTCGCCCTCTGCGCAAAAAGCAATTTTTTCCTTCTTTGGAGGCAACCAATGCAAATATGTGTGTCACAATATCATTACCTAGTTGAGGAAACTGGAAAAGAAAGCATAGAACTTGGTCTTGTTGAGTATATTGCATCTAGTTGTCAGCGACCCTACCATGTTCAACCGTCTCAAACCTTGTCCAGTACGTCGATGTTATCAATCCGTATCGAGGACCACGCTCACACGTACATACCCTATACAGTTAGTTTATCTTTCTTCTTCTATTATTGTTTATTTATCCCTAATTATTTCTTAATCTCTAATCATGTTGAGGGATTCCTTCTTCTTCTTCTTCATCTTTACCCTTCTCTTCAGAAAGCTCTGACTTCTATTTTTTTCTCTTTTTCATTTTTGGCTGATCATGCATCGTTTAAAGCTCTGCTATGAAAAGAACAATCAACTGCAAAATAACCCCGTAGCAAACTGACAAGGTTGGAAAAGCATAACTTAGGCAGACTAGATGACCTTTTCAATCTCAGCTGTGAATCCCAGCTGTATACCTTTAGGATCATTCGCAGTACCTTTAAGTTCAAATTCCAACTTCTCCTGACAGACAGGACTGAGTTAATTTCAAGTTAAGGGCACCGCCTTCTCACACAGTCCGAGGTGTGACAAAGGCAGCCGGCCAGCCATACTAGGAGGATAGTAAATAAAAATTCCTTTCGAATTTATTTAATTTTTGTTTTAAAAACAAATTAGTGAAAAAAAGGGAATAAGAGAAGTCCCTTCTCTAAATCTTTTTTTAAGACATTGATTGATCTGATCATCGCCTGGCTGTTTGAATCTTATAACAAATTAAGACGATGAAGAAGAAAATCTCAAAAAAAAAAAAAACATTGTTTTTCTGCTTTGGGCTTCGTGTCTGAGTGTTACATTCCGAGTGGCTGCTGTCGTGTTACACGTCGTCGTCGTAGGCGAAATCTCCGGCTCTCCATCACCCACCGCGTCCATGCATGATGTGCGATTGCTTTATAGGCGTGGTGACACTAGACGACCGCTAAAGGAAATCTTAATGGATCATTAATAATTAGTTTATTACTATTACTATTGTTACAACATGCGCAGGTGCGTTATAATAAACGCAGCCACATATAACCCAATCCCAGCAGCGGGAAAAATTTGTAGCTAGAAGATCTGGCTAGAGATCAATACGCATACACAGCTCAGATTTTCTAGATTACTGTGTACATCAGGTGTTCAAACCTATCTGGTTGCCTCCTTCAGCTTCGTCTCTGAAAAACTCCACAGTCGGAGGTGTCATGGCATCTGAATTGATTAGGTTCGGAGCTTAGTGGTTGGTCCGCTCGCAGGCGTGGAAACAATGATCACGGGTATACACGGGTGCGCATTTGCATGTTTGTATACACGGGTACGCGGTTGGTCCTGAAGCCATTGATGCATGTAAAACCTACCTTTTGTTGATCAGCTGTACAATAAAAATTAATCAACCAGCTATGACTTGTTTTAATTAGGAGTATAATATCAATAATAAAAATAACGAAAGATCGCGCAAATTAACTAAAGCCGTCGACACACGCGCAAACCAATTCTACAAAAGCCACGAATTCAAGATCTTAAAACGTAGTTTACAACATGCATGAAGAACTGCAAACACCGTAATTAATAAGACGTAGGCATACTCGCGCGCGCGCGCGCGCGCACACACACATATATATAGAGTTGCTGGCTAGACAGATATAGCAGAAGACGAAGCATGGAAGTTCACAACCAAACATTTTAAGGAGGAAGAGACAAAAAAAAAAAAAAAATAAAAATAAAAAAATATATATATATATATATACGCGTATGAGTGTGTGTGCATGGGGTCAATCGAATTGGGAACAAATCCAAAGTATTCGGTCAGTCAGTCAGTCAATCGTGACCGGATTGGAGTGGTGGATGGGGTGATCACGTGGAGTGGAGATCCTCCCTGGCTCCCCCCCTCCCTCCAGGAGCAACAGCAGATTGGGGTGAGGAGACTGGAGAGGGAGGAATAATCGGAAACCTATGGCATGGGTGGAATAGGGAAAATTGGCACGGTTACAATAACAATTAAAATAGAAGACCTGGTTTAGTTTGTCCATGGTAAGATCCAGGCTTTTTTTTTTTTGGAAAAAAAAAAATCAAGAAGAAGAAGAAGAAGAAGATACGGGCTAGTATCAGTATTAGTAGTATAGTACATGCATGCCGTGCTATTGTTCACGTGTATTCATTCGTATTTTCCCTACCCACCCATGCCACAACCTTCCGACAATCCTGAGGCTCCCATTCCATTTCCTCCCTTTTCAATTTCACGAATGAAATGAATCTAATTCATCGCAACACACCACACCACATCATCAACTGAAGGTATATATAGAAACAGCAACTATATGGGCAATAGAGGACCATATATAGCAATTACCAAGCATAGCCTAACATATATATCAAGGCATTTGCCCTTCCCCCATTTGTCCTTGTCTATCATCTATATATATATATATATATATATATGATAAATCCCAGTCACTTGCCTTAGCTTTCTGTGATATATATATATATATATATAGAGTGCCGTCAGTCAGCCACCAAATCCCTGTAAAGCTTTACTTTTGAGCTGTTCAACACTAATTCTGGATTAAAGGTGTCGTCCATGCCACGCACTTCATCTTGGCCGTTCTTTTTTCTTGCGACTTTACAAGATAGTGGTTCACATTTCATCTCTTCTGGAAATTCACCTAACCTTTATTAAAGTCTTGTTCCTTAAAAAACTTCAATTATTAATAAAAGTAACATTAGATTATCATCGTCATTTTTATTGGTTAGTGTCTGATATATATGATGAGAATCATCTCAGATGTTTTGGCAGTTGCCACGTATTTGCAGTGCAGAATCATTTCTAACTCCTTTCCTCAACGGGACATTACGCACACACAGCACGGTCGCGATATTTTCCAGCCCAAATAGGTCCACTCACCACCAAAAAGAGTTAATCTAGTGGACAAGGAGAATATTCCTTTTTTTGTCAATTAAGATCCAATCTTTATTAAGATCTCGAATGATCCAAGTCTAAATGGGAGAGTGCACTCCTAGGATTGTTTCCGAGAGACTAAGTCTAAGTAAACGTATAAGTTAATTCATGATTAAAAGAGTTGAATTTTATTTTAATCAAATTAAATTTATCGTATTAATGCATTAAACAAAGTTGAATTTTTCTTTCATTAAATTAGAGTTTTGAGTTTTTTTTAAACGAATCATTTATTTTTATAAATAAAATTAAATTAATAAAAATATTATATAATAAAATTAAATTAATTAAGAAATAAGTATTTTTTATTAATTTATAATTATAGATATGACAAAATATCTCAGGGTGTATGGTGTTCACATTTTAACAATATATGAAAGGTTAATTGTGTATAATTTTATCATTATCTTTGCAAAAATATTATTTTATGACTCAAATAAACTTTAGTAACACACTAAAAAATTTTTAATTAATTTAAGGTAAATTTTTAATAATTCTTAAATGATTGATTCATAAATTTTAACAAGTCTTTACTGGAGATTGATTTATTTATTAAACAAATCTTCAATAAATTTTATTAAACCAAGTTACCCAATTTTTTTGTGAATATATCGGTTTATTTACATCTCCACCAAGATACTTTATGGTCGATGCCCCCGCCCAAAAAAAAGTAAAAAAAAAAAAAAAAAAAGCAGAAGATGAAAAAGGAAGGGTTCAGTTCAGTTGATTTCCCTCTGTCAGGCTTACTTAATTGATGTTGAACCAGGCCTGAATCAGGAGGGCCATCATGCACTCGCACCGATCCAAGTTCACGGTTTATTACTGAACTCTATACATCTAGGAAACCTTTAGGCCACCAAGTCCACGACGATGTAAGGTTGCATGGTCTCAATTAGGCTTAAATAGATAAATACATAAATATGTATAATGCGCAGTATAGATTGACTGACTGCTTCTACATCATCGCCGGCTACAGAAGCCATAGAAGAAGAAACAAACTCAAGCTGCTACATTGTAACTTTTGTTTATGTGTTCAATTTTTCGAGCACTGGGACCCGATTTCTCAGCCTCTGACTAACGCACATGAATATAAATATGTGTGTGAGAACAGACACAAGCATCTATATAGTATACAGATGACTTTAATGAAGGACACCCTGCGGCCGGTAGTGTGGCTGTTCATGTTATATGGGTGTAGTGGTCATTTGGCAGATTGCAGGATAAGGCACCGACGGCAGATGGTCCTGGGAGGAGTGCTGTTAGGAGCCTGGAAGGCACGATTCGTGCCTCACTACTGCAAATCATAAGGCTCCGCAACCAAGATGGCTAGTTATTGTTTCACAAAATTGAAGACCTCGGTTCTATTTAATTTGTTTACTCTTATTATATATATATATATATATATATATATATATATATATATATAAAGGTATGTAAGTGAGTATTTGTAAAGTTATTTTATTGGTGACATATATATATGTTTCTATAATCAACATTTCTACCTTAATTAACACTAGAATCTGGAATTGAATTTATTGTACGGACCATGCATATTTTATATGAGCTTATCTACCCACCCCATTTGGTCGGAAGAAATAGATATGGAACAAATATTATGCTTGGGATCAGAGGATTCACCTTGCAAGGGTGTTAAATTTTTTATTTTATTTTATTGTTAAAGTATAATATATGACATATATTTTTATAATTTTATTTAAAATTTTAAATTAAATAATTTTTTAATAGAATATAAAAATTTTTATGGTTAAGTGATGTAAAATATACCCACTTTATGAATTAAACTCAACCCGACACGATTGTTTTACGTCGAGCGCCGCCGAAGTAGGTCAAATCCTGAAGTAAGTGCAGGCTGCAGGACCTCCTTAAACTTAATGTTCGAGACACATGCCTTTAGTTGTGGCAGAATAGAATTGGACAACAAATGCATTACCGTACAAGCCCCACGTTTGAATTCTATAATCTATGATTTCGGGGAAACTGCAACAACGCATCGTTATCTGTACTGTACCACATTATTGAATGGTAAATGTTTCTGATAATTTTAATTAGTATGAACATTGGGAAAACTGCACCCAAAATAAGGAGAGTTCGAAGTTTATATAATCCCACATTGAACTCTCATAGTTTCAAAAAAGTCCCACGACTTGCATCATTTTGTAACGATGAAAAAGAAAAGAAAAAAAAAATTAAGAAACTTTAAAACATCCCACGAGTACAACGTTCCTTATTGACAAACGAATAACAAAACAAACGGATCTCATCTGTTAATTAACGTTGATTTGTGTTCCCAAAAAAACCTTCCGCTGGCGCCCAGCAAGTCCTGCCAAAATGTACGTCTAAATGCGTCTAACCAAACCGCATGCCTATTCTAACATCATTCATTGTTCTCGTTAATAAGCACACACGCACACGCTCTCACTCTCTCTCTCTCTTTTTATTTATTTATTTATTTTAAAAAAAAAAAACAAATCATCTTAATCATCGTCCAACTTCTTACTCGGCTCAATTTTAGATACAAGCAAAATTTGGTCTAAGGAGAGACTCGAACCAATGTAAGAGGTCAAAATATTCAACCCAGCTGAAAGTATATTTAAGGAAAATTGCACATTTTTTTTTATAATGTGTAATCTTTTCGCACAAGATTTTGAGGTAATTGTTATACTTTTTCCTTCTTTTTCTTTTTATAAAGATTAAAAAAAAAAAAAACACAAGTGTACAGCTTTTTCAATATTCAGTGAGGAGGAGGAGGAGGGGAAGAAAGACTGCAAGCAAAAGCATGACATCCGTGTTGTCTTATCCAAGACGTTAGTTAGCAATATATTGTTTGAGTGAAAATTTTTGTAGATGAGGTTTGATCGAGAGAGAGAGAGAGAGAGAGAGAGCTAATCAGGACTTCCACAAAGTCAACCACTCCTTACAACTAACTATATGATTCACTTCGGATGGCACCCACCTTTAAGAATTTTTATTATGATTTTAGACTTGTCATCTGACATAGGAATTTGATTTGTTTCGTGAATTTTTATCGCATCATCTTCAAATTGATAATAATAACAATTGCACCAGACACAGTCTAAGAAAAAAAAATATTTATAAAATGAAATTAAATAATGCATTTCATATATACCAAATTAATTTCATCTAATATTATCTTATCCTGTGACTACGTTCTAACTTTTTTTCTTTTTTTTTTTTTTGGCAGTAAAAATGATCGACTAAGCCAACCTCAACATCAGCATTATTGCAATGCCGATATCATTTAACATCGAGAGTCGAGAACGTGAAAAATTGTCTCCCAAGAAGAAGGGAAAGAAATCGCATATATATACATACACCCTTCCCCCTATAAGTCTAGAATCGCATATTATTGAAACTGTAGAATAATTGTACAAGAAGATAATTATGAAAGGGGCAAACAACATCCTCGTGGCCGAAGATGTAAGAGATCATTGATGCTAGCTGTTTTGCGTTACGAATACAAAACATAGGAGTCCACAACTACTACGCAGAATCCATGCCCAATTTGACTGGGTAGGATAACTCATAATACAAATACAGAAAGTACAACTATAATATGCCATATGTACAGTCTTCAAGTTCGTGGAATTCGGACATTTTGCCTTACCCGTTGCAGTTGCTTGGCCTGCCATACGCGTGTGTGTGTGTGACCCCCGACCCCCCGTGGGCTCGGGCAATGGTAAGAAGAAAACGCCCATTCCCTGTCGCGCCCCCCCACCCCCCCCCCCCCCTTCTCCCTCGAAAAATAATACAGTTACTTAACTACTACTGCATTTATATGGCAAAAAGGGAAAAGTAAAGGCAGGATGAACGCCCCCCTCCCTCCTCCCTTCTCCGGCCAATGCTAAATTCCTGCTGTCCCATTGCTAAATCATAAATGCTAATAATCCGCAAACCCCTTCGCCGTCTTATATTCCACGTCCACTTGCGTTGTCTGTCCTTCCCACTGAGACTACTACTACTCCTCCTCCTCTTCTTTCTCCGAACTCGCGTCATATGCTACTGAACTGAAATGATATCCCTTTCTGCTTCACATTTCAACCCACATGGATTGACGTATCTTCTCTTCTTCTTCTTCTTCTTCTTCTTGTGTTTTTTTTTTCTCTTTTTTCAGTATTTGGCAATTGAATGCAGCGGTTCTTGCCATCGAACCAGTGGGCAAGTAGTATTATTACTATTATTTATAGCTATTCTTCGGAGTCTCAAATGAATTTTTAAAGTCGAGGTTTTTTGCTTTCAACTGTCAAACAGTCCCCAAAATCCGATCTGGGTTTTGTTGGATTTCAGTTTAATTATTGGATAAGTGGGTAAAGATCCAATTTTCAATTTCATTTTCTTTTTTTTTTTTCCTAATCCTTTACGCGAAGACTTTAAAATTAAATCAGCTTAATTTCCAATTCTATAGGATGTCCTCGGGAGGGTTTTGGATCTTCAGGAGGAGTCGTTAAAGAAAAGGTTTGACTGCTACTTTATGTTCATTAATTGTTAGCTTTTGTTCTATACTTCTCTGTCTCTCTCTCCTTTTCCCTCTCTCTCCCCCCCCCCACACACACACACACTCTCTCTCTTTGATTACCGATAGTGATGGGGACTTTTTTGTTTTATTTTTCATTTTAAAGAAAGGTAGGTTTATATATTCCCCCTGTAAATTATGCGTAACTGTAAAAGGAGAAAAGGAGAAATCTCTTCTTGCGACTGCCTGATGTTGGCTTTTTTTTTTCCTTCTTTTGAGTTTCAGGTTTGGAAACTTTCTTGGCTTTGTGGCTTTGTGCTGTATCCGGAGAATTGTTGTGGAGAAGTTTTTCTTAACGTATGGCCAAGTAATTGATTCTGGGAAGGCGGACATTTCTGAGGAGACGAATTGTGTCAACACTTCATCATGCCCTTGTCCGAGCTGCTGCTGCTGCATCAAATGCCTAAAGGAAAGCTTGAATCTTCTCAAGAGAATAATCCTGCATGCTCAACTGATTTGTCTTTTGTGTATGTTTGATTTTGCAACCTCTCGCATTTCGTATCCTTTGGTGCTAAAGATTCAAATTATTACTTCATCGATTTATTCTGATTTTGATTTTTTATTTGTTCTTTTTTTTTTCCCGTTTTCTCTCGTGTGATGTACCTCATTGCAGACCCGAGAGTGACTTTGTTGAGCTCGTGTGGGAAAATGGTCAGATTCAGTCCACTAGAGCTAGAAAGACTCAAACTCGTAACAACCTGCTGTCTCAGGACCTAAGAATTAGAGATAAAGATATAGGAAATGGCACCAATACAAAGATGGCTAAGTTTGGGTCGGTGGAGCCTTTGCTGAATGAAAGTCCAATGTCGGTGCCCTCATTAGAAATGGATTTGAATCAAGATGATGACGCGGTACCTTGGTTGAATTTTCAAATTGATGAATCTCTGCAACATGGTTACTCCTCTGACTTTTTGCATGAATTATCAGGAGTAACTGAACACTCCTCTCAGAATAATTTTGCTTCCTTCAATAGGAGAGATGGTGGTAATGGGACTGCGAGGGATTCTCATACTGTTTCTGTACATAATGGTTTGAGTCCAGAGCAAGGAAATGCCCCAACTGTTTCTTCAGCAGATAGAACTAGTTTTAATCAATTGCATCCGTCACTGTCACAGCACCAAACATCATTTCCATTTTCAAGATCCATAGTGTTGGCAGGTAAAGATGCTGGTATAGGCAATGTCACCCATAATGCTGCTTCTGGGGACTCAGTCCAAGTTCCTACTTCATTACATGATTTTCCTAGCATAAAGATGTTGAGGAAAGTTTCAGCACCGTCTGCTACTAACTCCAACTTGTTGAATTTCTCGCATTTTTCAAGACCTGCTGCTCTTGTTAAAGCCAACCTTCAGAACATTGATTTGAGGGCTGATTTGGGCAGATCAAACATAGATAGAATGGAAACTAAAGACAAGGGCTCAATTGCAAGTGGTTGCAATCCTGAAGTCACCCCAATTAATTCATTCAGTGGCTCACCAAGGGAAAGAAGCTCTCATTGCTGTCCCATTGTGATGTCATCTAAACCAATGGAGGGGAAGTCTGCTGATAATCTTATTTCTGTTGGCCTGCCTGATGCTGTGGGCAGAGAAGATGACTCTAAAAGTGATAAAAACTACTGTCAAAATTTTAGAGTAGGTGCAACTAAAGAAATGGTGGATTTTGAAAACAATGAAAAGACTATGGAGCCTGTAGTTGCATCTTCTTCAGTTTGCTCTGGCAACAGTATGGGGAGAGCTTCAGATGATCCTACTCAGAGTTTGAAGAGAAAACATCAAGACACTGAGGAGTCTGAGGGCCCTAGTGAAGTAGGTTCACATATAGGTTTCACATCCTTTAAAACTTTTTCTAGTGCTTTCTATACCTCATTTTATTTTCCGTGTATCAAAAGAGTTAATTTCTCTTTTTTTTTTTTAGCAGGATATTGACGAAGAGTCTATAGCTGCAAAGAAACCAAATCCTATTCGAGGAGGTAAAGGCTCCCAGAGAAGCCGAGCAGCAGAAGTACATAATTTATCTGAAAGGGTAAGCAAGTATATTCTCCTATATTTTATTTGTCAATTCACTCTGCATTGCTATTATTCATCCATCAATACTGCATATTTTCTTATTGTAATTGGATCAGTGGTTCTGAAGCTGTAATATAGTTACTATTTCTTATCTGGACTTAATTAACAGAGGCGAAGGGATAGGATCAATGAGAAGATGCGTGCCTTACAAGAACTCATACCAAACTGCAACAAGGTTGAATATTGTGATGTATATTTCTTGATGAATCTCTTATTGATCTCATGAAAATCTATTATCTGTTGGATCCCAATTTAAACATTAATCAATGCTTGGCCTAAAGGGAGTGGATCATCTTATTTGAACTCATCCATGTTTAATAAATTCTATAACTCAAGAGTATCAATTCTAAGTTTTGGACTTGCATGACAATGTGGACTTTAGTGACTTTTTGTAAGTTGAGCTTCTTCCTGAAATTTGTGGAATTTGAACAGAATCAAATAATTAGGACTACACAATTTCTGAAAAACTATTTGTTAACTTGAGCATTTTTT
This sequence comes from Ceriops tagal, assembly GCA_021533255.1. Classification (NCBI taxonomy): domain Eukaryota; kingdom Viridiplantae; phylum Streptophyta; class Magnoliopsida; order Malpighiales; family Rhizophoraceae; genus Ceriops; species Ceriops tagal. Next base: position 28,121 of record CM038599.1, on the reverse strand, counting down.
TCATTGTAAGGTGGACAAAGCTTCAATGCTTGATGAAGCCATTGAGTATTTAAAGACACTTCAGCTTCAGGTGCAGGTAGATTCTGTCTATCCCTCAGAGTATCATAGTATTTTTCCTAACAGAGTAAAACAGGGAAAGAGTCCATTCAAGCCTTAGTTGAAACAAGTTGATTTTGGGAATTGAGTAATCCAATTGTTTCCTTGGCTCATTGACCAAGTCTTTTGCAGATTATGTCTATGGGAGCTGGTTTGTATATGCCACCAATGATGTTGACAACAGCCGTTCCACACATGCATGCAGCTCATATTGCGCAATTCTCACCACCCCTGGGTTTTGGTATGGGAATTGGGATGGGGATGGGTTTTGGGATGAATATACCCAGCATGAATGTTGGATCTCCTGGTTCCTCAATGGTTCAAATGCCTTATATGGGTGGACTACCTCTCCCTCACCCACCAATGTCAGGACCAAGTGCGCTGCACGGGATGGGAGTATCTAATCTTCAGATGTTTGGGCTTTCTGGTCAAGGACTGCAAATGCCATTTCCACATTCTCCCTTGATGCCAATGTCTGGAGGGCCTTCTATAAACACAACCATGGGCCTGAATGTCAGTGGGGTGGTAGGTTCTGTCAATAAGGTGGATATGGCTCCACCCCCCCGTTCAAAGGATTTAATTCAGAACAATGTTGCCAGTAGTTCAATGAATCAGACTTCTAGTCAGGTCTGTGAATTCTTTATCAAGATGCATTTTTTGTGAGATAAAGGTAGCAAACATGTAAGCATACTTAAATAGGATTCTAAATTCATAGGCCCAATTCAATCCATGCTCTTTACAGGCAATGGCCACCTTTGTAGCTACATAATGGGCACACACTGGTTTAAGGATATTAAGTCGTAGCATAGGAGAATTAAAATTTCAAGTTTGATAGCTGGCTGAAAGGAGATGGTTTGAAATTATCATTGTACATTTTTTGGACTATCAGCTTTTTGATGTTGGCTGTCTATTATGTTTGACACTGAGTGTCATTTTTCCACAAAGTGTTAAAATTTTGTTATCTTTTTCCTCAAATTTCTCATTATGACATGGTCATTTGGTGATGCATGGGTAATCCTGCAACTTCACATATTAGATGCAGTTGGGAGGATCCTAATTTATGTTCCGTAAGAGGTAATTGGAATTGAAACTGATGTGCCTTTCATTTCCAAAGGAACTTGAATTTCAGCAAACAATCCCCATGAGTTTAAAATGATGTTTGACATCAATGGTTGCGATGATCAGCCTGTGAATTATGTAGTGTACCTAAATGGATTCGCTGTTTGCCATCAATGTGCCTCAATCTAAGCAAAGTAGCAATGCAATGCTAGTGTCAGGTGACAAATGAATGTTTTGAACCATCTGGTTTGGTGCAAAATAATGGCCAAGCCCCAGAAGCTGCTGCTGATGGAGCATTGAAGTCAATCAATGGGAATGACAATACACCCAGCGGCGATGGGGGTGAGTGCACAGTTTAAGATGCATTAGCCATACATGTGTAGCTATATTAAATATTGATATGGCTTTGAAAGGCACAAATTCTGATATTGTTTCATATGTGGCAGATTGTGACTGACCCCCGGTAGTTCTGATCCTTTCTGTCAAGAGGCGAATCCTATTTTGCCTCCGACGGAGACAACATATTTTCTTTCTTCGAGACATCCGTGGCACGTTTTGCAGAAACTTGTTGCATGTTTAGGGTAGAGTCCAGAAATTATGACAACCACCTGAATTATAGCTTCAGCGCATTACAGTTACAGTTTGCACAGTATTTGTTATGTTGAGAATCGAAAGAATTTTTGTTGCATCTGTACATTAATTTACACGTCCTTGGCACGTAATCTACTTGCCTAGGAATCGGGCATCCTAGCAATATGAATTCAAATGTCTGCTGCGGTTTCCTGATTGCTCTTCTTCTGCGTTAATGAAAGATAAGGTGTTTTTCTTTGATCATGTCCTGAAACGCCTGGAATGTCTAGAGAATTCATAAAATTTTTTTATATCCGCGACCCTATGCAATTAAAGGATGATTGAGAACTCGCACGTCAGCATGGAGCCAATATGCCTTTTCACTTGCCACTGCAGAAAGGAGTCAAACCGAACCTCACATCTGTTGGCACCGTTACTATTGATTAGGGTGTCATTATCCGCATCACCATCATTAAGTACAAGGGCGAGGTCACCATTTCATGATAAGAAAAATCACCAACAAGAAGGAGGGATGCCGCTGGCAGAATCCTGTAATCAAAGTGGGGTTTTTGCAAGACCAATCAGACACCCTATGGCCCTTGCACAGGTATGCACCCCTCAACCAGCACATCCACTCGATGAGATTCCAACAACCCAAGAGAAAACATGACGACAAAGACTGACAACCTCATCGATATCCGGGCACCATTTGCGCTAAGTCCATGATATAGATCTTGATTTGGACGGTTTTTCTCTGCGTAACCTATATTGAAGGGCATCATCCCCCATGCAAGTGAATGGTTAGTGAACCGTGACACTGCTTTTACACCAGTGACTATGGTCTTTGCCTCTCTCTCTTTTTCAATGTTTTCCTGTTCCACGACTGCCACATTGGATGGCACTTCAACTGCCTCAGGCCCATCTCTTTCCTTCTTTTCGTCCTCTCTGTTAGTCTCTTCTGCAACAGCTGCTGGAGAATATCCTATTATGTCCTCCGGAAGATCAGCTTGAGCATTCTGAGTGATTGAGATAGCTGGTTCTGCAGGCGCGCTGAGTTCTTTTTGTTCACTGGTTTTTTCTTAACGAATGCAGTATCAACTTTAACAGCTAACACAACTTCGTCTTTTGGTGTCTCTCTTTCTCAATGCTACCAGGCTCAACTTACTCGTCATTTTTATTGTCTCTCTAGTTTCACCTCAAATTCAGGAACTCCTGCTGCCGGCTTTTCATCTTGATTGATGACTTCAGATTGTTACTCTAGTTTCTCTTTAATTTCAGGAACCATGGATTCTGTTTCATCAGCTTCATTGGTTTCTGTTTTTGAATCTTCAATGGTGTCTCCCACAACCACTTCAGGTTCCTTCACAGGAACACTTTCTGATGGTTCCTGCGGCTTCCCAATTGGTTCAACTGGTTCTAATTTCTTAATGTTATCAGATTGCTCTTCGGCTTTCAGAACAATTTCAGCAGCTATATTCACTTCAGATTGTTCTTCCGCTTTCAGAACAACTTCAGCAGCTTTATTCACTTCAGATTGTTCTTCCACTTTCTGAATCTTCAACGTCCTTTACAAGAACTGCTTCTAATTCTTCTACATGAAGAACTTCTGATTGTTTCTGTGGCTTTTCTATGGCTTCAATTGATGATTCTGGCGCACCAACCATCTTGGCCTGCTCCTGTGCCTCTTTCTCCACAGATGGTACATCCGGTCCCTCTGTCTCTTCTTTCACAACAGACTCTGAAACGTCTTGTTCAACTTGTTGGCTGTTAATAGCACCTGCTACTGGCTCTGGAGAACTGTTTGTGCGTGAAACAGTAACGGAGTCTCTTTCTACCTCCATCTTTTTATCGGCCGGAACATCCACAACAAGGTTTCATAAAATATTCTTGACTTCAACTGCTGGTGGCTCTGTCAGCTAATTTTCTGTCTGTGTCAGACGCTATGGTTGCTTGACTTGGAAAATTTTCAGCTCTGGCAGTTTCTTCTTCTTTTTCGGCTAAAGAGAGGGCATACTGTTCTGCGGTCTTTAACTACCTTGTTCTCAGTCGGCTGACATACAGGAAAGAAGAGAAGCTATTTAGAAAACAAGCAATCAACAAGAAGCATCAACGAACAGGTGGAAAGCGCAATGAATAGGGAAGTAAGAAGCAGTCATGTGCACTGATATATGGGACCAGTGAGCACGCTGCCTCATAAAGAATCCCACTTTTACGTATCCGGTGCATGCCATTGCATATCAGCATTGGTTATTATGGATTTCCATGGAATATATAGTCTACCTAAAAAGGCTCCTGAAGGTTGAACTTATGCCGTGACTGTGGCATAAGTTATGTCCATCTGATTTTTGAAGAGAAGTACAGCAGAGAGAATTGACAAGTAAAACCATATGATACCCAACCGACCAGTGACAAAAGACTCGACGTTCCACAATCATAGTTCCAAAAGCTCGATCGATTGAATAGTTATTAATTACAAAAACCTGCGCTTGTCCGTCCCATCCATCCAAATGAAAAGAAAATCCACACTAGACGATAAGATTGACCAATTAAATTCCACGCAAGGAATCCAGTCGAGACAAAAGGAAATAGACAAAGCAAAATCAGTGGGTATATAAATATGTTTATTATTTTCTGATGACCAGGACCGAAAAGGAAAAGAGAAGTAGGCATATCTCATCAGAACCAGCAGGAAGAGGCTGTGATCGTTGGGAATCAGTTTCAGTGGACAGGGGATCGATCGAAGAGCTATCAGACATAGCGAGAGAGAGAGAGAGTCTGTGTGTGTGTGTGTGTGTGTGTGTGTGATAGACCAGGTAGCAGGAGAAGAAGACTAGTGGTAGTAGCAATAGAAGAGAAAGGAATGATATTTTTAAGGGGAAAATTTACATGTTGGCGTGGAAATGGGAAGGCCAGCTGTTACCGTCCGTATAAAGAGTATCTTCAAACTAGGCCTCTTGTGCGCTTTGGCCCCAAAAACTTGGACAGACGAATATTTAGGATCAAAATCTTTATAATTTTCTTTTATAAATATCTAAGTTATTCTAAAATAATTTTGATGTAAAAAATTTCATAAAAATTTTGAATAAATGATAAAATAAAATCATTATAAATACTTTATTTCTCTTAATTGAAAGTTCTTTTTTCTATTGTGCCTTCAATTTTCTTGTCTTTTTCTAGTTTCTTACTGTTCTAAATCTATTTTCTTAAACTCTCTAAAATTTATTAGTTTATCTTTTCTTTTATAAGGTGTTTAAGTATCGTACAAAACCTGCCATACGTTTGCTGAAATCAATAAGTTATCCAAACTTAAATCGTATGGGTTGGTCTTTGCTTAAACCACCAAAAAGGGTTGAACTCATTGATTAGTTTAGGTCCAGAGTGAGATGAGAATTGGATCCATTTGTTTAGATACTCAATAATTCGAATTTATTTGGAGTAATTGGAGTTCATCGAGATTGAAGACCTCAAGGGCTTTTTTTTTTCTCTTTCTTTCTTGACACTTATTGATGATTTTCCCTCCCAAGTAGTGATGATGACATTCGTGTTTGAATTCCACGTATCGTCAGCAAGTTTTAGCTATGACCTAAGAACCAAATTAGTAGATATCCATCTGCTTATGTTCCCAACTAGCTTGTTCAGGGGGCAAGAATGAAGCAATACGGTCATCTCAAATTGAAGGACCCTCTTAAATCTCCAATCCTTTTATTTCTCTTCGCTTGTGAGGCCACTTTTCTGTGGCATGCCTCGAGCATTTGAAGGTCACCACCATTTAAGATATGCCATCATTTTTCCTCAAGACAGCTTTTAATGCGAATAATTACACCCTTGACTTCAAGTCACTATAAAAAGGTTGTCGTTCAATCCTTCCTTTTCCTTTTCTCTTTTTTCCTTCTAACATTTGGAGTTTATATCTCAACACTTTGGATTAGATTCATCACCTTCTATAACTCTCTACCTTTCCCTTTCCACTGAAAAATCTAGCCCATTGATCTGCCCTGCCCCAAGTAATTATCATATGTAAGACTTGGATTTTGGATGTGAAATGGTGCACACGCTGCACGCATAAGAGAAGCTATGCGAACGCGTAAGTTTTCGTTTCTCGGCAAACTTCATTCTTATTGTCTTCCATTTATTTCGCATTAACAATCGGTAATGGGAAGATATAAGTCAGAAAAATGACATGACAATATCATCTATAACATCATAAGCAGACAAATTTTTCGGCAACTCATCTGAAAACTAAGTTGTGACAAGTCTTGTCACATGGGTAGGCACAATCGATAGCCTTCACGCTTGAACGTTCAAAATACCAATCCCCAACAGCAATTGCAATCACCTGCAGATTGTCAACAACAAATGCAATATTACGGTAGTGTCAATGCCTAAGATAACTTCAGCACACCAAAAGCTAATAGCTATCGACATGTTGTAATGACAGATTTTTCTTGAGACACGTGTTTTGTCTCTATTTGATTATGGGGTCTTTATCAACAGTCATTTTGTTCCTGCGGTGCAATCACTCCCATTTCATGCTGGCACCTACTCAACGTCTGCCAGTCACCATACCATTGAGCAACCAAAGAATCCCTACACTTATTTAGACTCTTTAATCCCGGAGCAAAGAGAACTGAAGTGCGATTCATGCTCAAATTGGACATACCTTGTTCCCAATAATGGGAGAATCATCAGCGAACCATGTATCCTGTCTCTCTGTTTGGCAGTGAGCAAAACATGAATTTATAAAAAACCCGTTCTTTCGAGACATTGAAAAGCCTTTTATTGTATTCAGCATGTGATTTCTGAATCCTGGCCCGAAGAAATAAAAGAAACACCCTAATTATTATGCTTAATTTCAATGTTAGTAATTTATCTGCCTCTGAAACAATTGTCATGATAAAGTCACCTTGCAGATATTGGATTTGCAATGCAGAACATTTTGCATTATTCTTTCTGCAATCATTCCAGTAGCCATGGGGATCTGCAGATGGTGGAGCTATGCTGCTCTGGATCTGATAATAAATGGTAAAAATAGATTCAATAATCTTGTGGAACTTTTCCCTACTAAATAAGCCTAATTCATGCAGTTTGTCAGTGGAAGCCTTCCATCACCAGCCTTATGCAATAACTCACAAAAGCTGCATCCAGATGCATTCTTCTGTTAATTGACATCATGATCTCCAGGAAGGGATTATTACCTGCCATGAATCATAGGCTGCATTGACAAGGAAAAGTGGGGCTTTCACATTGCCAATAAGGTTCTGCGGAAAGAAGCACTGGAAATGACGAATAACAAATAAATAAAAAAAAGGTCAGTTTCAGGCACCAAAATTACCAGTTAGATAAATGTTTTGCATGGGGCGGGGAGGATTACCAAAGTTGGATCAAGATGGCTAGTGCATATACGTGGCAGGTTATTCTGCACCCCCTGGTATAAACATGGTAATTTCCATAAGCATGCTGTGAATGTAGCATGGAAATATTTTATGCAGAAAATTCAAATAATTCTTTATATTGAAAGATTACCTGCAAGGCCACCACACCTTGGTAGAGTGTCCTCAGGGTGTGTCGACGGGATACATCAGCTCTACAATTTAAAGAAAAAGGGCCTATTGGTATATGGGGAACTTTTTTAAGATAGAAAACAAGTTTATATTAAAGGAGTAAACATGGGGTATCAGTGATGGCAGCAATTACACATCAAGGAATAGACCAGCATCACTCAAGCATTTCACCCTGGTTGTTCTTGGAAACAAGTCCCTAAACTTATCACAGTGTAAGATTGTAGCAAGACCCCCAGCAGAGCATCCAGAAAGAAGAGCCTGAAATGCAAACCGAGTAGTTATTGGAAGAAAAAAAAACGCAATGGAGAAACAAGCATATCAAAAGTTCAGAAGATGAAAAACCTGATTGGCATGGTGCATTCCCTTTGACATTAATTCCTCCATTGCAGCTAACCATATCCGTTGTCCTCTAAATTGCAGTTGTGCAGCCTAAGAAAAAGATTAGTTTGATCAGAAATTTTTTCGTTCTCATTCTATGGTTTGAAATCAAAGCATACAGGGAACAAAACGGAATTGGAATCAAATGGCCAGAGGAAGCTAAAAGGCAAGATACCAACCCTGTTTTCAGAGTCCCCAGCAAAGGAGGCCCCATCACAATATCGGAGCTTTACTCTGTTCCAATTGAAGAAATCTGCAGTGAACATACCAATAAAAAATAAAGAATAAACAAATCAAGGCAGCTAAAGCCACACAAAGGAAACATCAGAAAGAAAAATCATTCTTGAAAGCACCCTAGAAAGTTTAAGAATTGAGGTGGAACCAGGATTTTCTTCACGTTTATTGCTAAGTATTCCTGTAAATGCCAACCACCTTTCCATGTGTCTGGAAGAACCATGCCTAGTTCCTTTGCTATACACACAACTTCTAATGCTATTGCACCATCCTCCACCCTGCACAGTTTATTCAACAAAGTCAAGTTTGCAATTTAGGATGGTTTGAGGGCAAAGGTTCTGTGGGTCTTTGCTAAGACAGACGCACAGAAATAAAATTGTAAGGCACCATATTTTTTCACAAGCCTGTACATTCTTGTGTCACAAAAACGATATAAAGTCAAAGGTACAAACTAGGCGCATCTGATCCAAGCACCAGATGCAGCGGATTCACTTATGTTTCCTTGTGTCCTCTTGTGTGAGTTATTACTTCCTCTTTGCCAAGCGATGTAGAAGTAATCTTCAATAAGGCATGAAGGATCCTGCGGTCTAAGCAATTGGCTAGCTTTCCAAAAATGCAGGGGTAATGCATTTTTCAGGATCAGATGGCAAATTGAATATGGTGTGCAAGTGCTGTGAAGCATAACATTGATAATGACGAGGGACACCATTAAGTGCTGTTTAGAGACTAGATCAATAAAGTTGAAGTGTTTAGGCACATAACTATGCTTATAACAGCTGAAAACATAAAATCACACAGCTAGAGAGGCGGACTAGAAGAGAGAAGAACATGGAAGGGAAGCATGGAATTTGGATTATGGAAGACAAATGAAATGCAAAAACTAGAGTCTAGATGCTCTATGATGACCATTGTTAGCAATAGTTTGAACCAGAAACCTCCAACTGAACGAGCCAACTATTTGCTCCTGAACCATATCCACGGTGTAAATGATACCCAGGCAAACTTCCATCCAGACAAACTGTGAGATGAGAGAAAACGAAGCAAATTAGGACAAGAAGTGAGACAGACTTCAAGGCAAAAACCATGATTATTTTGCCATACCTATACCTACGCGTAAGCATAACCGCAAATGCTAAATGGCGAGGTTAAAAGCCTAACTGTGAAAGAATATTACACTGGCACATTCCTCTTTCTTTGGATTTAGACATTTCGAAGTTTTGGGATATACTCTTTGCCTTCTCGGGTCTTTGAAAAAGCCAATGAGGTAAATTCTCATAAACTTGCTCGCTTCAGTAGTCTATTCCTCTGGTATATTGGCATCCAGGAGAAAAAAATTTAATTTTTTAAGGTGGGGAAGAGAGACTTAAAAACAGAAACCCAGCAACCAGAAGCAATCTCGTCAGCACGTTCATTCATTCGGGCTATGACCGAGTAATCTGTAGCTCTACGGATTTAAACCCCAGGCATAGTAAGTAAGAGAAATAATAATAATAATAATAAAGCTATTATTAATTAGAAATCTTAAAGAGTAATTAAAAAAGAAAAGAAAAGAAAAGAAAAAAACTTAAATAATTGAAGGAGAAGGCGAAGGCGAAGGAGATATACGGCTGGGTGGCTATGGGATGGTAACAAAAACATAAAACATGATGTAATAATGTAAGAGAAGCGAGCAGTCAGTAAGGGGGTGTGAGGGTATGTGAGAGTGAGAGAGAGAGAGAGGGCATGCATTACCTGCACCTTTAGCACCGGCGCCTTGAAAAAGGGTGAGTCCTACCCAAAGAGCATGGAGAATGGGCTTAGATTCATTATAATGATGATAGCCGTAAGCTTCAGGGTAAAACAATGCGTCTGTTTCATTGAAATCCAGCCGCATTCCACATACAGACACGGAAGCTGCAACGACCCAAAACCAGAAAAGCTTCGGCTTCATCATTGGCTCTCCCCTCCGCCACCCAGATCTTGAATGAGAACTGAGAGAAGAATTAGGGAACCCAAAAAAAGGACAAAAAAAAAAAAAAAGTCTTCGAGAGAGGCTAAAGTTTGAACAATGACTAGACGCATTATTGCCATCACGACGTAGAATCTCGTGGATAAAAAACACATGATGTGAGGTGAGGTGAGGTGAACCATGGGGGGGGTGCATAGATAACGTTGTCCAACTCTCACTCAATTGTTTAATCAAAAAAGCTTTTGTTTCTTTTTTCTTATTTTATCATCATTATTTTTTCTGCTGCTTTGACAAAGGAGATTTAATTGTCAGAATCGAATTTCAAGTTAGTGTTCCTAATATATCTTTAAAATTTAATAGGGGGCTTGGCCCTTGTATTTTTCTTTCTTTCTTTCTATATATATATATATACATATATATTAATTACTGTAACGCGTGGAATTATGTTTTAGATGGATGGATGAATATTTCAAGTCATCGAAAAGCTGATCCAATTCCATTCCAACT
>CM038599.1:0-17668 GCA_021533255.1 Ceriops tagal | reverse complement strand
CACCACCACAAAATCAGGCATGCGCAGCCTGTGAAATTTCTTCTCTCACCGTCTCCTTCATTATTATTACTATTATTATTTTCAAATGGCACGGAAGCCGCGCTTTGATTCACCCGACGGTATGCACGCACAGACACAGACACACTCACCACTCAACACTCAACACTCAACACTCACACTCACACTCACACTCACACACGTATTTATTATATCCACGCCTCTTTATCTCCCTTCCCAATCGACTCCGGTTCACCGCATTGCAGAGAGATCCTCTTCAATTGGCGATATGCTCCTTTTGAATTGATCAAATTAAGATAACACAATTCTCCTGGCAAATCGTACCCTACTCTATATAAAGTTAAAACTAAAGGGCATACTTGACTTAGACAAACAAAGTACGAAACGTATTGTTAATGAATTGTCGTGCAAGTTGGGGGGTAATTCAAATTGGAATCTGAGAATTTTATAAGACGTTCTTTGATGGACACAAATGTGAATGAAAATCTTACCGAATTAAAGCGGTTCCTTTCCTTGAATTTTTTTTTTTTAAATTGCGGGAATTGTTAATCTCTCTTAATTAAAAAAAAATAATCTAAGATTTATATTGATTCTCGCTCTTAACCCATGACCACAAATGCGAGCTTAAAGTTTTTCTCATAACTCACGAACCTTCGTCGTAGTATCTTCATTTCATTTCATGCTCTTTTTAGTTGGGAACCACCAAATGGCTTTGTTTGGTCATATTAGATTCATCTTCTAATCCATTCATTTAATATCTTATTTTTCGTTTTTCTTTTCTTTTTTAATGATTTAAGTGGAATTCATTAGGACTCAAACTGAAATTTACTCTTTTTTTTTTTTTTTTGTGAATTAAAACAACGAGTACCTTAATACATTGCGAGAACAGATGATCATGAGCGGTGATAACGAATGTTTATTTTTTTTTTCCTTGAACAGACAGGACCACAAATACCTTGCATTTCATTTCTGTATACCCTACTCTTACCATCTATAGACTACCACCACATGCTCCCACAACTCACTGTAACTCATCAGCCTCCTCCTCCTCCTCCTCCATCTCTGTGTATCTCAAGATTCCTTCTATCAGCAAAATGTGCTTTCTTCTATCTTGCTAGATGATACCCTTTTTCTTTTTTCTTTTTTCTTTTTTTTTCTTTGGGTTTTTTGGGTGGGGTGAAGGGAGGGGGGTAATTGTTATATATCGGAAAATAAAGATGATGCATTAAACGTCCTCACATCAATTTCATGCGTATTAATTGATTAGTTTTCGGCTGGCAGACACGGGTTTGGGCTTGGGCTTGGGCTTCATCTGTTTCCTCTGGCCCCTCTCTCCCGTGGTCACGGCATTCCCCCTGGTGCCGTCGTCTCTGTGACACTCAACTCTCTCATCCCCAAAGAGTTGGTGCCATTTCCATCTAAAGGCTCCTTAGAATCGTCTGTTTTATCTCGTTTGTATTTGTACTATGAGGCCCAGTACAGAGAGTTAGCAAAATTGAGGCGGCTCAGGATGGCCGGGAACCTATAGAAGAGATTCAAATTGGTTTGGTTCATGGTTTCCCCTGCTAGCCATCCCTTTTTGGTTGGAGTGATCTTTTTGGTGATGGAATTTATGATATCAACCAAAACGGTACTCAAGAAGTAACCCAAAGACAGCGACAGCCATGTAAAGGATGTGGAGAGCTGCTGCTTCCCTGTGGAAAAGCTCAAATAGTCCGACAAGAGTGAACATGTCTGCTATTCCGAAGATTCCATATTGAAAGGAGAGCCAAAACGGGCTTAGGGGGTGACTTGGGTCTGTTCTTGCTCGGTTCCTTCTTTTAACCTCAATTATTCCTGCTATTGCCATTGGAATGATGGACAGGACTAGCCCAATCCCTACACGCAGCAGCTGTGTGATGCCTGAGGGACGTCCGGTGATCTTTCGGGCAGATGAAGAAAGAGGAACTCGTAGATTGGAATCAGTATGATCATAAACACCAGCAGAATTGCCGGAATCGATGGCCCCGGAACCTCGAACTTGCCTAGTTTCAGATTCATCTTGCTTCCTTGTTGCACCGAGAACGTTTGCAGCTGCGCTAAGCATGTATTCATCATGATGGTGCTGAGTAGCATGGGCAGCATTCTCGTTAGGATCTTCACTTCTTCCACTTGGGTCACGCTGCAAACTTTCCCTCCTGCTGCTGCCCCTTTCAAGTCTTTGTCGCAAGTATCAGCAATAATGGCAGCTTTGTCTAGGAATCTGCCTCAATACATCACGTTAACTAGGATATGAAAAAAATAAAAAATAATATATAAAATATCATTCCTATATAATTAATTGTCTTTTACTGAAGGAAATCAACTATCCGACTTCAAGTAGTTGACTAACTATATATATGTGTGTGATATGAGGAGCTAATGATAATACTGGTGTCTTTGTACGTATTCTCATATACATACACACATACATACATACACGTATATAACTTTCAACGGTGGGGCTGCCCTGTTTTTTTCAGCTGATCATTGAGTGCGAGATTAATATAATTTGTGTCTGCATGCGTGCATCAATATATGTGTTTTCGACAAAATAAAAAGTAGTGGTAGCAGCAGCAGCAGCAGCGCAAGGGGTGCCGCTTGAACTGGTTGCTATGGGCTATCGTTTCCCCGGTATCTCGTACAGATGGTCAGCATTCTCTGGCAGCGGTAATCGCCGATTTTTAATTGCCAAAACAATGACTGAAAGAGGCAATACACGGTATTTTTTGTTTTGAGAAAGAGAGAGAGAGTGTGGTTGTTGTGCATTAATCAGTTGATGAATTAATACAGACTCGCCAGATTCTTAAGAGAGGGCACTGTCCAGGTTGTCTGAGCCGGTAGAAAGGCTTCCCGAAGGCGAGAGCAACAAGACCCACAAAGGTAGCAACAGTGGATATGAGAAACCCTTGTACCAGCCATTGTTCATGCTAACCCAAACCACGGCAGTGACTCCCACAATTGCGCCAATTACCACAACAAGCTTGCTCAATTGAAGTAGCTGGCCAGAGCCTGGGCTTATTTTGGTTCCTTCTCGTCAAATTGGTCCGCACTAAGTGTTGGCAAGGCTCCCCTGAAACCCCACCTACCACTAAGCTAGCAGGCACAGCGAGAAGTGTAGCATAACTGCTGTGGGGCCCTCGACACAACTTGCCCTCATGCAGTAACTGGGGTGCAGGCTGTCGGTATGAGCTTGAATTGTCACCAACACTAATGCCTGCAAAGAATTGGTCCATACCCATCAGTCCTCTAATCCAAATCAAATCAACTTACTTATAACTACCTTACCTACTCAGTTTAATCTTACATGTATGAATGACCGGGTAAATATTTGTGATCTTACTGCGATGACTGTGGAGTGAAGGAAATCATAACCAATATATTTCTTTCAAGCACGTTAGCTTAACGTAAATGGTATATATTAGAATATAAGATTGTTGATGGACTGGCAAAGCAGGCAATTCATACGCGCATATATAGGATTATATTGAAATTTGGAAGCTTGGCTTCGACTTTTGCTTTTAGTCTCAAAAATAGATGCTTTGGTGCAGAATTTCTGATATTGAAATGGTGTGTAATAGTTTTGCGGTTGCTTATGAGTATATATTTTCATGTTTAGGCACGCACACGAACGGTAGGGTAACCAGCAAGTGTTTTTTTTTTTTTTTTTGGTTTTGTCATCAGTTTGTAGGAGATACTATACATTTGTTTGGTGGAACAAGGTGAGTGGAGATACTATAGAGTTGTTTTTTTATATGCAGTGGAGGTTATTGGTAACTAAAACACATAAAACTGGTTAAAATAGAGGAAAAAAATAAATTGAAATAGAATAGATCTTGTTGAAAAAAGAGAATAAAAAAAGGAGTAGTAGAATATGTTTTTTTTCTTTTCTTACGTTTACAATTTAATTATAAAATGACAATTTGATAGTTTTGTAATTAGAATTTAAATATTAAATTCTAATTTGATTTATTATTTACTATATTTTTACAATTGTCATTATTTTATAGCAGCATTAACTCTTTTAACACTTGTAATGTTGCATTGAATCTATACTTTTGTTACAAAACAAAAACTTAATTTGATACTTACGAGTTTTGTTTTTTTTTTTCCATAACATGAACTTAAATTTTTTGAAGAAAGAACTTTTGCTTGACTATAAAATTGCAATAGCATGGTTCTTCAGTGCTCTTTTGTGTCAAGGTAAATATATTTTAAGCATAATTATATTAAAATTTACAAAAAAGATTCAAATTTATTTTCAAATGTATTTGAGTTATCAAATTTGTTGATTTTTGAAACTAATTTTCAAGTAATTTTTATTCTTTTAAAACTTTTAAGTTTATTGGTTTTTGAACTAATTTTTAATAAGATATAATAGTGTGATTTTTGTTCCTTTTTATGAACACTTAAAAATTATTTTATTATTTTTTAACTGTTGTAAAACAAAAATTTTTCTGTTGATTTGGTGGAATATTTTTGATTTCACACTCTTCATCAAATGTTTATTTTATTTTCTTCTTCCCTTAAATTGCAATTCACTCATATGCAACACTGCTTTGATTTTAGAAGTTTTCACAAGGTTTTGTTATTTTTGTGTGAGCTAGTTTTTTTGTTCTTTTCTTTTTGTTTGCTTGCCTTCGAGATCCACAAATGTAATATGCTCTAGTGGGAATAAGGTAGGAGTAGATACCATAAGTTTGTTTTTTTGGATACGTAGAGGAGGTTATCGGTGGCTGAAACAAATAAAGTTATAGCAAACCAAGCATAAGAGAAAAAAAAAAAAAAGAATTGAAGTAGAGATTGTTGAAAGATGGTGGTAAGGTGCAGAGTATAAAAATGATTTTTTTTCTTTTTTTAAATTTTATTAACAATAAAAATCTCTTAAATTCTGTAAAGAAAAACTTGTTCAATGTAGTGGTACCAACTCTTTCAACAATTAATCATTTAAATAAATTTTATCTTAAAAAAAGGGAAAAAATGAAAAAGAAAAAAGAAAGGAAGAAAGGAGGGAAGGAAAACTGATCTTAAATGCATGTTGATTAAAGATTTAATTAACTTCTCACCAGAACTTCAATTACTCCGAAGAGTACGATGGTATAATATCTGTTCAAGTAAGCATCGGAAATGAAGCCACCAACAATGGAAAGCAAGAAGGGTGATCCCAGGAAAGTTTTAAGGATGGTGGAAGAAGCAGCGACGTCAGCGTGCATCACCATGATGATGAAAGTACAGGACCCATGTTACTCATGTTTGCTATGAAACCCATGTTCTCAAGTGCCATCATGGTGTGTGTATAAGTTAAAAAAAAAATAAAAATAAAAAATAAATATATATATATACACACACATAATAAACAATAAATGAGTAACGACGTACATTGGCGAGCTTCCTACATGGCCCTTGTGACTATGTATGTTAGCTTAGTACAGCTGCCTTGTCAAGTTCGATAGCGTCACATTAGCTAGATTTTAACGATATGAATTATCATTGCTTTTCTTGTGTGGGCCCTACATTTACATTTTGCCGTTGTTCATTTCCTTCTATTTTTTTAATGCTTTTGCATTAAAAAGTCGCTTTCAATTTGGGGGAACAAGCATGTAAAAATTGATTCCAAGACGTAGCATTGTTACTTGGTTAACTATCCTCCATACCCTATCGACAAAAGAAAGGCTTAAAGTGGATTTGTCGTACCAATGATTATTGAGTAATAATTGTTGTGCACCAAAAAAAAATAAAAAAGGGTAGTACCCATGATTGTTAAAGATGTTAAAAATAGATTATTGAGTATGAGATACTTGGCTTAGATCACGGCACAAGGATCCTTACGGAGCTGAAACATGTAGGTACATGCTCGATATTTTCTTGTTCCTTCATCTCCATCATTATGGTTGTAGAGCACATAATCCTGGTAAGCTGGCGTGAACTGAAAGTTGTAGACAATAATCAAAACAGGTAATGCAGAGCCTAGAAAAAGGCAATCTAATTCTGCAAGAATCCACACAGAGTTACAAGAAAATGTAGGAGCACCTGGTGAACACCGTCATGATAGAAGTCGTTTAACTTCAAAGCATGTGCCAGGCTGCCTGTCAAACCACAAGACCCACCAATGTTTGCACCAGCATACTCTTTTTATGGAAATGCATAAAGATGACCAACAGCAGCAGCAAGCATCTCAACACGTACGATAAAGTCTTGAAATTGAGCAGCTTCCTCTGCATCCTCTATGAATCCGGACTTTGCTGCAAGAACGACCAAAACTCCCTTGACAAGAAGAAAAAAAATGAAACAAACAAGATAAAGTGTTCAAGTTTGAAACCCTAATCATAATTGTATAATACAGGGATTTCATCAAATGCTTCACAATACTGATGCTACCACCAGAAAGACACAAGGCAAAGAAAAGAAATCAATTACCTTGTATTTCATGAAAAACAGTATATCAGGTTGAAAAATAGGATTAATGCTGGACAAAATTTGAGAGAACAGACTCCCTAAGATTTTCCCGCTGGAACAACAAATTAGAAAAGGAAAATGAAATGCATATCTTAGGTAAATTGTTGACTGTCTAAAAGCAGTTAAGGGGCAATTTTACAAAAAGCTGTTTTTAGATGAAGACATGAAAGTGCTTTGGATAATTCTTATCACAAAAGCATGAATAAGGAATAACTTGCGAAGTGCAAAATATACCCATGTACATGAAACCCAATGAGCTAATATCAAGTTTCTGGTTTTAGCATAATGATGGTGCCCACTTGGTGGCAGCTAGGCACATATACACCCAGAAATCCATGCAACAATGCAACATACTTTACAACCGGTCCACAGAGCACATTTGAGACACACTCATTTAAGGCAAAATACAAAAAGTTGTGGTAAGCTGGCTGTTACTTGCACCACATAGTGGTATGAAGAAAGGAAAGAAGCAAGGAATATGATGAAAGGGAATATTAAACTGTGAGAAAAGAACACAGTAAGCAGATAAAGACGATGAATGAGTGAAGAGGAACCCACAGCTATGCACTTGAATTCAACTACCATGTGCCATTAATGAGAGGAGCAGATATAAAGGTTCAAAAACACATACAATCTATAAAGCAATGCATAGAATAATCTAAATGTATGCAATTGCAAGCCATTTTGGAAGCAAAAACAGATATGCCCTCAGAAGAGAGCCTGAAGAGGAGAACTAATAAAGCAATGCTTCTGGTCATTGTGTAAAGGCTTGTATAATCCGTAAGCAGGAGAAGACAATGGATGCAATAAAATGTGAACAAGCAATCTGAAGCTTAAATGAGGATGCCGATGTTTGGAAATTTACCTGCCAGTAAGTCAAGAAAACGACAGACTTGATCATGATAATTTTGGAACTGGATTGAAGGGCTGAAGCAGGTCTTTGCATGCCACATAAAACAATACCAAAGCATAAAGAGCCATTGAGTATGAGAGTGTGTAGATAATGGTCAAACACAGATATGCTTGTTTGGGGATGAAATTTCCATCTGTATATTTCCCTTTGGCATAGAGTATAAGTATAACAGCAACTAAGATGAGCTTCAAAATAACAAACTGCAAACATCCCTGCTTGCACTTCCATATAAAGCACCTGCACTTTATACGACATCAACTAGTGCATTGCCATGTTACAGAAGAAAATTTTCATACCAATGAAACACAATGCTTTATGCACACACAAACACCATAAGCAACAAGACACTCACCTGTCAATGGGGTATTGGAGGGAAGCAACATGTCATCAGGCACAATGATGGTTTCAGAACACGTCCACTTAAAATTAACACGACTGCTCTAGGCCCACCAACCCAAGCCAGGCATAATGACAAGAAGTTATAAATCACCCAAGCTTCATAACTGAGATAGTTAACCAAATGTTAGCATATAATTGTTCTGGCATGTAGCAAAAAGAATTTGTAAACAGACTGGTTTTCTAGGTGGAATAGCTTTTACTACTTAAAAATCTTGTGGAGGCCATACAACAAATAGTTCATTCATCATTAAGCCATCATTCAATCGATCAGACTTTAATCTTCAAAATTGCTTGCATTAACTGGGAGACTGCTGAAATGTAAATTTCCCACTGCTATCTCTTGTACAATTCTTAGGGTTTAGTCTAGCCTACAGTATGGAAAAACAACAAAACAAAATAAACTACCAATATCTAAACGGCAACCAAACAGTAGTCAATATGCACAGTACACTGATTTAAGATACGCATATAGTTCCTAGCAGAGATTTTTTTTTTTCTATTCTATTTTTTAATAGGCTACTTCCAGAGAAATATCATGGCTGCATTAAACTTCAATGTACTTACAACGATCAAATATTCTGTTTGCACATTCTACAATTGATCAAGCAAGGTAAACCCTGCATGCAACAATATGCAAAATGGACGAGAAAACAGAAAACCTAGATTGTTCATAATAAAAAATTGGCAAGGAACATACATCATGAAAGAATAAGCCAATTCATAGCTGCAGTGATGGATAGTAAATGCATAATTCTCAGAGAAAAGAATCAATACAGAAAGAAGAAGAAAAAAAAAAAACATGATGGACAGTACCTTAGGAAATGAGCGTTTGGAGGAAAAATAAAAGGTTAGAATAAAGCACTGACCGGGACCATAAAAATGATACGCACTGTATATATCTGAAACGTAGGTTTAGCGTAGTTTAAGAGGTGCCTGTATATGTGAAAAAGGGCCAACGAGATTGCTCCTGCAGTGCAAAAGAAGGCCATGATGCTCAAGTAAATCGGCACCAATTCAGTCATCGTGACAAGTTAACCCCCCTCCAGCCAGGCAGCCACTGTGACGGAAAAAGCGGTTAAGAAAATGAAAGAAAAGAAGATGAAGAAGAGGGCAAAGCTAGCAACACTATGCAAGGAGGAAAACTAGGAAAAAGAAAAAGAAAAATTACAAACCTCAACCGAAGAAGAAGTGAAATGATTAGGTCTGTCTCTCGTGTCAATCAAGTAGGAGAAGCTAAGGTGAAGGAATGGCCTTGCAAAATTGCAAACCCTAAACTCAGTAGACTGGCCAGCGACCACAACCAGAAATTAAAGAAGCACGGATTTCGGTAACGAAACGGGGGATGACGATGGGATCGGTTAGATTGTGTGCAGTGTACAAGGGAAAGACTTTGGAATGAAGGCAAATGAAGAATGGAGTGTAATGGAATGGAAGCCAAACATTACCACGCAATTGAAGCAAATAGTTTCAAGATGTCTACTCAAGATTTGCAAATAAACAAATATTTCAAGAAATGGGTTGGGTGGTGTGGCGTGGAGTCTAGAATCGGTAGAAGAAATAAAAGCACTTTGATTGGATTTAAATTAATTAGCACCACCCCACTACTGTAAGTCTGTGGGATGAAAGCGCGGATGACATGAGACCCCGGTTAGTTATTTTTTTTTTTTTTGAGGAGGATCGATGGCTGCACTGCCACTCAGTGGTGGGGGGCATCACCAACATGAAAAGGATGGCGGCCAGCTTTCCCTCTCGATGCTCGTCATGATTCATGCCTTAGAGTTTCATTAACTTTTCATCTGGAGAGGAGACTCTTGCAGCTGCCGGAAGGCGTTTTATTATAGTTTTTCATTAAATAAAAAAAAAAAAGAAGAAAGGATAATTATAAAAAAAATATAAAATTTTCGTGTCTTGTAAATCAATCATCTAACATGAATTTATTTATTAGTTTAAATATATCACAAAATTTACTTTCAATTGAGGGGGAGGTGAAGTGCCGCCACGTAGACTTATGCTAGATAAAATAAAATAGGTGAAAGGAAAATTGAGAAATTAAGAAAAGAGGTATTGATATTTGTTTGATTTTTCATCATTATATATAATTTAGTAATTATAATTAAGATAAAATTGAAATTCGAATCTTTGATTTTATCTATAATTAAAATTTTTTAATAACTAATCGAATTGATTTAAAAAAAAAGTAAGAAAAAAAATCGATTGATTGTTTTGCTTATGTAAATAAATATTATAAATATACAAGTACAATTGAAAGAAAAACAAACCGGAGGGAGGGAGAGAGAGAGACAGAGAGATAAACCTCTGAAGACTCACTCGACCTAGCTGGAGGGCTGCGAGGCCATTCATTTGAGGGGCGGGGGAACGCTGGTCTCTCTGTCCCGCGTGGGTGCTGCTGCCTTATCATCTAACTATCTCTGCCTTCACGGCATAACTTCACTGTCGGGCTGCCTACGCCATAAATATCTCCCGCACGAAGCTCCACATCCCCCACTGCCCCTGACCCCCCATTCAACCTTCCGTTACTCCAGCCGCCGACCTGCACTGCTTGCTAACAGTTGTGAATTTTGTGTGAGTGTGAGTATCTAGTATTTGACAAAAAGCAGAAATGGTTTCCCCGGTTGTGGTATTGGTAGGTGTCCCGTCCGTCAGCAGCAGCCGGTTTCTGCAACTTGGTGGTTGGGGTGGGACATTTTCCTCCTCCTCCTCCTCCTCCTCCTCATCATCATTCCAGTCACCATCTTTTTCCTTTGAACTCAAGTCCCACTCAAATCCTCAGATACGCAATAGCCTTAGACAGCGGAGGTTGGCTTCTTTATTGGTGGCAGAGGAAGTCAAGCCCAAGGCCAACATAAGGCGCCTTCCTTGTGCCGTCGCCACCCCTAATTCCGTCCTCAGCGAAGAGGCCTTCAGAGGCCTTGGTGACCTTCCTGCTTTCGATGCTCTCGACAACCACAATGCAAACGAGCTTGAAATTTCCAAGTTGGGTCTGCCTGACCGCCTCGTTGAAACCCTTGAGAAACGCGGGATTACTCAGCTTTTCCCCATTCAAGTACTCTTATGCTATTTTTCCTTTATTTGCTCTTCCTTCCTTTCATAGCTCTCTCTGTGTTTTTTTTTTTTTTTACTTCGGGTTGTTGTTGGCGTTTTTATTTTTTGAATAAGAGCATGCTCTGATACCTCGAGTATAAGAAATGTTTTTCTGTCCTTCACGAATCTTACTACAAGCTAGTTTTGCCAAACTTCTTTCTCGACTTTGATATACCTTTGTAATGCCCATGCGTCTGATTCATTTTGAACCGCTTGGGCGGGTGCCCTTGGTGTCCATTGCCACCATGTCTCAATTTCGGCTGTTCTTTTCCTCCTTCTTTGATGATCAGAGAGCTGTTTTGCTTCCGGCACTAGAAGGCCGAGACATCATTGCTCGTGCAAAAACTGGGACTGGGAAGACGTTAGCCTTTGGAATCCCAATTATTAAACGGATTACTGAAGATATTGAAAGAAGTTCTCAGAGGTAGACTGTATTTTCATATCAGCAACGTCTGGTGTCCAATTGCCCTTACAATCCTTTCTGTTGCTTATATTTCATTAATGTGGTTCCTTGCAGACGAGCTGGTAGGCTTCCTAGAGTTTTGGTTCTAGCACCTACTCGAGAGTTAGCAAAGCAAGTTGAAAAAGAAATCAAAGAATCTGCAGCTTATTTGAACACAGTTTGTGTTTATGGAGGGGTTTCGTATATTACACAGCAGAGTGCACTTTCCCGTGGGGTTGATGTTGTGGTTGGAACTCCAGGTCGAATTATTGACTTGATAAAAGGCAACAGCCTCAGATTGGGGGAAGTTGAATATTTGGTACTTGATGAAGCTGATCAAATGCTTTCCTTTGGATTTGAGGAGGATGTGGAAGTAATTTTAGAAAACCTTCCTTCAAAGAGACAAAATATGCTTTTCTCTGCAACTATGCCCAGTTGGGTGAAGAAGTTAGCCAGGAAATACTTACAAAATCCTTTGCATATTGATTTGGTAAAATCCTATTATCTTGTTCTTTACTTTCTTTCTTTCTTTTAATTTTTGTTTTTGTTTTCTAAATTTTGTTAGTTACTGGTATGTGTTGACATCAGCCCCATGAATGGTGAATTTGTTTCTAGAAAGGTCTGTGTGTGTGTGTGTGTGTGAGAGTGTGTGAGAGAGAGAGAGAGAGAGCATTTGAAATGGATTTGCTAAGAGGATATCTGTTTTCATGGGCTTCACATTATTCTCCCTTTCTTATGTGGGCATCTTTTGGCCCATTATCTTGTATCTGTGTAAATGTTCATATCTGCTATGTTTCTCACATTTCCTTGGTATTGTTGAATGTTGTTATGATCCTTTTCTTCTGCTGTAGGTTGGGGATCAAGATGAAAAGCTGGCGGAAGGAATCAAACTTTATGCCATATCAACCACTGCAACTTCAAAGCGGAGCATTCTTAGTGATCTTGTAACAGTATGAGTCAGCAGCCCCAGTCTCTCAAAACTGTTCTTCTCTTTATTCCCAACTTTATATGATGCAATGTGTTCATGCCCTTCGTAGGAAAATATTGAAAATGGGCCTTTTAAGTTTTGAAAAAATCCAAATCTTTTATAAAAGACTAACTATCAGGAGATGTGTGCGATATATATTTTGGTGCAACAACATACTCTGCAAATTGTGCAAACACAGGTGTCATGGACCATGTTCCTATTTTTGAATTTTGATTCTCTGCAATGGCAAATTCAAGCAAAACACACTCGACAGTGCTAGTCATCCTTGTGAACTATAATCCCTTTAATATATGGGTGCAATTTCATAGTCAATGCATTAATGTTTTATCTGCCATAGTGATTTGATATTGTGAAGCTCATCTCGTCCATTGATTGTAATACCTAAGGTAACTATGTCTGCAAGTCAGTATCTAATGCCACTATACTTTCAGGTTTATGCAAAGGGTGGGAAGACCATTGTCTTCACCCAGACTAAACGGGATGCTGATGAAGTCTCTATGGCATTAACAAATAGTATAGCATCTGAGGCATTGCATGGAGATATATCTCAGCATCAGAGGGAGAGAACCTTAAATGGGTTTCGTCAGGGAAAATTCACTGTGCTTGTTGCCACTGATGTTGCATCCCGTGGGCTTGACATCCCTAATGTTGACTTGGTAACATCTTGTGGTCGTTTCTTGATATTGGGATACCATTTTTATGTTTTATTATAATGTAAATGATAGATGAGATTAGGCAAGTCTTCCCTGAAGCCTTCTCTCAATATTTCATATTGAGAGTCAGTTTGCATTGATGGAAGTTTTAAGATGTACCATCTTCATTGGTTTGGTTGGGAGGTGAGTGATAAAATGGATGTGTGAAAACCATTGGTTTACAAACACATCAAATGGTATTTTCATTGCATATGTGTCCAATGTAGGAGCTCTAATGATCTACATCTTTAGAATGTTTCATTTCTATTTTCATTGTTTTTTTGCAATACGTTTTATATGAAATGTCTTAATTCATGCTACTGGTTTCCACATTTTGCTTCCTTCATTTTTAGCAAGTTGCAACCTTGCTCTCTCTTGTCTCCAGGTCATCCACTTTGAACTTCCCAATGATCCAGAAACTTTTGTGCATCGTTCTGGTCGTACTGGACGTGCAGGAAAGGAAGGTACTGCTATTCTGATGTTTACTAGCAACCAAAGGAGGACAGTGAGATCCCTGGAGCGTGATGTGGGGTGCAAGTTTGAGTTTGTTAGCCCACCATCTATTGAAGAGGTTTTAGAGTCATCAGCTGAGCAAGTGGTTGCTACTCTAAATGGTGTTCATTCTGAGTCCCTAGAGTTTTTCATCCCCGCTGCTGAGAAGTTGATAAATGAACAAGGGACAAGTGCTCTTGCTGCTGCACTAGCACACTTGAGTGGGTTTTCCCGGCCTCCGTCTACTCGGTCTCTCATCAGCCATGAGCAGGCAAATAATATGCCCTGACATTTCCAAATGTATCAGTGCAGCAAAATAGTTATTTGGGCTCAAAAGTTTTGTCATAATTGTTGTGGTTGATATCATTGGTGGTTTATTCTAAACCCTCTTTTCGGCCTCCCTCCGATGGTGATGCTTGATCATGTATTGTGAAATTGCTTGATTGCCAAAAAACTAATTCATAAAGTCTGCAATGTTGTGAACATTCTGTCTATTCCTGACAATTTTCTGCCATCTACTGTGATCCAGTTTCACCATGTTTTAGAGTCTTCAGGTCTCATATGGATCTTTCCCTGCTTAAAAATTTGGGATGGTTTGCAAAATTCTGACAATTTTTTGCTACCTATTGTGATCCATTTTCACCATGTTTAAGAGTGTTCAGTTTGCATGTATTTCTTTCCCCACATCAAAACTCTGGATAGTTCGCAACAAAATTTAGGAATATCTTATGGGCCATATCTCTGTGTCACTTTCTTTTTCTTAGCGATGCATTTGCCTGCTATCTTCCTTTTGTTGAGTGTGTTTGCCTGTCATTTATCCTGAAGTTTCTGATATTATGTGAGCCCAATATTTGCTTGTGTGGTTTTAGAAGGATTGAAATTTTTTAGCTGGTATTGATAGTATGCCGTGGTTAACTTGAGCCAGAATCTCATGTTGCAGGGTTGGATAACATTGCAGTTGAATCGGGACTCAGCTTATTCCAGAGGGTTCCTGTCTGCCAGATCTGTAACTGGTTTTCTTTCAGACGTGTATCCTTCAGCAGCTGATGAAGTTGGAAAAATATATTTAATTGCAGATGAAAGGGTATGTTCCTGCAAAGTGTTGAGAACATTTGGACTTGACCTTTGCCTAATTGATGAATTGCATCATTTAAAAGAACTAAATTGACACCTTTGGTATCAGATTCAAGGAGCAGTTTTTGATCTTCCAGAGGAGATTGCCAAAGAGCTACTGAATAAGCAATTACCACCTGGAAACACTATTTCAAAGATCACCAAGGTTGATTTGTTTACTGTTTCTCATTGCTGCCCTGTTCTTTGAAACCAAATATGTTGCCTGACATCTTGTGATGTGATTGTTTGCGGTGCAAAACCTGTACGCGGTAATTAGTTTCTATTTATTTTTATGGCAGTTGCCTGCACTGCAAGATGATGGGCCTCCAAGAGATTTCTATGGCAGTTTTTCTGATAGGGATCGACCTCCTAGAGGAGGCTTTAAGGGCCAGAGAGGTTTTAGATCCTCCTCGGCCTGGGATGGTAGTAGAGATTCTGATGATGACATAGATATGTATAGGAGTAGTGGTCGAGGCTACAGAAATGAGAATAGCTGGTCTCGGATTTCTAGAGGTGGTGGGCTTGGTCGTCGAAATTCTAGTGGTGATAGAGATATGAATAGGGATGGTCAAAGCCACAGGAAAGAGAGTAGCTGGTCTCGGACTTCAAGAAGTGGTGGGGATGATTGGTTGATAGGTGCTAGAAGATCAAGCAGGTCAGCATCTAGAGACAGGTATGGATTTATCAATGCTAATCAAGGAACCTTAATGAACTAAGCTGCCAAAAAAAAAAAAAGCTAATGTTGAGTTGTTAACAAGAACATCAATACAGGGATTTGAGTAGGTTTATTGGTTTGGTAAAAGTTGGATTTTCCTCTCATACTTATTTGCCTTAATGTTGAGTTGTTAGGAACCTCTTGTTTTTGGGTGCATCTGATTAGCATTGTTATTGACTGCTCTCTTACTTATTTGCCTTGTTATTGAGCCACCTTTGCTAGAAACTAAGAGGTTGATTGCTGTTCTCCAAACTTTGGCTGTTGCGTTGGGAATAGCAGTCAGGATTTAACTGTTGTCTATAATATGTCAGCCACTGGTGAATTCTAGCCTCTTCCCTTGTTTCTGCTTACATATACGGGAAATTTTAATAAGTTAGGTTTTACTTCTGTTGTATACTGTCTTGTCCTTCTCTCCCTGTTTTACATGTGTTTCTGAAGACGATGCATCCTCTCTGCTGAATTTTGTGGACGGCTTTAGACTTTCTTTTTTTGGTTTTATTTTTAGCAGTGATGGCCTAAAAGTGAGTTTTCGTTAACACCTATATATGTGTATAGAGTGTGTTTGTGTGTATTTAAACGCAATGATGCATCTTTTGACTGCATAGCAGAGGCTTTGGAGGCTCTTGCTTTAACTGTGGGCAGTCTGGGCACAGAGCATCACAATGCCCCAACAAGGAAGACTATTAGCTGAATTCATCATGGGTTCTGGCACTGGAAACAGAGAGGATGTTGTGTTTCCGCAGAGAATTGCCATCACTATTTTGTTTTCAACCACGGGTTCTGTAATTTTTGCTGGGAAGAATTTGGGGAAGCGTTGTCCTTTCCTGCCCTCTTCTCATCTAGGTGGCAAATCCTTTGGTTGTGATTGGAGGTCCACTCCTTTTTGTGGAACTTTGCACTCCGCGATAATTTTAACAGCCTTATGGGATCAAATTGCTTGGATTTTATTTTCGATCCAAGACGTGGATAATATACCAACCACGGTGAAGGTTGGATGGCATACCATATTTATTTGAAGATGATGTGGAAAATACTGGCAATGAAATTAGGACTAGAATTATACTTAATGTATACGAATTATAAAAATATGCTTTGAGAATCAAATTTTCTGCAAAAGCTAAGCGAGAACAGCAGAAATTTTTAACATTGAAGCAAATCTTTTTCTGACAATTTGGAGGCATAATTCTCGTGTGATGCGGTAAGAGTTCAGTTCATCAGGCGTTTGGATCGTGCTGATAATCGAACTGTTTTGTTATTCTATAAACAATTGGATTAGGCTTTATGAATAATGAACTTTTATGAAAAAAGATGCAAGTAGTATAAAAAACAAAAGAGAAAAAATATAACTTTTACGAATAATGTAATTTTTTCTAACTTGGTTTTCTGACTATACATTTACTAGTGCTCTATATATGTATTGTTGAAAGTATATGATTATGAATATCTTTGAAGAATTTTTGAAGTGAGTTTATTTCTAGTCCCATGCATTCACTTTGCATTTTAACAATTTTAGCAAATGATAAATAATCAAAACTTACTAAGTAAATATAGGTTAAAAAAAGAAAAACTACTTCACCGATAAGAAAAACTAATATAGGTTACCCATATTTAGTAGCTATTGTTTAGAAGGTGAATGATCATATATAAAACAAATATAGTTGGAAAACAAAGGGCATGAATTTGCTAGGTGCGTGGAAAATGGCACATTAACGAACAATAATAATGACGACAAAAGGTTTTGAGTTTATCAATATCAAGCACTAACATTTTTTTGATTTTCACTTTGATCTAAGCAATATAAATAAAATCTACAACTTTTAGTATAAAATAATACCACGAGGTTTTTCTACTAGTGTAAAGAAATTGTAAAAATGTTAAAAAAATTAAAAAAAATGCACTTGAATGATGAGTTAGTCACTTTATTCATTATACATAGTATTTGTCATTTTTATTTTTTATTTTCTTTTTGTTATGAGAACCCAATTAAATAAGATATAAAGAAATGTTAGATTTAGGGTTTTAAGGATATGAGTACTAAGGCTGGAATTATAATGCTTAGGGCAAAGACTTTATGGTTTTGGGATTAAATTTTAGGATTTTAGGGTTTATGGTTTAGTAGTTTAAGAGTTTTAGGGTTTAGGGCTTTAAGGTTTAGGATTTTAGGTTTCGGGTTTTAGAATTTAGGGTT
The DNA here is from genome assembly GCA_021533255.1 of Ceriops tagal. NCBI lineage: Eukaryota > Viridiplantae > Streptophyta > Magnoliopsida > Malpighiales > Rhizophoraceae > Ceriops > Ceriops tagal. The sequence goes on along the minus strand of CM038599.1, from coordinate 132 downwards.
TAAGGTTTAGGGTTCAAGGTTCATAGGGTTTTATGAATTCTTAGGGTATAGGGTTTAGGATATAGGGTTGATAGTTCAGGGTTCAGGATTCATAGAGTTTAGGGTGCATCGGGTGCAAGGTTTAGAGGGTTC